>CM050524.1:3900789-4370789 GCA_027563665.1 Antrozous pallidus | reverse complement strand
CTCATGGCCTTCCCCCAAACCTGCGTGGCCTTTCCCGCTTCGCCTCCTGAAGGAAGTGGGTGGCGTAAATAACACTGTCCTCTTGCTTGTGGGAAGGAAGGGGAGCCTGACCAAGCCACTAGGCGTTTTGGAGAAGACTCAGTTTTGGAGAAGGCAGCAGTTTCCAGTCTCTGCCATCTCGTGCCATACATAACTAATTACTAACATGTATTATATTTCTTTGTCAAGCTGACAAAAAAATGGTATAATTTTGATTTACTCACACCTGATGGTTATTGTGTTGGCTGTTTTCATTTTTTATTCCATAGTCTAAGGGAAATGGTCAGTGCCCAGACTACATAGTCAGGGCTCCATGTTATGCCCAGATTTCAAGATCCCCAGAGACCACCAGGGAGCGTCCGATGCAAAAGCAAGAGTCTTTATTTGAGCCCGGGCTCGGCTCTCACAGCCCCCTTCCCGGCGCAGTGGTGGAACCAGAGAGAGCGAGAGCCTGGGGAGACAGAGGTTATACGGACCGGTCATTGGGGTGGGCCTAGGAGAGTGGTGTGAGTTACAGAGACTGGTCACTTTGGTTAGGGTTCCATATTCTGAGATCAGAGCCGTCCCCTACTGTCCCCTGAATGGTTGGTCAGTAGCGACGCAGGGGGAGCATCTTTGTGATATGACCTTATCAGGACCTAAGCCGCTCCTGTAAGTTCATTGGTCCACTCGGGCAGTGGTTGGGGAGTTAGGACATTCCTGGTGCTCCTGTGGTCACTCCCATCAGGGGAGGAGGGGGTCAGGCTGACCAGCTCCGCAAGATGGAGGATAGCCAGTTCTGCTTTGTTCTTTCACATGTCCTAACATCATTTGTGGCCCACCACTTGGAAATGGGATTGCACATATGTCAGAGGGCTTGACGAGCCAAAAATACATATACTGCGATAATCCAGTTTTTACCCTGGAACTTGTAAGACAGAAGGGAAGAGTTGGAGATGATCAGAATGTAAGGAGCTGAGAAGGGCACAGCCCTGGGCTGGTCCTGGGAAGGCCAGGCAGAGACAGAGGCAGGGCCCGGGCTGCCCGGTGGGAAGGGCTCTGCTGGGCACTGACAGGAAGGGTAGCGGGTAGGAAGATGGAAGTCCCTGCTCCAGCATCTCCTGTTTCCTCTCGCTTCTTTCTGCCTTCCAAGCTCTCTTTCTGCGTCCTGTGAGAGGGATTTAATGGGGAGCCATCTGGAAAAAGGTAGTTTGTATATCACCAGAGTGCAGAATACAGGAAATGGATCAAGAGTTGAGATAATAGCTTGGTAACTGGCATTAACCATGGTCATATGCTTTGTGACCAGGCATCAAACACATAGCAGGATCGACCTTTGCAGCCCATGCTATATTATTTCAACAGTAGACTAGAAGAAGCAGAGGATCAAATTAGTGAGTTAGAGGATCAAGTACAGAAACAAGCTCAAACTGAACAGCAATTGCAGAAAAAAATTAAGAAGCAGGAGGAAAGCCTAAGGGAGCTTTCAGACAACATGAAATGAAGTAACATACGTATAATAGGGCTGCCAACCGGTGGTCACCCGGTTGCGATTGCATTGCAGGAGGCCACCTCCACCCTCTCAAATTCCCTTAGCAGTTCTGAGGCCCCTGAGCGAGCTCTCAAGCTCCATGCTCCTATTCCCTGTCTCTATTCCCTGTCTGGGAGTGTCTGCCACAGGCATGCGCACACACTCCCAGCATGTTCCCAAACCCAAGCTCCCCCGGGGTAGCTGGGAAACTGAGTTCTCAAGTTCCAAGCTCCAATTACTGTCTGGGAGCTTTGGCCATAGACGTGTGTGCACGTGCTGAATGTGTTCCCAAGCCTAGGTTCCCCTGGGGTAGCTGGGAAAGTGAGTTTTCAAGCTCCAAGTGCACACGGTTCCCTGTAGGGGCTAATGGAGTTGTAGCTCCGGCGAGGGGCGGGTCTTTTGGTTACTATGGAGCTATCTGCAATCCTTCAGGGAGGGGGATAGGCTCCTTGACTCACAGAAATCTGCTGCCAGGAAGTCTGGACTCCTGTTGTCTGTTGTGTTCTGAAGCTGTGGCTGCTGTTCTCTGTCTTCAGCGGCTGCAGGTCCCTGGCCTGCATCTGAGATGTGACTGGGTGAGGGCAGGGTCCCAGCCTGAGGCAGTTCCACTTCTCAAGATGGCGTGGTCTCCGCAGCCATGCCAGCTGGCTGCCCAGGAGTGTTTGTCTTGTTTTGGGGGCTCTGCCATCCAAGAATGCCCAGTTTGGCAGCCCCTTGGAGGATCTGCAAAGTCTAACTGTCCCTAGCTCATACAACCACACACCACATGGGTCTACAGTCTCCTCTATGGGTTCTTCACTCTCTCACACTCTTTCCTTCCCTACTTCCTGCCAGTTGCCATCTTCAATCTCTACTTTATCTTTCTATTAAAACAATGTGACTTCATTTTTAAAAATCTTGGCACCCGTAAGAGAGTAAAAAGAAGAGAATTATAAAATGACCCAAATCGGGTGGCTCAAAGACGGACACTCTTCCTGCTCCTGCACATTCCCTTCCAGTCACTGCATGGATGTTCCGGGGCTGGAGCTTTGGCTCCAAATTTGTAGATGAGATAGGTCCATCAGGGTCTGGATTACTTGGAGGGGGGCACCTCTTCTTCAAAATATTTTTGTTTAAAAGGGCCATTAATTAAATATATGTATGATGCTGTAAAATTATATGAAAACTAGGGGCCTGGTGCACGAAATTCGTGTACTGGGAGTGGGTGATCCCTCAGCCCAACCTGCCCCCTCAATGGGGCCAATGGCTGGCTCTGCCCTGGCCACCTCGGCCCCACCCCCTGACCCTGGCCTTAGTCCCGGCCCCTGACAACTGCCCAGCCCTGGGGGCCCCACGCTTGCCATTCGCCTCGACCCCGCTCCCTCAGCCCAGGCCTTTGCCCCGGTGGCAAGGCCGCCGCTTGTGCCTTGGCCCCACCCCCCACCTTGCGTGCTCATCAGCCACCTTTGCCCTGGCCACCGGTGAACACCAGGCCCCGGCCCCTTCTCCCCCCTTCCCCCTCCCCCCATGCTTGTTGGCCGCCTCACGCGCGCCTTGGCCCACCCCCTGCCTCATGCGCTCACCTGCTGCCTCAGCCCCACCCCCACTCCTGATTGGCTGGTGGGTGTGGCTGGTGGGTGTAGCGAAGCTATGGTCAATTTGCATATTACTCTTTTATTAGGATAGCACAACACTGAAGACTATATCACAGGTCCCTTTTATAACTGCTTACATGTTAGGTTGTACCATATGAAATGGTGTGTATATACACCAATTATTGATGTAAATGGTGGCAACTTAATTACAGCTTTATTATATCACAAGCTTTTTCTTAATTTAATAAATGTTTATTGTTCAGATTATTGCAATTGTTCCTCTTTTCCACCCCTCCCCCATATCTCCTCTTCACCTGTTTCCCACCTCACCCTCTGCCCTTACCGCCCCCATCACTGTCCTCATCCATAGGTGTATGATTTTTGTCCAGTCTCTTCCTGCACCTCCCACACCCCTTTCTCCCCAACAATTGTCAGTCCACTCCCTTTCTATGCCCCCAATTCTATTGTATTCACCAGTTTATTCTGTTCATCAGATTTTTTATTCACTTGATTTTTAGATTCACTTGTTGATAGATATGTATTTGTTCATAATTTTTATCTTTACCTTTTTCTTCTTCTTCCTCTTCTTAAAGAATACCTTTCACATTTCATATAATCTTGGTTTGGTGGTGATAAACTCCTCTATCTTTTTCTTGTCTGTGAAACTCTTTATCTGCCCTTCAATTCTGAATGATAGCTTTGCTGGGTAGAGTAATCTTGGTTGTAGATTCTTGCTGTTCATCACTTTGAATATTTCCTACCACTCCCATCTGGCCTGCTTAGTTTCTGGTGAGAAATCAGCTGACAGTCATATGGGTGCTCCCTTGTAAGTAACTAACTATTTTTCTCTTGCTGCTTTTAATATTCTCTCTTTGTCTTTTGCTCTTGACACTTTAATTATGATGTGTCTTGGTGTCATCCTCTTTGGATTCCTTTTGTTTGGGGTTCTGTGCGCTTCCTGGACTTGTAAGTCTATTTCTTTCACCTGATGGGGGAAGTTTCAAGTTATTATTTCTTCAAATAAGTTTTCGATATCTTGTTCTCTCTTCTTCTTCTGGTCCCCTCATAATTCTGATGTTGGTACACTTGAAGTTGTCCCAGAGGCCCCTTACACTATCTTCAAATTTTTGGATTCTTTTTTCTTTTCCAGCTGAGTATTTTTTGCTTCTTTGTATTTCAAATCTTTGACTTGATTCTTGCATTCCTTTAGTCTGCTATTGGGTCTCTGTATAATATTTTTTATTTCAGTCACTGTATGCTTAATTTCAGTAGGTCCTTTTTCATAACCTCAAGGATCTCATTAAATTTATTGGCTTTTTCTAGGGAATTCTTGAAAAACTTTATAACCGTGGTTTTGAACACTATATCCAGTCATTTGTTTTCCTCCATTTCTTTCATTTGTGATCTATTTCTTTGTCTTCACATTTTCGCTGCTTCCCTGAATTGGTAGGGTAGCTTTGTGTACTAGGTGTTTTATATGGCCTAGTGTCTCAGCCTCCCCTGTTACCTCAGGTGGACACTCTTGGTGCACCCCTTTGTGTACTGTGCGTACAGCCTTGTTGTTGTTAAGTCTTGACCATTGTTGGTATCACTGGGAGGAATTGACCTCCAGGCCAATTGGCTGTGAGGATCAGCTGTATCCACACTGGGAGAGCTTCTGTGCTGGATACAGTCTTATGGACAAGACTTGCAAAATTGCAAAAGCCTCTGTGCTCAGCTTGGATGGGGCGGAGTCTCAGGGCTGAGCAGACAACTGTGGCTTCCCCTCAGCCCTGCCTTAAGAGGCCACTGGGTCTCTGTGTCTCACAGTAATCACTGCAAGCACTTCTGAGAGAAAGCTGCCCTCGAGTTTTGCCTGCTGTCAGACAGTCCAGTTTCTCCCCCAGTGAATCTGGAATCCCAGATTCTTACCCAGAACTGGAGTTCAGCACAGTCAGAACTGGGGTTCAGCACAGTTAGGGGCTTTTGTCTCCTTCCCACTAGAGAAAATCAGTGGCACACTCAATACTCAGTCTTCTCTTCGTGCACTTGTGCGCATGCCTACAGACCTCTGTCTTTCTCGGCTCCCCTGAGTTTCTGGCTGACAGTCCATATGCCGCCCCCCCCCCCCATCCCCTCATATGAGCCTGGGTCACCAGGGTCTCACCCAGAACTTGGATTCAGTGCAGTCGGAACTAGGGTTCAGTGCAGTTGGAGGCTTTTGTCTCCTTCCTGCTAGAGAAAGCCAGCCAGGCACCCAGCCGCCCATGGTCTCCATGTACGTGTCCCCGTACCTCAGGCTTTTGTAGCTCCTCTGATTCTCAGTGTGCTTTTCTCTTTCCTTCTAGTTGTATCAGCCAGCTTTTCTGTGGTTCTAGATAATGTCCGTTTTTGTATTTTAGTTGTAATTTTGAAATTGTTGTGCGAGGCAGCAGTTTAGGTGTTTATGCCACCATCTTGGTTTCTCTCCCTCTATCACAAGCTTTTTGAGGAATGAAAGTAAATATTATTCCTTTTTCATGCCACCTGCAAAGCTTTATAGAAGGAAGATGCTTAAACATTGAACATTGCATTGTCCATACACATGTGTGCTGGGAAGGCCCCCAAGCCTGTACATGAAACCAGTGGTTTCCACAAAGTCTTTTGTGAGTTGTGTATTTTATTATATTTTGTTACATTTAAATAATAACTATGTTTCTACATTGCTGGAAGAAAAGTAAAATGGTATAGTCACCATGAAAAAACAGTTTGACTGTTCTTCAATTACTTAAACAAGGAATCACTATATAACCCAGCAATTCCACTCTGGGTATATACCCAGAGAATGGAAACAAACTCTTGTACACAAATGTTCATAGCACTCTACACAATAGCCAAAAGTGGAAACAACCCAAATGTCCATCAACTGATGAATGGATAAACAAGATGTGGTAATCCATGCAATAGGAAATTATTCAGACATGAAAAGGAATGAAGTCCTGATGCATACTAGGACATGGATGCACTTGAAAACAAGCTAAACAAAAGAAGCTAATGCAAAAGGTCACATATGGTATGATTCCATTTATACCATATGAAATATCCAGAATAGGCAAATCCATAGAGACATAGAGTAGATTAGTGATTGCCAGGGGCTGGGAGGAGGGAGGAATGAATAGAGTTTATTGTTTAATGAATACAGAGTTTCCTTTTGGGTGATGAAATGTTTTGGATGCACATTGTGAGTATACTAAATGTCACTAGTGGTAAATTTTATGTTATGTATATTTTACCACCAGGGAGAATAAACAAAACTCATGTTTGTTGCCTGCATTAGTCAGGATTCTTTGTTTGCAAGGAACTAAGTCAAATTAAATTGGTTTCAAAAAGGGGAGTTATGGAGGAAAGAATTCAGTATATTACCAAACTTGGAAGAAAGCCCAAGGGTAGAAACTCAATGTCATTAGGATATAATCTCATTCTCTCTCTCTCTACCTCCCCTCTCTCTAGTCCCCTCCTTTTGTTTCACCTTTGTTCCTCTCTAGTTCTCTCATTATAGGTGGTCTATGATGTGGATGGGCAGCACACAGCCTCATAGATGCAGCTCTGTCACCAGCTGAAGGGCCTCAGTGGGAGGGAAGCGTGCACACTGGCAGGCAGTATTGGGTAATGGGAGACAAAAGACCTCACCACATTCTGATTTGGAGCAAATTACACCAGTTGTATGATTTTGAGCAAATTACTGATCTCATTGTACTTTCATTTTCTTACCTGTGAAATGAGAATACCGTACTCACAGTGTCTACCTCTTTGGGTTGTTCTGAGGGTTAAATGAAATAATATATGTAAAGTGCTTACAACTGGCCCCACCCACAGTCAGTTTGTTTGTTTCTGCAGGGGTTAGGTGTCCCAGTCGCCACTGCCATCATCGCTATCATAGATTCTGCCTATAAGTTCCAGACAAAAGGCATGTGCACAGGACGTGCAGCAGGCAGGCCCCGGGGAGAGTGAAGTCAGCAGCAAAGGGAGGAAGGGAGTGGGCAGACAAGCACCAAGGCTGCCTCTGGTGTCAAGACACGCACACAGAGAGTTCCTGTCTGTGACGAAAGGGAGTCTGTGCTTGTCCTGTGAGAGCCGAGCTAGCCTGAAGTCACACATAGTTAACAGAATAAAGGACAGCTGTGGACAGCTGTCACACAGAGAACACATAGAGGCCCTCACGCGGGTGGAGCAGCAGGATTTCAGGGTCCTGTTTCTCTTTGTAGTTTTCTTCCCTGGGAATTTAAGAAACATAACAACTTTGTGATTTAAATGATGCAATTAATAAGTGCCATCTACAAAACAGCACAGATCCCAATAGCACCGGAACATGGCAATTTGTATTGCTTCTGAGCAGCCACTTTGCATCAAGTAATATTCAAGCTTGCTGATTTTCTCAGTGAGAACTCCGCAGCTGGTTATTATTCCACCGGTTTCCGTAAATGGAACCACCAATACCCAGAGCTGGGATCCTCCAGCCTCCAAGCCGGATCGGGCAGCTGTGCTCACTCCTGAGGTCTGAGTCTGTAGAGGTTGTTTAGGAGGGAGAGCAGGCCACAGCTCTGTACCTGCCTCAAGGGGTCCATGCTTGGGCTGCTCTTTCAAGAATAAGATGTGGCTGTCGAGAGTAGTTTTGTTTACAACTAAGGGAAACATGGGATTAGTATACAAAGCTCTGACTCCCAACAGGGGCTTAGCTATTACTTACATACACTAGTCAATTCTTTATTGATTTTTTCTTTGCAGTTGGCTACACTTACCCTGTTGGGTTCCAGTCCAGGTCATCTCATTATAGTTGCATCTGCAAAATATTGTGCTTCATTTTAATATTTAACAAGAGTAGCATTTAGGAAGAATGGCCAGACTTACAGACCCTTGTCCTTTCTGAGAATTCTCCTCTGAGATTTTTCATTCCTCATTTTTTTAAATAAAATTTTTAATTTTAGAGAAAGAGGAAGGGAGTGGGAGGGGGAGAGAGAGAGCAGGGGTATGGGAGGAGAGAGAAAGAGAGGGAAACAGAAACATCAGCATGAGAGCAAAACATTGATTGTCTCCTGCACATGCCCCAACCAGGGTTCAAACTTACAGCTCGGGGATGTGCCCTGACTAGGAGTCAAACTGACAACCTTTCAGTGCATGGGACGATACCCAACCAACTGAGTCACACTGACCTTGGCTCACTCTTAATCATTGAGGGAATGGGGATGAAGGTTGCACTTCTCTTAACTGCTTCCTGCTGAACATGAATGGAATAGGTCTTTGAGTTAGAGGAATGAAATTCTCTGGCTGTCTGACTTATGCAAGTCTTGGGGTCCCCTGGGTTCGGGGCGTCCTGAGAGTGTGCAAAGAGAGCACTTTGCTAACAGGACACAAGCACTGCAAGAGGCGGGGCAGATGCAGGGGCTTGCCAAGGAGACCAGGACCCCGCTCTCATAAACACACTCCACTGGGATCTAATGAGCAAGGTGGGCAGAGTGACAGCCTCCTGGAGGACAAAAATGCCAGCAGGGCACTCATCCCGCCCTTGGGTCTGTCCAGGACATTGGAGGACAGTAGGATCTAGGCAGGAAGTGACTGCAGAAAGAGCGAGCCCTGAGGATGAAGCAAGGTCGGGGGTGGGAATAGTGGGGAGGGAGACAGCAATGATCATTCTGTACATCCCGCTGGTGCCCCAGGGTTCCTCAAGCATTGGGTGCCTGCCATGTGACTGAGGAAGAGCTGCATGTCACAGACACCTTGGCCTGGGAGGTAGGGCAGCACCAGGGAAGTCCTGATAGGCCCCTTGTGGGACCTGCTCTCTTGGGACCTGCATCACAAAAGCCACCTAGGGAGGCAGCAGGCACTCCTCGTGTGTGTGTGTGTGTGTGTGTGTGTGTGTGTGTGTGTGTGTGTTTGTTGGCCACACAGCACAAGGCCCTCTTAGATACCACCCCCTAGTGACCAGAGGTCCTCTTAGATACCACCCCCTAGTGGCTAGCTGCACAGCTGCTGCTCAGATACTAAAGCCTTAGACAGCATAAGGGAAGCACCACTCATTCCCTATCTCTGTGTCCCACAAACCCACTGCCTAGTGGCACTGGGACAACCTTGAGATGAGCAGCTCGCCTGAGGTCTATACAAGCCCCATTTCCAACTTTCTTAGCATGTGGCTTCTCTACCCCCTTCTCCAGGACTCCAGACTGAAAGTGAGGATGGGCAACAGCTGGGGCTCAGGTTGTAAGAGGCAGGAGGGAAAGGAGAGTCAGTGATGCGATGCCAATGGATGCCAGTGCCTGCTGGTGCCTGTGCTGGGAGGGCTGCTCACAGGAGGCCCCACCTGGCCCCCACTCTTCTCTGGGGAGCAGGTGGCCACACTAGGCGTCCCCTGACTGCAGCCTCAGCCCCTCCCAGCACTGGTACCTGGCTCCTAGAGAAGACGGCTGAAGAGACCTCCCAAGGTGGCCCTCTTCCCAGGCAGGTGGGCTGTGGGAGGTGGGGACAGGCCCAGGATCCCTGACTTAATAGCGTGGCCCACCCACTACCATTCAGACCCCACTGCCAGAAAGAAGGTTCTGGGTGGTGTGGCTCCTGCACCTGTCTCCTTCCAGCTCACACCTCAGTGCAGTGTCTGTTCCTAAACCACCATGGCTATCTCTGCTGACAAAGCTCAGCTGCTCCACCCGCTGCTTCCACAGCAAGGCACATGCCCACAGCCCATTCCTCTGCCAACCAGCAACCCATTGCACTGCCAGGAGCAGCCATTCCACTACCAGCCAGCAGTCTACTCCACTGCCAGCCAGGAGCCCATTCCTCTGCCAGCCAGTAGCCCACTGCACTGCCAGTCAGTAGCCATTCTATTGTCAGCCAGCATACATTCCTCTGCTAGCCAGCAGCCATTCTACTGCCAGCCAGCAGCCCATTCCACTGCAGCCAATATCCCACTCCACTACCAGCCAACATCCCACTCCACTGCAGCCAACATCCCACTCCACTACCAGCCAGCAGCCCACTCCACTGCCAGCCAGCAGCCCATTCCACTGCAGCCAACATCCCACTCCACTGCCAGCCAACATCCCACTCCACTGCCAGCCAGAAGCCATTCTATTGTCAGCCAGCAGCCCATTCCACTGCAGCCAACATCCCACTCCACTGCCAGCCAGCAGCCCACTCCACTGCCAGCCAGCAGCCCACTCCACTACCAGCCAGCAGCCCACTCCACTGCCAGCCAGCAGCCCACTCCACTGCCAGCTAGCAGCCCACTCCACTGCCAGCCAGCAGCCCACTCCACTGCCAGCCAACATCCCACTCCACGGCCAGCCAGAAGCCATTCTATTGTCAGCCAGCAGCCCATTCCACTGCAGCCAACATCCCACTCCACTGCCAGCCAGCAGCCCACTCCACCGCCAGCCAGCAGCCCACTCCACCGCCAGCCAACAGCCCACTCCACCGCCAGCCAACAGCCCACTCCAC
Source organism: Antrozous pallidus (assembly GCA_027563665.1). Taxonomy (NCBI): domain Eukaryota; kingdom Metazoa; phylum Chordata; class Mammalia; order Chiroptera; family Vespertilionidae; genus Antrozous; species Antrozous pallidus. Next base: position 4,360,220 of record CM050524.1, on the reverse strand, counting down.
TGCCAGCCAACAGCTCACTGCACCTCCAGCCAGCAGCCCACTCCACTGCCAGCCAACAGCTCACTGCACCGCCAGCCAGCAGCCCACTCCACTACCAGCCAGCAGCCCACTCCACTGCCAGCCAACAGCTCACTGCACCTCCAGCCAGCAGCCCACTCCACTGCCAGCCAACAGCTCACTCCACCGCCAGCCAGCAGCCCACTCCACCTCCAGCCAGCAGCCCACTCCACTGCCAGCCAACAGCTCACTGCACCGCCAGCCAGCAGCCCACTCCACTACCAGCCAGCAGCCCACTCCACTGCCAGCCAGCAGCCCACTCCACTGCCAGCCAGCAGCCCACTCCACTGCTAGCCAGCAGCCCACTCCACTGCCAGCCAGCAGCCCACTCCACTGCCAGCCAACAGCTCACTGCACCGCCAGCCAGCAGCCCACTCCACTACCATCCAGCAGCCCACTCCACTGCCAGCCAATAGCCCACTGCACCGCCAGCCAGCAGCCCACTCCACTGCCAGCCAGCAGCCCACTCCACTGCCAGCTAGCAGCCCACTCCACTGCCAGCCAGCAGCCCACTCCACTGCCAGCCAACATCCCACTCCACTGCCAGCCAGAAGCCATTCTATTGTCAGCCAGCAGCCCATTCCACTGCAGCCAACATCCCACTCCACTGCCAGCCAGCAGCCCACTCCACCGCCAGCCAGCAGCCCACTCCACCGCCAGCCAACAGCCCACTCCACTGCCAGCCAACAGCTCACTGCACCGCCAGCCAGCAGCCCACTCCACTACCAGCCAGCAGCCCACTCCACTGCCAGCCAACAGCTCACTGCACCTCCAGCCAGCAGCCCACTCCACTGCCAGCCAACAGCTCACTGCACCGCCAGCCAGCAGCCCACTCCACCTCCAGCCAGCAGCCCACTCCACTGCCAGCCAACAGCTCACTGCACCGCCAGCCAGCAGCCCACTCCACTGCCAGCCAGCAGCCCACTCCACTGCCAGCCAGCAGCCCACTCCACTGCCAGCCAGCAGCCCACTCCACTGCCAGCCAGCAGCCCACTCCACCTCCAGCCAGCAGCCCACTCCACTGCCAGCCAACAGCTCACTGCACCGCCAGCCAGCAGCCCACTCCACTACCAGCCAGCAGCCCACTCCACTGCCAGCCAATAGCCCACTGCACCGCCAGCCAGCAGCCCATTCCACTGCCAGCCAGCAGCCCACTCCACTGCCAGCCAACAGCCCACTCCACCGCCAGCCAACAGCCCACTCCACTGCTAGCCAGCAGCCCACTCCACCTCCAGCCAGCAGCCCACTCCACTGCCAGCCAACAGCTCACTGCACCGCCAGCCAGCAGCCCACTCCACTAGCAGCCAGCAGCCCACTCCACTGCCAGCCAGCAGCCCACTCCACTGCCAGCCAGCAGCCCACTCCACTGCCAGCCAGCAGCCCACTCCACCTCCAGCCAGCAGGCCACTCCACTGCCAGCCAACAGCTCACTGCACCGCCAGCCAGCAGCCCACTCCACTACCAGCCAGCAGCCCACTCCACTACCAGCCAGCAGCCCACTCCACTGCCAGCCAGCAGCCCACTCCACTGCCAGCCAACAGCTCACTGCACCGCCAGCCAACATCCCACTCCACTACCAGCCAGCAGCCCACTCCACTGCCAGCCAGCAGCCCACTCCACTGCCAGCCAGCAGCCCACTCCACTGCCAGCCAACATCCCACTCCACTGCCAGCCAGCAGCCCACTCCACTGCCAGCCAGCAGCCCACTCCACTGCCAGCCAGCAGCCCACTCCACTACCAGCCAGCAGCCCACTCCACTGCCAGCCAGCAGCCCACTCCACTGCCAGCTAGCAGCCCACTCCACTGCCAGCCAACATCCCACTCCACTGCCAGCCAGAAGCCATTCTATTGTCAGCCAGCAGCCCATTCCACTGCAGCCAACATCCCACTCCACTGCCAGCCAACAGCTCACTGCACCGCCAGCCAGCAGCCCACTCCACTACCAGCCAGCAGCCCACTCCACTGCCAGCCAGCAGCCCACTCCACTGCCAGCCAGCAGCCCACTCCACATCCAGCCAGCAGCCCACTCCACTGCCAGCCAACAGCTCACTGCACCGCCAGCCAGCAGCCCACTCCACTACCAGCCAGCAGCCCACTCCACTGCCAGCCAGCAGCCCACTCCACTGCCAGCCAACAGCTCACTGCACCGCCAGCCAGCAGCCCACTCCACTACCAGCCAGCAGCCCACTCCACTGCCAGCCAGCAGCCCACTCCACTGCCAGCCAACATCCCACTCCACTGCCAGCCAGAAGCCATTCTATTGTCAGCCAGCAGCCCATTCCACTGCAGCCAACATCCCACTCCACTGCCAGCCAGCAGCCCACTCCACCGCCAGCCAGCAGCCCACTCCACTGCCAGCCAACAGCTCACTGCACCGCCAGCCAGCAGCCCACTCCACTGCCAGCCAATAGCCCACTGCACCGCCAGCCAGCAGCCCATTCCACTGCCAGCCAGCAGCCCACTCCACTGCCAGCCAGCAGCCCACTCCACCGCCAGCCAACAGCCCACTCCACTGCCAGCCAATAGCCCACTCCACTACCAGCCAGCAGCCCACTCCACCTCCAGCCAGCAGCCCACTCCACTGCCAGCCAGCAGCCCACTCCACTGCCAGCCAACAGCTCACTGCACCGCCAGCCAGCAGCCCATTCCACTGCAGCCAACATCCCACTCCACTGCCAGCCAGCAGCCCACTCCACAGCCAGCCAGCAGCCCACTCCACTACCAGCCAGCAGCCCACTCCACTGCCAGCCAATAGCCCACTGCACCGCCAGCCAGCAGCCCATTCCACCGCCAGCCAGCAGCCCACTCCACCGCCAGCTAGCAGCCCACTCCACTACCAGCCAGCAGCCCACTCCACTGCCAGCCAATAGCCCACTGCACCACCAGCCAGCAGCCCATTCCACTGCCAGCCAGCAGCCCACTCCACTGCCAGCCAGCAGCCCACTCCACCGCCAGCCAACAGCCCACTCCACTGCCAGCCAATAGCCCACTCCACTACCAGCCAGCAGCCCACTCCACCTCCAGCCAGCAGCCCACTCCACTGCCAGCCAGCAGCCCACTCCACTGCCAGCCAGCAGCCCACTCCACTGCCAGCCAGCAGCCCACTCCACTGCCAGCCAGCAGCCCACTCCACTGCCAGCCAGCAAACTCCTGAAGCCACAGGACCCGTGCCTAGGCTGAGTGGGGCAGTCCCCAAGGAGGGACACAGCTTAGAAGCATCTCATCTTGCCTGTAGATGCAGAGAGCAGGAGCTCTCTCACTTCACCCTTCCCCGTCCTCACACCCCCCTGCCCCACCCATCCACTCACACAAGGGAGTGGGGGAGCCAATGGGCTGCTGTCTGCAAAGAAGCTGAGGTCTCGGGAGTTTTCTGACCTTAACTGGGCCCTGACACAGAGAACATGTGCATGTTCACCTCCCCAGAGTCCATGACCTCAAAGCCATCCCTGCAGAAACATGCTCTTTCACATGAATGGGCAGGGGGCCTGCAAACAACTCCTTGGGCCACTCTAAATCTCAGGACAGTGATTCACTCCCTTTCATTCCACCTTCCTCCCACACCATGCGGCTAGGAAGCCCACCCTTTGGTCTTCCGTTACTCAAAACACACACATGTGGTTGATTCTATCGCCTTCATTTTGCAAGCCCTAAAACTGACTAAAACTTATTTTTAAATCATAGCAGACTTTTCTCTATTTTCTGACACTGTTTCAATCAAATAATGTTAGTTTTACTTTGTTTTCAATACTCCTAGGACATTTGGCTGTTACCATGCCTTTGGTACAATTTCTGAAATCACACCTGCTTATAGCACCTCTCTTTCATCAGTGAGACTTTGAAGAGCTGCGGCATTTAATTTCCCCTTATCCTGCACAGAGAGAGAAGCAGCGGGAGTCTTGTTCAAACAGCTCATAGATTAAAACCAGTAATTCTTTCCACATAACCCCAAGCGTAAATCTTTGTGCCATTAGCCACAGACTGTCCCCGAACCCCAGGCCAAACCTTTGCTGCTCAGTTTTGCTTGTCTCCCAGGTGTGAGGTTCTCTCTTCTATCTCGGATCACCTCCACTGGAAACAGGAGCCCCTCGGTGAAGGTGGTGCAGCCCGTCTAATGGGACCCTCTCTATTGTGCAGGGAACTTCTGTGGTGCCATTCCCTTTCCCCACTGAGTTTCCCCTGGCCGCGGGGCTCCAGAAAGCGCCCTACTGGGCATGAAAGCAAGGGTGGTTGGAGGAGAGGTCTATGTGTAGTTAGTAAATGTCCAAACCCAAGGAAGCAAAGAAGCCGCACTGAGGACACAGGGCCCCGGCGCTGCGATGGATCTCAGCCTGGAGCCTGCTGCAGGCAGACAAGCGGCTTCTGATCTTTGCCCCAGTTGCCATTTTTCTTAATTTACATAAGTGCTTAATTTCTTTAAGTCAAGTTAAACAAAATTCTTTTTATCCAAGTCTAAAGAATGTACCCCAAGAAGCTACATTCAGGGACCAAATTTGAGTTTTCCATAGATGGCACATTCACATATAAGACAAGCAATGCAAATACAACAAAGAATCCCAGACAGCCAGACCAGAGATTCTCACCAAGTGCGACCTGGATTGCCTCCCAGGCTTTCCTCACTTCCAGAGTTGGACTAGGTCAGGCCATGAATCTAGTGTCCCAGAGACAGTTCTTGCCCAGCCAACCAGAGATTGTTATCCAAAAATGCCTTGTATCGCTGGCAGGCATTCCTCCACCCCACAGTTAGACCTAGTGTAACAGCAGGGGAAGTGGAACCCATCCCACCATTCTTTTGTCATTGTTTCTGTAAATGCTGATGTGACTAATCTATAGCTTATAGAGAAACAGCATGTTCATATGTACAAGTCCTAGGATTACTAGGATTGCTCCAACATCCAGTAATCCTAGTTCCCAGAGATTTTCTGACCTTCAGCTGAAGAAACAGGATGACGAAGACCAGGACACTCACCAGACCATCACTTGACCAGTTTTGAGATCCTTATCAGAATGGACTGTGCTGGTCTACACACAGAGAACTTTAAACCCCCTCCCCTCAGTCTCTTTGTTCAGCTTTCCCTTTCCCTTATGAAAACCTCTGCCTACACTGAGATGGGGAGATGGGATTTGTTTCAAGAGTCTCCCATCTTCTCAGGTGATTGGCACTTGAATAAACCTCTTTCCTTTTTCACCAGCATCTATCTCATGACTTTGGTTTTAATGGCAAGGGGCAGCCAAACCTGGGTTTCAGTTACACTGGGCCGTGTTCTGAATCCTGTGTCCTCAGAGATAGTCCTTTCCCAACCAGCTAGACACCAAGTGCCCACCAGAACTGAAATTACCTTCTGACACTACACTAATCAAAATGAGGTGGGCTGACCTTCCAAAGGGCTGAACAAAACAGGTTCCGTTGGCGACTCTGCTTTGCTGTGGAAGAGGCCAGGCACCTGTTCTGATGGTCAGTGCCACGCCAGAGCCTCTCGTAGAACAGATCCTCCATGCCATGGAAACTCAGGCAAGTAAGCCCTGGAGGAGCTGCTGCTATGACCACTTCACCAAGTGTCCATGCACAGCCAAGAGGAAGTTCTTCTGAGAGAGTCTCTCCAGAGCCATGACTTTGTTTCCGAACTCAGGGAGATCACTGCTAGGGTTGCTCTCTTCAAGAACAAGACCTGGTTGTCGCCAGGCAGGTTTAGTTACTTGCCACAAATAAAGGAGGCAGTGGATTGGTGACCATCACTCCACCTCCTGGAGGAGTTACTTGGCCATTGCTTATACATACCAATTGGTCAGTTACATATTGATTTTATCTTGGTGGTTGGCTACTCTATCAGCATGGGTTCAGGTCAAGCTCATCCTGTTTACAGCTGCATCTGCAAAATACTGTGCTACATTTTAACATTTAGCAAGAATTCCCCAGACCTTGAACCTTTGTCCTATCTGACAGCCCTCTATTCCTCATTCACCTCACCTCCAATCCCATCACTGCCCAAAGTTAAGGTGACTAACTGGTCTCTATTTACCCAAGACTTTCCCACAAGTCTTGTTTCTCAGGAACTGCAAACCAGGATGGTTATTCACTCTACCCAGTGGGCCATCAAACATAACATATAAATATACTGTCATAAGTTTGTACACACACTGTCTGTGACCTGCTTTCCTCATGTCTCAATATATAAAGTAGCCCTTTCCTTTCCCTCTCCTTTCAATGAATGTATGTACTTTCATTGTACAATGTACAGTTACTCATAAAACCATGCCACCTTTGATGTTCTGGTAAATTGGTTAAAAAGGTGAGACATTGGTAGCTAAAGCAGACGCCATCTTTGTTCTTATGTTAAGTATGAACTATTTACTCATGCTTAGCTGAGACATTAGCTGCCACTTTTTAGTCTTATGTTAAGTATGAACTATTCACATATTGTTTAGATGACACATTGGTAATTGAAGAAGCTTCCACACTTTTAGTGTTATGTTAATTATTGCTGGTTGATTTTGTTGTTGGAATTTCCTGACCTAAAGGACATGGATATATCACTTAGCCCTAATAAAAGGGGATAGGAAAGCCAGAGGTGTCCTCCCCCTAGAGGTGGACTCCCGCCTGGCCCCCATGATTTCCCCAAATTGATGCTTTTCCAGTCAATCTTCATTTGTGTGCGGCCTTCTCCAGACGCTGAACCCTGACATGGGAACCCTGGACATGCGGGGCGTGAAAAGCGTTTCATCAAAGGGAGGAGAGGATAAGGGAGTGAAAGTAAGGAAGTACACAAGAAAATACGGACCTGGCCAAAACAAATGGAGCTCAAACCTCCAGCTCCTAAGAAATAAGCAGAAATAGAAACCTCCAGGGAGCCTGAAGCAGATGAGTGGGGTCCAACTGACATGGTGCAAGAGGAAGTATATCTTGAAGCTGGAGCAGAAGCTAAATGGAAATCAGATGACTGAGGAGAAGAAAAGCCAGCAAATGACTCAAAAATATCCCTTGAAAAGGAAAGTTAACAGAAAAACAGAGACATATCCAAGCAAAATGAATTCTACTAGTTCAGGGTCTGCTCCAGCAGGTCTCGTGAGCTGTGAGGTCAGACACAGGAGAGAATCCCAAATCCTGCCTCCAGCAGAGCTCACTCCATTGGGCTGGTGAGTGTGTGTTGTGTGTGTCCTGCGCACTCCCGTGCGTGCGTGCCTGTGCATGGTCCCATGTGCGTGTCGTGAATGCATGTCCACATGTGTGTGCGCGTGTGTGTCATGTATATGTGCTCCCGTGTGTGACATGTGTGTGCGTACATGCTTTCGAGAGTGTGTGTGTGTGAGTGTGTAAAGTTGATCAAGATGAACTGAGCCTCCGGACCCCACTCTGCCTGTCTGCCTGGGCCCTGCAGGGCGTGCCTCCAGGACTTCCCAGCTTAGAGTGAACACCCTTAGCTTTGGGCTGCAGATGCTGCTAGTAACCAGGAGGACTGAGGCTCTGCGCAGGGGAAAGAGGAGGAAAGGAGGGTGCGGCAGGGCTGACTGAGCACAGCTGGCAGAGGACTACAGAGTGAAGGCAGTGTTCCTTCAGGATCGGATTCTGCTCGCTCTCCCCTGGCACCTAGAGCGATGCAGGAAAACACTTGATAATTTTATCGCCAAACGCTCCCCCCCCCCCGCCCCCCCTCACCTCCGATCCAAGCTTCCTTTGCACTTCCTGCCTTCTCTCAGGACTGCCTGTATCGCACCCCACGTGGAGCAGAGCATCTCTAGCCGGTCTCCCATTTTCGGGGGGGGAGGGGGGGGGGGAGGCAGCGCGTCTGCCTCTGGCTCCTCTGCCTGACTGTCCTCTCTGCAGAAGGAGCGCACCGCCTGGCTCGGTACCTAAGGCTGGAGCGGTTCCCCGGGCTTCCCAGGCATGTGCTCAAAGGAGAGCGCGCCGTGCCCTTGCCCACATAATAGGAAAATGGTTCAGACTCAAAGGAGCCGATCGGAACGAAGACCGGGCACTTTTCCTTTCCCTCCGGCCCGAGGCTGGCCCACCGCGCGCAGCCCCTGGGTCCGCGCAGCTGGGGGGCCAGGGCCGAGCTCAACGCTCAGGACTTTCTCCCACCCCGGGAAGCTGCTCCATTCCCGCAAGACAAAGGGTGGCAGGGGCTGAATATGCCTCGGGGCAGCCCCCCAGGAAGGTCAGGAGTCAGGGACCTCGCCCCTTGCCCTGGCTCCGAGTTGACTTCCCAGCGTGACGACGCCCCTTTGCCCCCGAGGTAACCTGCGGCTTCCACACCCGTGTCCGCTTTTCCCCTTTCGGCCACTCCTTCCCCCTGCTTCCTTTCCCCCAACAACCGCCTGCACCCGGGCCTTGCCCAAGGCCCTGCTCGGGAGAAACCCAGCGGGACACCCTGTGGGTTCTCCCGAGGCGAGGCCCAGCCTAGCTTTGCTCCTGCCCTGCTCTCCGGTCTGCAGGGCTCGCCCCGAGAGCGGCTCCGTGCGGCTCCATGCGGCTCCCAGTCTCGGAGCAGGTGCGGAGAGCGGGCACCGTGCGGGAAGCGGCATCGCCCGTGCAACAGCAAGACGGGCAGACCCGCACTTGCAAGGCGCTGCAGGCTTCGGGGGTCTGTGTCGGGCAGGCGTCCTCACGAGGAGAGGGGAGGGGCCCGGAGGCGGACCGGTCCTCAGACCGCGTGAGAGAGCAGGCGGGGGCTGGGTGCGGGCGGAGGGTCCAGAGCAGGTGCCTCGGGCCGAGAAGGGGAAGGAGCCCGCGGGACCTGAAGGCAGAGGGGAGGGGAGAGCTAGCAGCTGCGGGGAGGAAACGCGGGCCAGGCCGGGGTGAGGTGCTGGGAGGCCCAGCAGGACCACCCAGGAGCAGATTCCACAGGGAATGTTTAATGAAACTTCTAGAGCAGAATTGTTGAGAAAGTAACAACTGCGTGGACTCACAAATCAAACAGGAAGCCTAGGGGTCCTTCGGGGGCTGGCTGGCTGAGGGTTCCCTGACGCCCTGGGAGGCCCGCAGGGAGGCGGCAGGCCCGGGAGGATTCCTGGGGCTGGGAGGCGCCCCGGGCTTGCTGCGGAGTAGGAGGGCCTCCTTTGGGAAATCTGCATTTGGCCTCAGACTTGCCCCGGGCCTCCCCTTTTCCTATTCAAGGTCCCAGCTGATTTGATGTCATGGCCCTCCGTAATGTTAGGGTCCCCGAAGGAGGAACGCCTGAGGCCAGAATGGTGAGGGATTACGAGTTTATTTGCTCATCCGCACACCAGGTGGCTGAGCCCCAAATGGCTCCAGCATCCAGTGGCCCGAGTCAGCGGCTTTTTCTGGGCGGGTAATTCTCTGAGCAGGTCGGGAGGGGAGACATCATTGTCTTAGCAAGTAACATGTGGTCTCAGTGAAAGGGAATGTCCATTATGAAATGGCCTCAAAGTCAGTTCCCGGGGGAGGGCTGGCCACTCAATTGCTGGATCAGACCTAACAGCTAGCAGCAGCAGCAAGGACACTGCACACAGACTGCTGGGTGCCATGCACCCGGACCTAGTGACTAGGTGGATGCATGTGAAGCATGGTACGACATGCTTGGGTAAGAATTGCTGTTTAACCCTGCTGTTTGGCTTCTGTACTTATTTGCTTGCTAAAACAATAGAAAAGTTATTTTGACTTTCTGAACTTATGTATGCTGTCCCAATCAATTGAATACTCCATTGATGGAGGTTTGAGTAACCCACTGATTGTGATTTCACTGGTTATCGAAGCACATTCCTCCGGGAACCAGGACAGTTACCCTAAACTGCCTCAGTAGCTACAGATAATGCGTTCCAGTTGATTCAGTGGTCTCTGAATCTGGACAGCACAATTATTCTAAATGGCTTCAGTGGCCCCAGATAATGTGTTTCTGCTCAATTTCGCTTCTGTAACTGCTTTGTGCAAACCAGGTTCCTCATTCCAAACCCAAAGATGTAACCAATACCTTTGTGATATTCTGCCAATATAAGCCAGATGTGGCAAGCTTTTCGGCACTGCAAGATCTAGGGCACTTTTGCTCCTCCTATGCCGCCGGCTTTTAATAAATGACTTCTTAATTCGACTTCTTGAGGCATCCTTTGTGAGATTCCGGGTACATTACAATGCATGATCACATTTGCAACCTCTGAGCTAAATCTCCTTATGTCCCCACTTGTCAAATGAGAATGCTGAGGCTCAGAATCTCATTGCAAGTGAAGATGGAAATGAGGATTTGCCATAAAGTCTTTGGATTTTAAAAAGAAACAAGGGAAAAGATTGATATAGAGGCAAAGAAGCGGTGAACAGACTGTCAAACTACAGGGGGAAGGCTGGGGAGGGTGGGGGGCAGGGGGCTGTAAGAGATCAACCGAAGGACTTGTATGCATGCATATAAGCATAACCAATGGATACAAGACACTGGGGTGGGGGGCAGGTGAGGACATGTGGTTGGGGGGAGGGCAATGGGGGGAAAAAAGGAAAATATATGCACTATTACTTGTAATACTTTAAAGAATAATAAAAAAAGTCTTTGGGAAAATCTTTGGGCCCTGAATTGATATGAGGAATCAAACCTTAGACTGATTTATGAAACCTACTTATTTCAGGTGGGATGCAATTCAGTGAATTGGAAGCTAGAACCTCAAGGATGAGAAATAGCAAGTGATGGTAACAGCCAGTGTTCATGCAGCAGCACCACACACAGTGCTGCATGCCTCACACACGACGTCATTTACCTCTTAACGCCGTGCTGACCTGTGCCCCATAAGGGACAGGGTCATCCACTGTGTTCCCTGCATGTAGGCCTGGGGGCGGGGGAGATATTGTTATATCAGTTTCCCTTCCAAACAGTTTGAGGTCTCAATATGACAGGTGGTCAATGTAAATATTCAAAGAACTGAAAGTTAGATAACATGAAACAAAACAAGGCAGGTGCGCTTCCCCCGTGTGGGCCTGCTGGAACATTTGCATGTATTCCTCCAAAGTCAAAAGTGATGGTATCTGCAGCTACAGGAACATATCTGAGCACTGTATGTTTTTACCAAACAGTGCGTAACAATATCATATGAAAATTATGCCTTTCTTTGTCTTACTACCAGAATAGCCAGTTACCTGTCACTTTAAATACTAGTAGTGTGTTGTGGTGTGTCTATGCCGTCTAACTTGACTTAGCACCTTGAGAACATGGCTATTCTCCCTGTTAGCTCCTTATTACCCACCAAACCTCCAATTTCTGTGAACTCGGTTTTTTCAGGTTTTCTTTTTTAATGATTAATTTGGGGGCTTTGAGTAATATATGCAAGTTTTTACCTTTAACATATAAAATTTAAAACGTATGTTAATTTTTTTATTCTAAAAAAAGAGAGAGAGAAAACTGGCGCACTTATATTTATTCCTCCTCCCATGGTCCAGCTTCCTTCTCTCCTGTCACTCCCTGGTCAAAGTCCACGCCGTGGGAGTTAATTCTGGGGAAGCACAGCCAGGGGGAAGGCATTGGCCCATTGCACAGTGCCGGTGGCCAAGGCCCACAGAGCTGAGGCTGCACATTGGCTGTAGTGGTATCATCCAGTACTGTCTTGTTGCCCTTTCTTATGCATTAATCTCTCGCTTTATATATACAGCATTCTCTTAAGTATTAGTAAGGTTAATTACATTTTGCTAATCTCCTCTGTTCTCTGAATGAGTCTCTAAATATCTCCTGGAGATTCAATAGTGCTGTTTAATTTGATTGGAGAGTGAGGACATTATGTGCTTGTGGGGACAAGGACTAGTCCGCCACATTCCCCTTCTCTGTCCCTGTCCCGTGCAGCAGGAGGAAGCCTGGTTCCCCGCTGCCTTGGCAGGAGGTGGCCAGCACTGTGGCCCTGAGCCCTGCAGGCCGGCATAGGCTGCTTTGAGGAGCCCCTTAGACCCCTGACACCTGACAGACCTTCTAATCTCCACTACACACACACACACACACACACACACACACACACACACACGCCTTTTGGGGAAGATGGTGGATTTGGACGAGGGGAGGCCTGCCCCTGGGCGTGGGGAGCCGGCGGCGTGCTGTGCTGTTCTCTGAGCTGCGGCCACAGCAGTGCCCAGCCCATCCTGCCAGCATGCACAGGGCAGGCAAACTCTCCCACGTCTAAGGGACCGCGTATACATCACATTTGAGGATATTCTGTTGCTATTTTTGTTACTTGAAGCTAATAGAACCTTAAGTAAAACAGCATGTTTAGCAAACAGTAGCAGAGCCAGACTCCTTGCAGCTCCCAGCCACACAGCGCCATTTCTTCTCGTGTTTGCACCCCTATTTCTAAAATGATACACTTTTGTTGTTGTTTTTCTTGACTAATCAATTTTGGAAATATTTATTGACTGGCTTTTTGAGGTAGATGTGAACTTCATATTCTTAAATCTTTTTCTTCGCTTTCCCCACTCTTCCAATATAGAACGATCTATAATAATAAAAGCATAATATGCTAATTAGATTGGACGACCTTCTGGACTAATCTGGGGCTGCAAGGGTCAAGGGGGCCACTGTGGCAGGTGGGGCCGAGGTTGGGGGGGGGGGGCTTGCACAAATTTAATGCACCGGGCTTTTACATACAATATACTTGGTTAAATTAATATTCTATAATGACATAAATATGATCAAGTAAATACTCACTGGGGAGACAAGTTGTTAATTTTGCTTACCAATTTCTTTTTTAAATGTCAAAATATTTTCAATTTTCCCAATCACAGTTGACATTAAATATTATTTTACATTAGTTTCAGCTGTGCAAGCATAGTTGTTACACAATTATATAATTTAAGAAGCCGAAACCGGTTTGGCTCAGTGGATAGAGTATCAACCTGCAGACTGAAAGGTCCTGGGTTCGATTCCAGTCAAGGACATGTACCTTGGTTACGGGCATATCCCCAGTAGGGGGTGTGCAGGAGACAGCTGATCAATGTTTCTCTCTCATTGATGTTTCTAACTCTATCCCTCTCCCTTCCTCTCTGTAAAAAAAATCAATAAAATATATTCTAAAAAATAAATATATAATTTAAGAAGTGATCCCCCAATAAGACTAGTATCCACCTGGCACAAACACAATTAATACAATATTATTGACTATATCATTATTCACAATACTAGAGGCCTGGTGTAGGAAATTCATGAATGAGGATGCAGGAGGGGGGTGTGTCCTTCAGCCAGGCCTACAAGGACACCAGCATCCCTCATCTCGGCCTCTAGCCAGAGGTTCTTCCCCTTCCTCCGAGCAGCCTCTGGGAAGATGCTTCTCCTGGGGGCTCTTCAGGGCCCTGGCCCTTGGTGCCCGTCAGCTTGGCAGCTCGGGTACTCCGGGACTTGGGCTCCCAGGTCCCACTTCCCCACCGGTGTGGTGCACATCAGCTGCGGTGGGAGCCGCACGTCAGGAATCACCCCTTGGACCAGTACTACTGTGTGCATGCAGGGGGGGGGGGGGCGGCAGCAGCAACTTGATGCCTGTAGTGCCCCCACTGGATCCACCCCTGCCATGGCGCTGCCTCTGGACTGAGCAGGGAGATTCCATGTGCGATCGCTGCCGGGCTGCCACTGGGGGCTGAAGGCAGAGGACTTGGCACCCATAGGGCTCTGTCAGTGTCAGGAATTGGGAAGATCCATTTTTCTAGCTCTGTCAGCATCAGGAACTGGGAAGATCCGCTTTTCTGGGTCCTCCCCTCCTCCAGAGTCACTCACCCCAGCCTCTGGCCAGAGGCCCCTTCCCTCCCTCCTTGCAGCGGAGGCACAGATGCTGGGACATGAGCTCAGTGTCCTGAGCCCAGGCCTCTGGCCAGAGACTCTGCCCCACCCTCCCCAGCCAAGGAGCAGATGCTGGGCTTGCATTGCTGGGATGAAGCTGCCAAAGTCTGCCCTGGCTGCTATTGGCACCGCCATTTTGTTACAGAGTGACAGTTAATTTGCATATTAATCTTTTCTCAGATAGATTATTAACATCCCTCATGACTTTTTTGTGACTACCAATTTGTACTTCTTAATCCCTTTACCTTTTACACCAGCCCTCTCCAAAAGTCCCTTGCACCATCAGTGTGCTTTCTGTATCTATCTGCTGGTTTTGTTTGTTTATTTACACTGTTCTTTAGATTCAACACAGAAGTGAAATTATATGCTATTTGTCTTTATCTGTTTAATATATTTCACTTAGCGTAATACCTTCTAGGTCCATCCATTTTGTCTCAAATGGCAAGATTTCTTTTTTTAATTTATAGTAGAATGATAATCTACTGTATGTATATCACATCTTCTTTATCCAGTCATGTATTGATGGGCACTTGGGGTGCTTCCAATATCTTGGTTATTGTAAATAATGCTGCAATAAATATAGATGTGCATATGTCTTTTCAAATTAGTATTTCAGGTTTCTCCAGATATATACCCAGAAGTGATATTACTGAGTCAGAAGGTTATTCTAGTTTTAATTTTTTTAGGAACCTCCATACTTTTTCCCAGTGTCTGCACCAGTCTGCATTCCCACCAAAAGAGCTTGAAGGTTCCCTTTTCTTTACATCCTTGCCAACATTTGTTTGTTGATTTATTTTATTTTTATTGATTTTTTACAGAGCAGAAGGGAGAGAGATAGAAAGTCAGAAACATCAATGAGAGAGAGACATCGATCAGCTGCCTCTTGCACGCCCCCTACTGGGGATATGCCCGCAGCCAAGGTACATGCCCTTGCCGGAATCGAATCCCGGGACCCTTCAGTCCGCAGTTCAACGCTCTATCCGCTGAGCCAAACGGGTCTCGGCTGTTTGTTGATTTATTGATGATAGCCATTTTGACAGGTGTGAAGTGATATTTCACTGTGGTTTTAATTTGCATCTGATGATTAATGACTTTGAACATTTTTCATATGTCTTTTGGCCATCTATATGTCCTCTTTGGAGACATGTTTATTCAGGCCCATGTTTTGTTTTGTTTTGTTCTGTTAATTCTCACCCAAGGATATTCCACCCCCCCAATCCTCACTGATTTTAGAGAGAATGAAAGAGAAAGAGGGAGGGGAAAGTGAGAGAGAAATATCAATGTGAGAGAGACACATCAACTGGTTGCCTCCTACATGTACCCTGACAAGGGCCGGGAGTTGAACCTGCAACCCAGGTATGTGCCCTTGACTGAGAATCAAATCCAAGACTCTTCCATGCAGGGCTGACACTCTAACCATGGTGCAACACTGGCTCCTCTGACCAGTTTTTTAATCAGATGGTTTGTTTTTGGTGATAAGTTGTATGAGTTCTTTTTAAATCTACGATATTAACCCCTTACTAGATGTACCATTGGCAAATACCTTTACTCATTTAGTAAGTTGTCTTTTCATTTTATTGATGGTTTTCTTTGCTGTGCGGAAACATTTTAGTTTGAGATATTTCCATTTGTTTATTTTTTCTTTCGTTTCCCTTGCCCAAAAAGACATTTTAACAAAAATATTTTTTAAATATTTAGAGAGAGATAGAAGAAGGGAGAGGGAGAGAGAAAGAGAACATCAGTAGGCTGCCTCCTGGAACTGAGCTCTGCTACCCAAAAGCGTTCCCTGACCGGGAACCAAACCGGCAACCTTTCGGTGCCTGGGAAGATGCCTAAACAACTGAGGCACACTGGCCACGGCAGGGCAAACAAAACATCACTCAGAGCAATATCGGAAACTGTATTGCCTATGTTTTCTCCTAAGAGTTTAATAGCTTCAGGTCTTACATTAGGTCTGTAGTTTATTTTGAGGGTATGGTGTAAGAAAGTAGAACAGTTTCATATTTTTTTGCATATATCTGTCCAGTTTTCACAACACCATCTATTAAAGAGACTGTCTTTATCAAATTGTATATTCTTGCCTCCTTTGTTATAGAATAACTGGCCATATAGGCATGATCTATGTGTGTTTTTAGGCCAGTACCATGCCATTTTGATTACTATAGTCTTATGTAGTTTGATATTTTGTAGCATATCTCCAACTTTGTTCTTCTTTCTCAAGATTGCTTTGGCTAGTCTAGTTTTCTGTTTTCCTTGTGTGTGTGGTCCTATACAAATTTTTGGATTACTTGTTCTTGTTCTGTGAAAAAATGTCATTGGTATTTTGTTAGGGATTGAATTGAGTTTATAGAAGTATAGACATTTTAATGATATTAATTCTTCTAATTCATGAGCATGGTATAGGCTTCCATCTATTTATATTTTCAATTGCTTTCTTCAATGTCTTATAATTTTTCAAGTACAGGTCTTTTACAACCTCAATTAAATTTATTCCTAGATATTTAAGGTATTTTATTTTGATACAATTATAAATGGGATCATTTTAATTTCTCTTTCTGGTAGTTCATAATTGGTATATAAAAATACAACCGATTTTTAATGTATTAATTTTGAATCTTGCTATTGTATTGAATTCATTTATCAAGTTTACTAATTTTTTGGTAGAATACTTTAGGGTTCTCTATATAGTATCATGTAATTTGCAAATAATGACAATTTTACTTCTTCCTTTAGATGCCTTTTATTTCTTTTTCTAGTTTAATTGCTGTAGCTAGGATTTCCAATACTATGTTGAGTGAAAGTGGTCAAAATAGATATCTTTATTTTGTTCCTGATCTTGAGGAAATGCTTTTAGTTTCCACCATTGTATGATGTTAGCTGTGTGTTTGTCATATATGGTTTTTATTATGTTGAAGTATATTCCTTCTATTCCCACTTTCTGAAAGTTTTTTCTCCAAAAAATATGCTTTTATAGTCTTCAATGAGAGGAAGGGAGAAGGGAACATCTATGATAAGGATTATCAAATGACTGCCTCTTGCATGTCCCCTACTGGTGTTGATCCCATAAACATGGCATGTGCTCTGACAAGGAATCAAAATGGTGATCTCTTGGTTCATGGGTCAATGCTCAACCATTGAGCCTCATTGGCCTGGCTTATCCTTCATTTTGTTTATGTGACGAATCACATTGATTTGTGGATATTGAAGTGACTTTGCATCCCAGGAATAAGTCCCACTTGATTGTGATCTTTTTAATGTATTGCTGAATTTGGTTTACTACTATGTATTAAAGATTTTTACATCTATGTTATTCAGAGATATTGGCCCTAAATTTTCTTTCTTTGTAATGTCTTTAACTGGCTTTGTAGTTAGGATAATGCTGGCTCATAAAATACCATATTTTTCTGTATATAAGACACTATTTTTTCCCTAAAATTGTTAGACTGGAAATCAAGAGGTGTCTTATACACAGAAGTCACCCAAGGAGCCCATACCTATTCAAACAGGTTTCCTCCAATCACGAGCCTTATTGTTACTTACGTCAGCTGATGTCATAATTGGAGGTGGAGGTGGAGAGTGTGCAGATGCAACAGGGACCTGAGCATTCTAAGCCCATAAAGATGTCAAAAAATAAATACTGGTAAGTGATTGTCTTACTCTGCAAAATTCAAACTGAATGTAATCAGCTATGCAAAAGAACATGGAAATAGAACTGCAGAGACACAATTTGGACCTCCTCCTGCTGAGCATATGATCAGACAGTGGAGAAAACAGGAAGGACAACTCCTTAAAATGCCAAAAAAAAAAAAAGAAAAAAAAAAGAAGAAGGCCTTAAGAGGAAAACCAGCAAAATGGGCAAACTTGGAGCAGAGGCTTAAGACTTGGATTATGAAGCAGTGCCAGAGTGGTTTATGTGTGTCAACCAAGCTTATGCAATGTCAGGGAAGAATGTTTATAAGTGGAATGAACATTGTTGATTTTACAGGAAAGGCAAAATAGTGCTTCAATTAAATGAAGAGAGAAAGGTTGGCCATGAGAACACGAACAAAGTTAGCTCAGGAAATGCTACCAGTTTATGAGGGTGATCTCAGATATATAGACAGTGACTCAGAAGACAGCAGTGATACAATAGAAGTTGGAGAAATTAATATGTCTGGGACTAATAGTGATGAAGAAGAGAGAAGGGATGCAACAGAGGCTGAATAAAGTGATATGCTCCCTAATATCATAGTACTGGTATGTAAACATTACTTGTGGTAATTACTAAATAAAAATGTCTTTGGTTTTATGTTTAAAATATTGATTTCTTAATTTGGGATTGGAAAAATGGGGGGCCTCTTATACAAGGGGGTATCTTATACATGGAAAAATATAGTAAACATGGGAATCTTCCCTCCTCTTGAATTTTTTGGAATAATTTGGAAGGATAGTTGTTAGTTTTTGCATGTTTGATAAAATTCACCTATGAAGCCATCTGGTCCAGGACTTTTGTTTTGGGAAATGTTTTTTATTACTGCTTTAGTTTCACTAGTTGTAATCTGTCTATTCAGATTCAGTGATTCTTCCTGATTCAGTTTTGTAAGATTGTGTATTTCTAGAATTGTACCCATTTCATCCATTTTGTCCAATATGTTGGCACATAAGTATTTGTACTATTTTTTAATAATCATTTGTACTTCTGTGGTGTTGGTTGTCACTTCTCTTTCATTTATTATTTAATTCATTTGGGTTTCTCTCTTATTATTTTTTATTCTGGTTAAAGTTTTATCTATTTAATTTCTTTTCAAAGAACCAGTTTTTTATTTCATTGATATTTTGTGTTGATTTTTAGACCCTGTTTCATTTATTTTTACTCCAGTCTTTATTATTCCTTTCTTTCTGCTGCATTTGGGCTTTGTTTGTTGTTCCTTTTCAAGTTCATTGAGGTATAAAGCTAGTTTATTATTTGAGAGAGATATATATATATACATATATATATATATATATATATTCATATATATTCATCTTTATTGTTCTGTTTATTAATTACATTGTTCCTTTCCCCCCCTATAGTTCCCCTCCACCTGGTACTCATCCCACCTTCCGCCCTCACCCCCCTCCACTGTCCTCTCCCATAGTTGCATGATTTTTGTCCAGTCTCTTGCTGCACTTCCCACACCCCCTTTCTCTCCAAGAGTTGTCAGTCCATTCCCTCTCTATGTCCATGATTCTGTTACATTCACCAGTTTATCCTGTTCATCAGATTTTTAATTCACTTGATTTTTAGATTCATTTGTTGATAGATGTGTATTTGTTGTTCATAATTTACACTTTTATCTTTTTCTTCTTCCTCTTCTTAAAGAATATCTTTCAGCATTTCATATAATATTGGTTTGGTGGTGATGAACTCCTTTAGCTTTTTCTTATCTGCGAAGCACTTTATCTGACCCTCAATTCTGAATGATAGCTTTGCTGGATAGAGTAATCTTGGTTGTAGATTCCTGCTATTCATCACTTTGAATATTTCTTGCCAGTCCCGTCTGGCCTGCATTGTTTCTGATGAGAAATCTGCTGACAATCGTATGGGTGCTCCCTTATAGGTAACTAACTGTTTTTCTCTTGCTGCTTTTAATATTCTCTCTTTGTCTTTTGCTCTTGGCATTTTAATTATGATGTGCCTTGGTGTGGTCCTCTTAGGGTTCCTATATATTGGGGTTCGGTGCGCTTCTTGGACACCTAAGTCTAGTTCTTTCACAATGTGTGGGAAGTTTTCGGTCACTATTTCTTCAAATAGGTTTCCATTGTCTTGCTCTCTCTCTTTTTCTGGCACCCCTATAATTCGGATGTTGGTATGCTTGTGGTTGTCCCAGAGGCCCCTTACACTATCTTCAATTTTTTTGATTCTTTTGGTTTCTTGATTTTTCAGCTGAGTGGATTTTACCTCTTTGTATTTCAAATCTTTAACTTGGTTCTTGGGGTGCTCCAGAGCACTTTTAGGTCTTTGTATAATATTTTTTATTTCAGTCAGTGTATGCTTAATTTCTGGTTGGTCCTTTTTCATATTCTTGAAAGTCTCCTTTATATCCTTGAGGGTCTCCTTCATTTCCTTGTAGGACTCATTCATTTCCACGTTGGTCTTGATCATTTCCACATTGGTCTTGACCATTTCTTTGCAGGTCTCGTTCATATCCTTGAGGGTCTCATTCATTTCCTTTGCGGTCTTGCTTATTTCCTTATAGGCCTCAACCTTTTGTTGGAGCCTCTTGAGAAGCCCTATAACCGTGGTTTTGAATTCCATGTCCAGTCATTTTTTCCCCTCCATTTCTTTCACATCTGATTTCTTTCCATGTCTCTGCATGGTGGCTGCTTCCCTGAGTTGGTCAATTAGCTTTGTGTGGTAGACGTCCTACAAGGGACAGTGGCTCAGCCTCCCCAGTTACCTGAGGTGGATATGGGCTGCACAGTCTTGCTGAAGTTAAGCTCAGGTTAATCATTGTTAGCACTTGGAGCGGTTGACCTCCAGGCCAATTGTCTGTGAAGTTCAGCTGTGCTCAGGTTGGATGGGCGGAGTCTCCCGGCCAAGCAGACAGCGTTAGCTCTGCCCCATGTGGTCCCAGGGACTCTGTGCCGATGGCAATGGCCGCCAGCACCTCTGAGAGAGAGCCGCTGTGGAGCTCCACGGGCTGCCGGGGAGTTCAAACTCTCCCCAAATGAGTCTGCACACCCAAGGTCTCACCCAGGGTCGTAAAACAAAGCAGTCTGATGATTTCCCGAATGAGGGAGCAAATTGAGAGAGCTCTCTACACAGTTACGCAGCTGCGCTGTTCCCAAGGTCACGCGCAAGCTCCCTTCTCCACAAGCCGGCAAACCCCTGCAGTACCTGAGCTTCGGCGTGCCCTCCCACTGTCCAGTTTTACCCCATATGATAGTTGGTTACCTGGACTTTGCCCAGAGCTGGAAAATCAGTCCAGTGGGACGTCTTTGTCTCCCCCATTCGAGAAAACTGGCCAGTTTTCAGCTGCCGGCCCTATCCGCTGGTGAGCGCTCCAAACTTCTCTCCGTGCGAATCTTTCAACGCTGTCCACCGCCGCTCCTGCGAGTCACAGTGTCTTATCTTCACTTTTATTTGTGGAATTTTCACTCGGCCAGCTTTCTGATGATTCTGGAAGGTGTTTGTTCTTTCATTAAGTTGTAGTTTCAAAATTGCTGTGTATGACGGCAAGATAGGTGTTTTACCTATGCCGCCATCTTGGTTCCTCCAAACTCTATATTTTTGTTTTTTGAGGTAAGCCTGTGTAAGTTATCCTCTTAGAGCTGCCTTGTCTGTATCCCATAGATTTTGAGACATTGTGTCTTCATTTTCATTTGTCTCAGATATCTTTCGATTTCTTCCTTAATCTCATTGTTAACCTATCATTGTTTAGTAACCTGTTGTCTATCCTCCATGTGCTTGTATTACTTTTCCCCCCTAAGTTTTCTTTTTGTAATTGTTTCTAGTTTCATACCTTTGTGTTTAGAAGAGACCATTGATATGATTTCAATCTTAAATTTATTGAGACTTGCTTTGTGGCCTAATATGTGGACTAAAATGTTTCATATGCCCTTGAAAATAATGTATATTTTCCTGCTTTGGGGTGAAATATCAATTACAATCTATCTGCTCTAAAATCTGCTCTAAAACTATCAGTTAAATCTATCTGGCTTACCTGCTGTTTCCTTGTTGGTTTTCTGTCTAGATCATCTATTCATTGATGCCAAAAGGACTTTATCCTACAATAACTGGCAATTTCCTTCTTTCTGTCCACCAAGATTTATTTTGTATTTTTAGGTGCTCCTATGTTTGGTACATGAATGTTTACAAGGATTATATCCTCTTGTTGGGTCGATCCCTTTAATCATTATTTAGTGTCCTTCTTGTCTCTTTTTATGGCTTTTGTTTTAAAGTCTATTCTGTCTGATATAAGTATTGTGATCACAGCTTTTTAAACATCTTCATTTGCATGAAATGTCTGTTCTATCCCTTTACTTTCTGTCTCTGTGTGTTTTCTTATGTAAAACTAAGGGCCCGGAGCACAAAATTCATGCACTGGGTGAGGGGAGGGGTCATCCCTCAGCCCAACCTGCCCCCTCACACATACTGGGAGCCCTCAGGGGATGTCCTACTAACTACTCACCCCAGCCTGCACGCAGCCATCACCCTGCAATTGGGCCCATGGCTGGCTCTGTCCCAACAACACCCCTGCCCCAGGCCCAGGCCTTCACCCCAGCCAGCTCAAACCTGGATAGCACAGGCCTTGACCCCACCACCCCAGCCCAGGCCTTCTCCCTGGCTAGTGTACACTGGCCACCTGGACCCCACCCCCCCCACAACCCTGGCTCCCTCACCCTGCCCCCCGGCAACATGGACCACCTTGGCCCCGCCCCCACAGCCCAGGCACCCTCAGCCTGCCCCCTGCAGCTCAGGCTGCCTTGGCCCCACCCCTCAAGCCCTGGCCACCTTGGCTCTGCCCCCGCCCCTGATTGGCTGGTGTGTGTGGCTGGTGGGTGTAGCAAAGGTATGGTCAATTTGCATATTACTCTTTTATTAGAGAGGATGAGTGTCTGTACACAGCATATGTATGTATTTTCTTTTTTACTTATCCATTCAGACACCCAATGCCTTTTAATGAGTGTATTTAATGCATTTACATTTACAGTGATTATTGATATGTATTTACTGTCATTTTATTCTGAATATTTATTTTCTTTTCTTCTTTTTCTTAAAGAAGTCCCTTTAACATTTCTTGTAATACTGGTTTGGTAATGATGCATTTTTTTTGTTGTTGTTGTCTGGGAAACTCTTTATCTCTCCTTTGTTTCTCTATGATAGCCTTGCTGGGTAGAGTAATCTTTTCTGCATGTCCTTGCCTTTCATCCGTTTGAATATTTTGGGCCAATCCCTTTGGGTAGTCTGTTTCTGCTGAGTAATCAAATGATAGTTTTATGGCAGTTCCGTTGCAGCTAACAAACTGCTTTTTTGTTTTGTAGGGTTTTTTGTTTTTGTTTTTTATTGTCTCTTTTTTCTTTCTGCTTTTAAAATTCTCTCTGTCTTTAACATTTGGCCATTTAAATATGATGTGCCTTGGTGTGAACCTCCTGGGTTTCATCTTGTTTGGGACTCTCTGCACTTCCTATAATTGTATGTCTACTTCCTTCTCCTGATTAAAGACATTTTCTGTCATTATTTAATCAAATAGGTTTTCAATCTTTTGCTTTCTCTTTTATCCTTCTCATATACCTATAATGTGAAGGTGGGTATGCTTGATGTTGTCTCAAAGGGCCTTTAAACTATCCTCATTTTTCATTCTTTTTTCCTTTTCTATTCCAACTGGGTGTTTTCTGCTGCCTTGTCTTCCAAATCATTGATTAAGTCCTCTGCCTCATTTAATATGCTGCTGATTCATAATGGTGTGTTTTTCATTTCAGTTATCATGCTCTTCACTTCTGACTGGTTCCCTTCACCACTCAGTGGGGTCTCTGCCCTGAGATGTCCCCCCCCCCCCAATTCACACCTGCCACAGGTGCTTGCAAAGGCAGCTCATTTTGAGTCTCCACCCCTCCTATTGGTCTCCAAATGGCCTATTCTTTATCTCCTTGTTACAGGAGTTCTGTTCAGCAAGTCTTTAGGTGGTTCTCCAGTCTAATTGTTCTATAATTTAGTGGTACTTTTGATGTAGTTATAGGAGGAGGCAATCTCAGCACTTAGCTACTTTGACATCTTTCTCTCCTCTTTCTCCTTTTTCTTCTCATTCTCTTTTTTTCCCATTTACCTGTCTCTTCCTCCTCCTCTACCTCTTTTTCAGTATAATTTTTCTATCACAGTATTGGTTTTCTTTGCAATGATGAGGTGCTTCTTTTATCCTCCTGCTGGACAGGTTTTCAATTTCCATTTGAAAGCTAAAATCTTAGAGCCTCCCCTTTCCACTGCAATGATAACCAATCTTTATTGCATGTACACATATGTCAAAACTGAGCTCTATGTTCAGTTAGTGCTCCATGGTGCTTACTACTGTCTCCAATTTATAGAGCACTACATTAAGGCAATAGAGTTCAAGCATCTTACTCAAGATCACAGTGCTGGGGGAAAGGCAGAGTCAGGAATCAGGCCCAAGTCTTTCTGACCCCACAGCTCACACACACCTTAACCCTCTTAATTAGGGATGAGGAGTAGGAGAAGGACATTGCCAGCATATTTAAAATTCAGTGCAGTGTGTGAATGAGCAGACACAATGGAAATCAGGCTGACCAATTTGTGGGTTTTTTGTTTGTATGTTTGTTTTTACTGCCATTGTACAGATGAACCTAGACCTTTTGTTTTAAGTTAGAAGAAGGGCAAATGGCAGTGGCCTATAGACCTTCATTTTCCAGAAAGAAAAGTTGAATTAAGCAACTTGCTTATAGTTGCCCAACTAAATGGCAGAGAGAGGCCCTCACTCAAGGTCCCCAACTTCCAGAACTCAGACATTTCAAACACTGGGACATTTTTCATGGTTGTGCCCTCAGATGTTCTGCCTCAACTATCTATGAGGTTCAGAGAGGACATCTTCCAAATTGAAATACACACACAATGAAAAGATGATGTAGCTAATTGTGCATGCCAGTGTTGATCTGTGAGATTACTTGGGTTGCTCTGATATTGACATTTCCTTGAGAGATTTTTTAAAAATATATTTTACTGATTTTTACAGAGAGGAAGGGAGAGGGAGAGAGAGTTAGAAACCAATGAGAGAGAAACATCAATCAGCCGCCTCCTGCACACCCGCTACTGGGGATGTTCCCACAACCAAGGTACATGCCCCTGAGTGGAATCGAACCTGGAACCCTTGTGTCCGCAGGCCGACACTCTATCCACTGAGCCAAACTGGTTAGGGCTCCTTGAAAGAGATTTTTTATTATTGAGGGGGAACACAACAGGATCTTTCAAATTGAACTGTCCCAGAAAAATATGGAGAACTTTTACCAGAATAGAGATATTAAAAGTAATCCTATATAATAAAACCCTAATATGCACATCGACCAAAAGGCAGAACGATGGGCGGTATGACTGGTCGCTATGATGGGCACTGACCATCAGGGGTCAGACACTCCCCCAGAGGGATGTGACCAGTGGCAGAGATGGGGGGGTAGGGGGTGGGGCTGGCCAGCAGGTGATGCCAGGCACCAGCCAAAGGGGATGCCAGGAGGAGCCTCCTGATTACCCTGTCCACTTGTTGCCCCACAGTTCACTGGCCAGGCCTAGGGACCCTACCTTATATATTGGGAATAGTCTCTTAGATTTAAAAATTAAAACCTGACAAGGCTACTCTAACACTGAAAAAACAGGATGATGTGGTAATAACATGCATGGACTCTGCCTTGCATATTTTGTGGTCAGCCCTGATTCTGACACTTATAACTGTGTGACAAAGCCAATTACTTAACTTCTCTCTGTTTCAGTTTTCCACCCACAAGATGGGGAAAATAGTACTACTGCCTCAGAGGATCATGTTATGTACTACTTTTTATAATCAGGGCAAACAAATGTAGTTGCCCATACGATAGCAAGATGCCTTTCACCTGCATGAAAAGTATGGTCACTGGTGCATATAGCATCCTGGAATGCGGGAATGTCCGGATCAGGCCTAAACTACCAGTCGGACATCCCCCAAGAGCACAGGCTGGGCTGAGGGACCCCGCTTCCTCTGTGCACTGGACCTCTAGTGAGATTAGTAATGAGATAGTAATGAAATAGTGGCCTGTCTCCTGCCCATTGAGGCAGCACTTTCCTGTGTGTAAATAAATAATGAATTATGGGAATAACATTACTGAGGTTTACAGAATATCTCTCAGCTGCTTGGAAAAGCTGTCTCTCCCTGAGGATCAGTCCAATGAATATTTTAAAATTGTCTTTAGTTGCTGAGATTACCAGTTAGTAGTGAATAATCATTTCCTACTGGACTCTCAAATGAGCTTAATTATATTCAGAATAACTGGCTTCAGCTTTAAAAATAAACTTGGATATTACCTAAGTCCCTTTTTAAAAGCGTTATGGGAATATACCATGAATATAAATGACATCAGCCACTGTACAGTTCCCAGGGCAGCCGTGTGTCCTTGCTCAGTCTATGAAATGAGTAAAATAATGCTCTCCTCTTGGGGATCTCGTTAAGGCTGAGGATGCTAATCAGTAGCTGACTACAGACCAGGCTGATACTTTTCACTCACTGTTTTCATGAGAATATGAGGTAGGTACTACTGCTATCTTCAGAGGCAGGGATGCTGAAGCACAGAGAGGTTAAGTCACTTACCTAAAGAGCACACAGCAAGTATACACTTGACCTTGAGTTTTAAGTCAGGGTGTGTAACCACAGAGCTGGTGATCTGGGAAAGAGGAAGAAGGTTGGATTGGTATAGAGTCTATACTATGGACCAGTGATGGGCAACCTTTTGAGCTTGGTATATCAAAATTTGCCTAAAAACTGAGCATAACTTGGGTGGTGTGTCACTTCAAGAAAAAAAAACATAATTCTGCGATATTTATAGTTTAAATAACAAAAATGTATAATTGTAACATATAACTGTATTTAATGAATCAAAAACTAATTATTTAACTTACCTGCTTAGTGACTTCTTTGTTCATCTGTCAGTCAGTTTCGTTTGTCAGTCTTGGTATTATTTAACTTGTGTGGGGTGCCGTGAACTAAAATAAGTGAGGAGGAGGGGGAATTCTTTTTTTTTTTTTTTAGGAGGGGGAATTCTTTAACTAACCTGCCTATTAGTGACTTTTTTGTTGCTGAATTTCATTGGCTAAATCTTTAGTTGAAGGTTGGTATTTTGTACATTTCAAGCCCAAGCAAGCACTACTAACTTCATCTGTCAATCTGTTTCTTTTGTTGGTTTTGATATTATTTAACGCTGAGAATAAGGTCTCACAAAAGTACGTAGAGGGGAAAATTGTGAGTAAAGCCATTGCTATATTTTTCTGGGTGCTAAAAGTGTCTGGTAATCAGTTCCAGGCACTCCAAATTTCCTGTTCGTAGTGGCACTCCCCTTGATTCTCCAAGCGGCACCTTTCCAGAGTCTCAAGCTTTGACCTCAAGTCCACAAACACCTGAGCCCAGATGCTGTCTTGAAATTCTGCAAGTTCCATCTCAAATCACCAAGTTGCATCCATTGGAAATCATTTAATTCCAAACTACTGTAGACTACTACATCAGGATACTTAATTATTTTTATGGTCTGTTCTAGGCTTCTAATTTGATTAAATCTGTCACTGAACTGGTCAAGTAATGAGTCTAAAACATGCTGGTACTTTATATTCAAGGGTTCCAGCTGCACTGGCCTTCTCAAAATATTTTCTTACTCGAGGAAAATACTTATAAGTTTCAGTTTCTACATCTTGCTTGAAATTTTTAAGTTTATTTTCAAAAGCTTTTATGTATCCAAACATAACGTCAATACCTTTGCCAAAACCTTGCGACTTTAAGTTCAGTTCATTAATAGGAACAGAGAGATCTGTAAAAAATATCAAGATGTTGTCTACTTATCATCATTGAGCTGAGAAAAGTTTCCCAAGAAACTTATCCTCAAGAAATACCTTAATTTCTTCAAAGCACTACACAAAGCGCTCAAGAACTTTGCCTCGGCTCAGCCATCTTACATTATTGTACATCAGCAGTCCACTGTAGGTGGAATCAACCTCCAGTAAAAGTGCAGAGAATTCTCGCTTGTAAAGGGGGCAAGCAGCTATTTAATTAACTATTTTTGTAACAACTGACATTAAGTCATTTAAGTCGGTGAATCCTGCTTTGGCACATAAAACCTCCTGATGGATAATACAATGAAAAGGCACAATCGGATGTCCAATAGCTTCCATAACAATTTGACAAATCTGACTTTTTTTCCCCACCATGTTTGGTACCCCATCTGTTGTCACTGACACAACTTTAGAGATACCAATGCTTAGGTCACGGAATGTTTGTAACAACCTTACATATTTCGCTTCCTGATGTACTTGTTGGCACTGATACTAATTTTATCAACTCTTCTCTTATTGTGGGACCATCAGAATATTGACCAATAATGGCCAACTGAGCATGTGATGTGACATCAGTAGTTTCATCAAGAGAGTTCGAAAAATATTTACAATTACTTATGTCTCTCTTTAATTGATGCATGTTTGTGTTCAGTCTCATTATTCTGTCTTTTATGATATTTCTACTGAGTGGTAGCTCAGATATTCTCTTAATAATTGCATCTTTATTCTGCATATCATGAAATAGAACTGGTGCACATCTTAGGAGAGTTTCTTTAATAAATTTTCCCTCACTCAGTGCTTTTCAATGCTGAGCTATGGAGTGAGCAATGCTCAAACTTGCAGATGTTAAATTTCTAGAGCCTTTTATAAATTTAAGGATGAAATTAGATTGGCTCTTATAAAGGTGTAGCTGCCTGGAAATGTATTCCTTCCTTTAATCTTCACTTTTTTTTCAAGAGCTGAGAATGACTATTTTCAAAATGTCCCTTTATCTTCCACATTCTGCTTACTACCGTTTCAGTACATAGAACGCAAAATAATCTGCCATTTTTTTCTATAATGCCATACATCTCGGTCCATGTCTCTTGAAAGGGTCAGCTACTGCTACTACCACTTCCTTTACTTAACCTTGGTTTTTTATTTTTTGGGGTCTCCCTCAGAGAGGCAGTGACAGAAGATAGAATTATAGATAGCCTGTTAGCCCTGCAGGCAATTAGGGGTTAACTGGCCTAACTGACCTCAAGAAAGCACATGTAACTGTCTTTTAGAAAAGGGCAGGGTTAATAAGCAGAAATAGGGGTTAATAAAGATGC
Source organism: Antrozous pallidus (assembly GCA_027563665.1). Taxonomy (NCBI): domain Eukaryota; kingdom Metazoa; phylum Chordata; class Mammalia; order Chiroptera; family Vespertilionidae; genus Antrozous; species Antrozous pallidus. The sequence continues at coordinate 4,331,577 of CM050524.1, read as the reverse complement.
ACAACAGTAATAGTGGTGAATTGGAGTCGGCACTATGCTGCAAAATGGCGGTCCTTATATAAATTAAGATGGCTGCCGCTATTTCTAATGACGGGAAACAGCATCCATAGCACAGGCCCTCGCTTCTCCCAGCCTCCCCCTCACTTATCTCAGTAATAATGGTCAATTATAAATCCACAACACTCCAGAACAGTAGATTGGATGATGGTTGCTGTGGTTATGTGGTTGCTGGTAATGGCAATTACAGGGCCCCCAGAGATGCATCCCCAGTGGCATTCTGCTGCTCCTTGCTTCGCCGGCTGGAAGTGAGGTCAAAGACCCCCTAACGGCCTAACCAGAAGTCCCAGAACTAGACGCTCTGTGCCGGAGTTCTGTTGTTCTAGCCTACAGACCTCCGGCACAGAGTGTCTACACTACAGCAAATGTTTCATCCTCGGCTACTGCACCTGGCCGTGCAGTAGCTGAGGCTGAAACGTCCTTCTTGGCATGCAGCCCCGTACTTCTCTGTATGCGACTGCATGCGGCCGCGTGTCATCGAAAATGGCCAGGCGTGTCAGTGCTGACACGTGTGTCATAGGTTCACCATCACGGCTGTAGATGGTTTGTGATAAACCCCATGGGATGCCACAGCAGTGCTCCCCCGCCCCCTGCTGCTGCTCAGCAGGGCATCAGAGAGCCCTCACTGTCAGCCAGGCAGGCTTGTGAACACGAAGCTCTGGCCGGCCCAGCGCCAAAGGAGCACTGCAGGTGCATCCTCAAACAATTCAGTCCATACGAGCCCATACTTTTGAGCAACCCAAGAACTGAGTTTCTGAGTCAGTTGAATTGAACTAATTTTTAAAAGGAAGAAATAATACAATCTGGGAATAGAAATGAAACATAATAGACTATCAGTTAATAACTTTTTAAGTTGGGTGAAAAGTACATGGAGGTTCGATATACCATTTTGTCTACTTCTATTTCAGTTTTAAATCTGATTATAAAGAGATTACAAAGGCAATGTGCTATTTCTTTCCCACCTGAGATTATTGCTGTCCATTCTTACTTTACTGGTAAGTCAAAACTGAAAAGGAGCTATAATCTGAGAGTCTTGCTGTTTGATTTTGAGAGATGGAGACACATACCCAGTCAAATAGCCATGAACACACTGACGCTAAAAATTCCCCTGCAACATGCAGGGGCCTCCTTTGCTTACTTCAGAAGCTGACCTTGGTACTAAAACTTCTGAGAATGCTAGCACACCTCATCCTAACTGATTTCTCACAACTCCCCCATAGCATGGGAAAAAACATATATTTCAAGGTAAATTTTCAAGGTAAAAATCCAGCCCTGGGTGGTTTGGCTCAGTGGATAGTGCGTTGGCCTGGGGACTGAAGAGACCCGGATTCGATTCCAGTCAAGGGCACATGCCCAGATTGTGGGCTTGATTCCCAGTAGGGGGCGTGCAGGAGGCAGCCAATCAATGATTCTCTCTCATCATTGATATTTCTCTCTCTCTCTTTCTCCCCCTCTCCCTTCCTCTCTGAAATCAATATTTTTTTTAAAAAAAATCCAGATTGTGGGAGACCTTGTGATTTTCCCAAACCCGTATAGGAAACAAAGAAGCAGAAATCAAGTCCCTAAAAAAGCTGAGCACCATTTGCTTTCCTGGCCTCTCGGGAGCGCTAGGCACCACAGGAGTCATCGGCCCCAGCCTTTCCTGGTTGGCTAGCCCCAGTTGTTGTGGGTCATTTATTTAGAAATCTATAATAATAAAAACATAATGTGTAAATCAACCAAACATCAGAACAACTGTTTGGACAACCACACTATGACACATGCTGGTGCCAGGCCAGCCAAGGTGGATGTGATGCAATTGGTCAGGAAGCCCTGCCATCGCCCACAATTGCCCTACAGAGGGAGGTCCAGGCCATCGGCCAGTGGGGCGTTTGATCTTAGACCTTCCTCTGTGGGGCAATCGATCCCAGAGCTCCCACACTGCGAGAGGGCTCAGGCCACACTGAGAGACCCTCCACCCCCTTCGAGTGCATGATTTTTATGCACCAGGCCTCCTTATCTAAGCATCTCATTTTGTAGTTCTTTTTTTCAAAATTGCATCACTACTAAATGACACTCTTTAAAGCCAGTTCCCTGCAGAAGTCCAGAGAAAGGAACGTCCTGACACCGTGTGGGAGGACCACAAAATGAAACCCTGATGCTCGCACTCTGGTGTGCAGCGCCAGAGGGGCCTTGTCACTAAGGGTCCCTCTGACTATGGCAGCAAAATGCATCTAGTGTTTGCATTTGACACCTCATTCTTAGTTTTGCCAAACATTAAAAGAAGCAGTTGCTGTGTGTGGGTGTGCGTGCGTGCGTGCGTGCGTGTGTGTGTGTGTGTGAGAGAGAGAGAGAGGAGAGCTTGAAAATGAGCATAGTAGATTGCCTTCCAGATTTTTCTTACTGTTGTTAAGCCTTACCTGAAGATATTATTTTCCATTAATTTTTGGAGAGTGGAAGGGAGGTGGGGGGGGGGGAGAGAGAGAGAGATAAAAACATCAATGTGAGAGAGACACATTATTTGGTTGCCTCCTACACCCACTCTGACTAGAGACAGGGATCCAGCCTGCAACTGAGCTCTGTGCCCTTGACCAGAATTGACCCTGAGGTATTTCAATCTACCACAGAGACAAACTGGCCAGAGCTGGCTTCCATTTTTTTAATGTTATTTTCTCTGAATGTTCAGAGGTTTTCTCCTTAAACAGAGCTTTTGAAAAACAGAAGTTTAAAACATTCTCCAATCTTCCACAGAAGTGTGCCATCCATTAAATATTCACCCATGCCTTGTAGATGGAGGGAGGGAGACAGAAGCCGCTTCCTGAGGTTCTGCCTGGGGTTCTTTTCACAAGAGAAAGGCCCTGCAGGCCAAGGCATCACATGTTGGAGGACCTCTCTGTGCTGTCCGGAGCCTTGATTGGATTTGGTCCACACAGACCTCTTTAATTACTGCAAACTTCAGCTCTGGGCACAGTGACAAGGACTTACCATTGATGAGCTATGTGGAGTTCATTTTTATCCCCTGTCCTCCTCCCTCTTCTCCTTCTCCTCCTCCTCTTCTATCTTCTCCTCTTTAAATAAATTCACACAATTTTAGAAAGAATGTGGAGTTGCTATGCTCAAGATTCTCTTTAACTTGCTCAGGGCATCTGGTTGGGAATTGAATAATCACAGCTATTTAATAGTGACTTTGGAGTTGGTTGTCCTAAATGATAGAGTTGATTTGATTTTTGTGGGTGTTTGAAGGAGATCAATGAGTAGCACTAGCTCCCCCTCAAATTCATAACCCAATGAAAGATGGACTCATATGACATAGAAGAAGATAAAAATACAGATTTTTTTGTTGGTGATTGGCAGCCATTCTGGACCCTGTGCTTGGCCCCAAGTCTAGACCTTGATGCATCTCACCTGAGCAAGAATTCCTAATCATGGAATTGCTCTATACCCTCTGCTCAGGGCAGAGGAGAAAGATAAACTTCTGAACCTGATTCAAAGGAAGTCCTGGGTTCAACTCTTACAACCTTTCTATTTGGAAGTAGGAACAGAGCATACGCTGTCTGTTTCACCACAGTGCAGGCAGACCCTGCCCTCAAAGGGGAAGATGATGGAGCAGGGCAGCAGTTCTCCCTCCCAGCTTTGGCCAGAGCTTTCTGTGCTGCTGGTGCTCACCCTACGGGAGCCATTCATCCAGTCCTTGTGCTGGTGGGTGAGGAACTGTCATCACTGACTCCCTTCCGGAGCTGAAGAAGCTCGGGCACACAGAGATTACATACTTTACTGGCAAGTCGTGGACTTGAACATCACCTGGCCTCAGGGTCCTCACACTTAACTATTCCCCAAAACTGCTTCAAAAATGTTTCTTATTTCTTGGGGAGGAGAGAAGATGAGGGAGGAAAAGAGGGTTGGAAGTGTTGTTTCAGTGAGTTGCTAAGCAGCATGAGGAAGAGAGATGAAGGTTCCCATTATCATCACTGATGGACTGCAGGGCTGAGAAAGAGGGGGCCCTTTTCTCTTGTCCTCAGATGCTACATTTGTGACACGCAGCTCCTCTCTCCCCTCTTGCCACAAAGCAACACTGAAGATCAGTCACAACCCGGTTTGGGAGGCCTGAATCCTGTGCAATTTGGAGGACTCACTCTTTTAAGAAAAAGAATGCAAAAATCACAGATACAAAAATTCTGTTGAAATGTGCATATATAGTAGAATGAGAAAAAGGGGAATTTTGGACTCAAATTATGGAGTTTCTCTTTAGGGTATGCTGGGCTTCTTTGGATGCTCTTTCTCTCAAAATTTGTTTGGTTCTCCTTCTGCAGACCTATTAGACTTGCAGGCCAAAGTGGGTCCCCTCCTATGCTTTACCTGTCATGCAGAGTTCAAGACAAACTTCATGGTTTAAGGAATGGCCTTTGTGGAGAAAGGGGAAATCACACAGGTTAAGGTCAACAAGAGACGAGAAGACAGGATTTCCACACCCTCTCATTTATCCACAGAAGCCCACACCAGGGCCTTGTGCTGTCTTCTCTTCTGTGGGGAAATCGCAGGCTGCTTGGCATCGGGCATTTGGGACTGGGCGTCAGAGATTTACAGTTTCCTGGCAATACCAGCTGCCCAACACCTGAAGAACTAGGAGCCTGTGGGATATTGCAACCTTTCTCACAAGGAAAGGGAGCCCCCTGGTCTCAGGAGAAGCTGCACTCAAGTACAGCCTCTTGCAGGAGAAGGGGTACCACTGATCTTCTCAAAACTGTATGTTGTCCACTTAATGACTGAATACAGGGTTATCTTCAGATATTGTTGCTCATTGCACCACACAGCTTCACATTAACTGATGCTTTCAAATGGGTCAATACACAGTCTACTGTGTATTGAGCACTTGCTACATGTTCATTAAAAAGACCATATCTTATAGCATCCTAATAAGGCTGTGGGATAGGTATACTGTCACCTCCATGTTGCAGAGAAGGGGACAGAGGCATAGGGAGGTGTGTCTTTGCCGTTGCCACGCCTAGCACAAGGCACATGTAGAAATGACTCTGATGCCAGAGCCAGTGTCCTTTGGGGCATACCTTCTGGCTTGGCAGGGAGGGAAATCCAGGGGAGAAAACTGAGTTCTCCCTGGACTTGCTCTGCTGGCCTTCAGTGTGCACCTGTAGGCAAGTCACTTCCAGACTTAGACCCAGCCTCACAGCTGACCTGGTACATGGGGCTATGGACCAACCTCACATGCCAGGGAAGTGGATGAAAGGAGGTAATTTTCTCAATGGTAGGATTACTAAAATGTTAATGTGAGATTGTGTCTTCGTTTTTTAATCTTTGGTGTCTGCTGGGTACTTAATGTTAAATGAATGAATGAAATAAGAAATCCTATTGGATCAACATCTAGAATTTCAACATGAGTGGGAAAACAAAAGTAAAAAGAAACAGATAAAGCGAACTCAATTATATCCTATTTTAGTTTACACATCTTTAGTAATAAGCCAATGTGGAGAAAATACCACACACACACACACACACACACACACACACACACACACACACACACAAACACCATTCACTGCAAATGATTTTCAAGCCTCAGAATGAGTAGGTAGATTACCTGGCAAAACTTTCAATAACACTGAAGGACTTCCTTTCAAATGGTCACTGACATCACACAACCAGATTAATTTTTAAAAATTGATCTGTCTTGGGTGTTTCTGGGAGATAAAAATGAAAGACTATAGTTCTTCCTTTCTCACCTTTCTAGTGTAACTTTCAGGTACAAATATAGATCGAAGTGTTGCTGTTCTGACTTACTTGTTCACATAGGCTAAGATTAGAAGGTTTCAGAAAAGAAATTCACAAGCGTGGGGTACAGTCCAGGAGCCCCTTTACTGTTAGCTTTGCAAAATAGTAAGAAAGCAATCAGTTCACCTGAGTTTACCTAGCACTGGCGATGGGTTGTGGGTGAGTCAGAGATATTATAGGGATGTTCTGCCTCAATGTGTATTTGCAATGTGGTTGAAGAGGTAGGCATAATCTAGGCAATTTCACTAATGGTGCAGTTAGTGAATAAGAGTTAGGACTCATAACTAATAAAGGCTTAAATAATAAAATAATGTAATTAACTACATACAAAGGTGTCAGTGGATTAGTAATCTTCGGGTTGATTGAGTCCTGCTGTTTCAGGGTAAATGTCTCTGTGATAGTCTTAGTTAGTTTGTAAGACATCCTCACATGACTGTATTCAAAGGCAAGAAGCTCCCTAGTGAGAGAGCTCTCCTTGCATATCTCTCTCTATTTTAGCATTTAAATGGACGTTTGTCCAGAAACCCTCCCAGCAAGCATACCCTTATATTGCGTTGGCCAGTGGTGACCCACAAGGATGTGTGCCTGGCTGCAATGGAACATGACAATGGAAGTATCTGGGTTTTTCAGGCTCTGTGATAGGAAGCAACAAAGAAGTAAGGGAGTTGGGAATTGGCTATTGAAAAGCCAATCCAGATAGTCCTTGAAATTATTGGTTTGGGTTTCTTTGGATATATACACAGAAGTGGAATCACAGGGTCTCAGGGCAGTTTCATTTTTAATTTTTTGAGGAAACTCCAAAGTGGCTGCACCAATCTGCATTCCCACCAACAGTGCACCAGGGTTTGCTTTTCATCACATTCGAACCAACATTTGTTAGTTGTTGACTTATTGATGATAGCCTTTCTGACAGGTATGAGGTGATATCTCCTTGTGGTTTTAACTTGCATTTCTCTGATGATTAGTAACGTTGAGCATCTTTTCATATGTCTATTGTCCATCTGTGTCTCCTTTGGAGAAGTGTTTATTCAGGCCCTTGACCCATTTTTTACTTGCATTGTTAGTTTTGTTTGGTGTTGAGTTGTATGAGTTCTTTATAAATTTTACATATTAACCCCTTATCAGATGTTTCATCAGCAAATATCTTCCTCCATTCAGTGGGTTGTCTTTTTCTTTTGTTGATAGTTTCTATTCTGCAAAATCTTTTTAGTTTGTTATAGTCCCATTTGCTTATTCTTTATTCTTTGTTTTCCTTTCTTAAGAAGATATGACAGGAAGCATATTGCTAAGAGAAATGTCAGAGGTTTTATTGCCTATGCTTTCTTCTAGGAGTTTTGTGGTTTCATGCCTTACATTTGAGCCTTTAATTCATTTTTAGTTTATTTTTGTAAATGGTGTAGGAAGGTGGTCCAGTATCATTTTTTGCATGTATCTGTCCAGTTTTCCCAACCCCAGTTGCTAGTAGACTGTCTTTTACCTTATTGTGTGCTCTTTCCTCCTTTGTCAAATATTAATTGACTGACCACTATACTATTCACCTGAAACTGGTACAAAATAGTATTATATATAAATTGTAATTTAAAAAATAATGATAAAAAAGAAAAGACAACCCAAAGTCAGAAACAATGATTAACTGCCAAGTAAGTGGCACCGAGGTAGCTTTCCAACAGGATTTTCTGTGATGATGGAAATGCCCTGTATCTGTATGTCCAACATGGCTTCTGAGCATGATTATGACAGAGAAACTGAATTTTAATTTTATTTAAATTTAAATAGGCACATGAGACTAGTAATTACACACTGGACATTGTAGAAAAATGAGAAATATTTTCTTGGAGGTCAGAGGTGAAACAGACTTTAGGCCAGAATTATTTGGTGATTTTCATGGGGATGATGAAAAATTAATTTGAAGGGTAGTTGGAGTTTAGAAATATCTAAGAGCATGGGTTTATCCTAAGTCAGAAAAGCAGAAAATAAAGCATTCTTAGGAGAGGTTAAGTAGATCAGTTTGGCAGAAGTGCGTTTTTTTGTGGAGCAGTGGGCAAAAGCTCAAAAGCAGGTCCAAGTCAAATGGAGAAGTTTGGGGGTGCCAGCTTCAATTGTATGTAGTAGGCAATTTATGTTGTTGAGAGAAGAGTAAAACATGAAGTGGTTTCCTAGGAAACCATTAACTTGATCGTGGTAAGAAAGATTAACCTGGTGATGGTAAGAAAGATGGGTACAAGGCAGGAAATTCAGTTACAACAGTGTTTCCCAAATCATTCATGTTGTGGTGCATCTGCAAAAAAATGTATATATTGCTCCCTGGGCAAATGGACGCAACAGCTGCTGCTCGGAAGTGACCCACCCAGAGACTCCAGCTGCTCTGGGCATTCACCTCAAATCTGTCAAGTGAGGATCACTGTCTCCTCAGCCTGGTGGTGAGATTTAGTACAGCTGGGATCCGCTTAATTAGCAGACCCTCCTGAGCTAAATAGGCTTATAAAAGAGAAAGGGAAGAACATGAGATATTTTACAGATGAAATGGAAAACAATCAGGAACTCGTTAGATGTAGATAGGCTAGATTTTGGAATTGACAGTAAGTCTCACATTTGAGAATGGTGGTACCAGAAGTAAAAATACAACATAAGGTTGTTTTGAAAGCACATTAGGATTTCATTTTAAGATGTGGACCCCTAAGGTGGACTATCTTATTGGTGGCCTCTGTAGCCATGTTCCTGTATAGTCCCCTGCCGTATTGACTCTATTTGGCCATGTTACTTATTTGTCCAATGAGACATTAGCATAATACAGGCAGAGGCTTAACAAGAGTGTTTGCAATTGAGATTGTCCTCTTGGAGCAGCCATCATAATATAAGGAAGCTCAGGCTACCCCCATTGAATGGGGAGAGCCCCTGAGCAGCAAGATGCAAGGCTGTGAGCTCATCTGCATGTTGCAGCCCCAGCCCACTCCTAGATGAGTGGAGGATGGGAGCAACTTCTGCCGAAAAACCACTCACTGAACTCAAATAAGTGAGAAATCATATACTGTTCTCTTAAGCCACTAAGCTCTGGGTATTTTGTTGAACAGCAATAGGTAATGGAAGCAGCATTCAAATAAAATGTTCACTAGGTCCTTGGTGATATGGGCATGGATCTCAGGCAAGAGATCTGAGTCTTAGATCTAATTTTGCAATATATGCATGCTTCTGTCATAGCAGTTAGACTTATATTGCTGCTTTCTCTTACTAGACTGTGAACTTTTTGAAGACAGGCACTGTTGGTTTGTGTGTGCTTGTTGTGTGTGTGTGTTTGTGTGTGTGTGTGTGTGTGTGTGTGTGTGTGTGTGATTCTTAATATGCTATGTCTGTTTTAAAACAGATGCTTAAGAGATCTGTGCTAAATAAATAATTGAACAGGAGAATGAATATGGTGAAGGGCAGTAGAGAGGGAATGGGCCTTGGATTCAGAAAGACCAGTCTTGAACTCCAACCTTCCCAATTACCAGATGCAAGACTTTTAGGAAGCTACCAATTCTGACTGTAAAATGTAGGTGATGTCAGCTACCTCTCAGAACCTTCAAGAGGAGCAAATATCTAGTACACACTCAATAAACTATAGCTTTCATTATTGACGATGAATAAATGACCACTGAAATAGGAGAGCAAATTAAATCAATAAGGGGAAAGTGTAGGAAGAGAAGAGCTGTGAGCCTGGAGAAGACAGGTAAGGAAAAGAAGAAAGAAAATGGGAGAGAGAGAAAAAGAAAGAGAGAGAGAGGGGAGAAAGAGAGAGAGAGAGAGAGGGAGAGAGAGAGAGAGAGAGAGAGAGAGAGAGAGAGAGAGAGAGAGAGTAAGAGAGGAAGCAGCACACCAAATGGAATATCAGGAAAAAGAACCAAGAGAGGGTATATTTTACTGGCTAAAAAGGGACAGAGATTAAAGGAACACCCAAGTCAACATTGCTATTTTATGGGGTGTACTTTTGTGTATTTATTAAATTTCAGATGTTGGTCTAGGACTGTCAGAGGGAACTCTTCAAAGAAAAAGATTAGGTTCTCTTGAGTGATCTAACTGCATCGTAACTACGGACAGCTTTTTGTAATGTTAACTGAGTGCCTGGTGGGTGATAAGAAAGTTTGAACTTTATGTGGTTGGCTTTCAGTGTCCAGTAGAATCACTGCCAAGAAGGAATTTGTGGAGGATTAAGAAACAGTCCAGGAAAGGGGAGCACTATTCGCATTAGGTCTCTTGGGAGAGATTAAACTTCAGAGACCTAATGCTCTGAAGTCATTCCTCCCTAGGAAACAAACAACATAAAGACTAAAAAGACACAGTTCTTTGAAACATTGCAAAACACACAATAAAACCAACAGCTCTAAAACAGACTCATCAGTTAGACAAATATCTCTCCTTCTATTTTCCTGGAACTGGAAAAAACTTAGGCCATACTCTTAAGGATATCAGATTTTGAGAGTAAGAACTCTGACGTTTGCACTTGTGAGTTTTGCTGTCCATTTTTCTTTATTAAATACTGGCATCTGATTTTGTTTCAGAGGACTATCTTCCTCCACTAAGTTTATATCTTTGGATGAAGTTGATTTTACTTCCCTTTCATCCTCTGCTCCAGAAGTAGGTATGTGACATATATTTAGACAATAGATTATCACATCCATATACCACAGTGATTGAGTCAGACAAGACCATTTACCTTAAGCCACGCCAATCCAGTCCATCAGAGATGATTCTGACATGTGGCCTGAGCTACTTTTCTTTTTCTTTTTCTTTTTTTTTCTTTCATTCATGTTTAAAAGTTATTTTTATTGTTGAGAAAGCATTACAGATATCTCCTTTCTTTCTCATTGACCCTCTCCACCCTGCACTGCCCCGACCCGAGCCTTCACTGCACTCTTGTCTGCACTTTTAGTTTTTGCTCATTGATTTGGGACAATTATCTATGGGCTATGAATATATGCATATAAATTATTCGGTTAACATCTTCCCCACACCCCCGGCCCTACCTTTTCTCTGAGATTTGTCAGTCTGTTCCATGATTCTATGTTTCTGTATGTATTTTGTTCATAAATTTATTTTGTCCATTAGTTTCCACATAAGAGTGCAATCATGTGATACTCGTCTTTCTCTGACTGGCTTATTTCACTTAGCATAATACTCTCCAGGTCTCTCCAGGATAAGAAATCAAGAAATCCTTTTTTTTTTTTTTTTTACAGCTGCATACTATTCTATGGTGTAAATGTACCACAGCTTTAAAAATATATATGTTTTTAATGATTTCAGAAAGGAAGGGAGAGGGAGGTAGAAAGATACGAATGATGAGAGAGAATGATTGATTAGCTGCCTCCTGCATGACTCACACTAGGGATCAAGCCCGCAACTGTGCCCTGTCAGTGAATCAAACTGTGACTTATTGGTTCATAGGTCGACATTCAACCACTGAGCCACAAGGGCTGGGAAACCACAGCTATTTTACCCACCCATCTACTGAAGGATACTTGGGGTGTTTCCAGATCTTGATTATTGTAAATAGTGCTGTTATGAACATAACAGTGCATATATTCTTTCTGATTGGTGTTTTGTAATTCTTAGGATATATTCCTAGAAGTGGATCACTGGGTCAAATGACAGTTGAGTTTTTAAGTTTTTGAGAAAATTATTTTCTAAGTGGCTGCACCAATCTGCATTCCCATCAGCAGGGTACTAGAATTCCCTTTTCTCCAAATTCTTGCCAGCACTTACCTTTTGTTGGTTTATTGATAGCAATTCTGGCAGGTGTGAGGCAATACCTCATTGTGAATTTAATTTGCATCTCTCAGATGATTGGTGACATTGAACATTTTTTTCATGTCTCTTGGCCATGTTTATGTCCACTTTGGGAAAGTGTCTATTTGGGTCCTTTGCCCATTTTTAAATTGGATTGTTAGTCTCCCTTTTGTGAAGTTGCCTGAGTTCTTTATATATTTTAGAAATTAATCCCTTATTAGTTGTATCATTGGCAAATATGTTCTCCACTATAGTGGGCTCCCTTTTCATCTTGATGATGATTTATTTTGCTGTGCAGAAGCTTTTTAGTTTGATATAGCACTTTTTGTTTATTTTTTTCTTTTGTTTCCATTGCCCTAGGACATATATCAGCAAATATATTGCTATGAGAGATGTCTGAGGTTTTGCTGCCTGTGGTTTCTTCTAGGATTTTTATAGATTGACAATTTACACTTAAGTGTTTTATCTACTTAGATTTTATTCTTTGTGAATAGTGTAAGTGGATGGTCTAATTTCATTTTTTTGCAGGTACCTGTCACTATTGTACCCTAACACCATTTATTGAAGACTGTCTTTATTCAATTGTATGTTTTTGCCTCCTTTGTAAAAAAATTAATTACCCGTATCCAATTTCTGGATACTCTGTTCTGTTCCATTTACCTATATGCCTGTTTTTGTACCAGTACCAGGCTGTTTTGATTGCAATGACTTGGTAGTGTGATTTGCTATCTGGTATTGTGACCCCTCAAACTTTGTTATTTTTTCTCAAGATTATTTTGGCTATTCAAGATTATTTTTGGATCCATATAAATTTTTGGAATATTTGTTCTAGTTCTGTGAAATAGGGATTGCATTGAACTAATATATTGCTTTGGGTAGTGTGAAGATTTTGATGATGTTAATTTTTCCAATCCATGAACATGGTATATTCTTCCATTTGTTTCTATCTTCCTCTATTTCTTTTTTCAATGTCCTATAGTTTTATGAATATGGGTCTTTTGCCTCCTTGGTTAAGTTTATTCCAAGGTATCTTTTTTGTTACTGTTTTTGCAATGGTAAAGGGTTTTGTTTTTTTGTTTGTTTGTTTGTTTTTTAGTTTCTCTTTCTGACAGTTCATTATTGATATATAAAAATGCCCTCAAATTCTGGATGTTAATTTTGTATTATCCTACTTTGCCTTATTCTTTTATTAAATCTAGTAGTTTGTTTGTTTTTTGGTGGATTTTTTTTAGAGTTTTCTATGTGTGATATCATGTCATCTGCAAATTACATTTTCACTTCCTCCTTTCCAATTTGGATATCTTTTATTTTTCCTTCTTGTCTTATTGCTATGGCCAAGACTTCCAGTACCATGTTGAATAAGAGTGGTGAAAGTGGATATCCCTGTCTTAAGGGAAACACTTTTAATTTTTGCTCATTAAGTATGATGTTGGCAGTAGGTTTGTCATGTATGGCCTTTATTATGTTGAGATATGATCTTTCTATTTCCACTTTGTTGAGAGATTTTGATCAAAATAGTTGCTGGATTTTGTCAAATGTTTTTGCTGCATCTATTGATATCATATGACTTTTATCTTTCATTCTGTTTATGTGATAGATCACATTTATTGATTTGAAACAATTGTACCAACCTTTCATTCATCTCTGGAATAAATCCCAGGTGAATAATCTTTTTAATATATTGCTGCATCTGATTTGCTAATATTTTCTTCAAGATTTTGGCATCAGGGATATTGGCCTGTTATTTTCTTTCTCTATAGTGTGGTTTTTGTTTTGTTTTGTTTTGTTTTGTTGTTGTTGATGTTGTTCATTCATATCATTTTCAGACTACTTTCGTGAGTGATATAAAAGGAATATTGGGGGTGAGGAAATGAGTAGAAGTGGAGTGTGTGTGGGGGGGAGGGGTAATGGGGGAATAAGGACACCTTAATCAATAAAGAAATTTTATTTTGTTTTTTTATGTTCTGTTCTAGGCTTTAATTTATTTAATTTAAAAATATTTTAATCTTTATTGTTCAGTTTATTAATTACATTGTTCCCTTTTTTTCTTCCTATAGTTCCCCACCATCCGGTACACATCCCACCCTCCTCCCTCACCTCCCCCCCACTGTCCTCTCCCATAGGTGCATGATTTTAGTCCAGTCTCTTGCTGTACCTCCCACACCCTTTTCCCCCCAAGAATTGTCAGTCCATTCCCTCTTTATGCCCATAATTCTATTATATTCACCAGTTTATTCAGTTCATCGGATTTTTAATTCACTTGATTTTTATATTCATTTGTCGATAGGTGTGTGTTTATTGTTCATAATTTTTATTTGCTTCTTCCTCTTCTTAAAGAATATCTTTCAGCATTTCATATAATATTTGTTTGATGGTAATGAATTCCTTTAGCTTTTTCTTAGCTGCGAAGCATTTTATCTGACCTTCAATTCTGAATGGTAGCTTTGTTGGGTAGAGTAATCTTGGTTGTAGATCCTTGCTATTCATCACTTTGACTATTTCTTGCCACTCCCATCTGGACTGCATAGTTTCTGTTGAGAAATCCGCTGACAATCGAATGGGTGCTCCCTTATAGATAACGAACTGTTTTTCTCTTGCTGTTTTTAATATTATCTCTTTGTCTTTTGCTCTTGGCATTTTAATTATGATGTGTCTTGGTGTGGTCCTCTTTGGATTCCTATAGTTTGGGGTTCAGTGCGCTCCTTGGACTTTTAAGTCAATTTCTTTCACCAGGTGTGGGAAGTTTACGGTCACTATTTCTTCAAATAGGTTTTCATTGTCTTGCTCTCTCTCTTTTTCTGGCACCCCTATAATTTGGATGTTGGTATGCTTGAGGTTGTCCCATTGGCCCTTTACACTATTTTTTGGATTCTTTTGGCTTCTTGCTTTTCCAGCTGAGTGGATTTTGCCTCTTTGTATTTCAAATCTTTAACTTGGTTCTTGCGGTCCTCTAGAGTACTTTTAGGTCTTTGTATAATATTTTTAATTTCAGTCAGTGTATGTTTAATTTCTAGTTGGTCCTTTTTCATGTCCTCGTAGATCTTGTTCATTTCCTCGTAGGTCTTATTCATTTCCTTGTAGGTCTCGGCCTTTTCTAGGAACCTCTTGAAAAGCCTTATAACCGTGTTTTTGAACTCTATTTATAGTCGTTTTTCCCCTCCATTTCTTTCACATCTGATTTCTTTCCATGTCTCTGCATGGTGGATGCTTTCCTGAGTTGGTAGATTAACTTTGTGTGGGAGATATCCTCTAAGGGACAGTGGTTCAGCCTCCCCCATTACCTGAGGTGGATATGGGCTGCACAGTATTATTGAAGTTAAGCCTAGCTTATTGTTGCCAGCACTAGGAGGGTTTGACCTCCAGGCCAATTGGCTGTGAGGTTCAGCCGTGCTGAGGTTGGGTGGGTGGAGTCTCTGGGCCAAGCAGGCAGCGTCAGTTCTGCTGTATGCGACACCTGCGTCTCTGTGCCGGGTGGCAATGGCTGCAAGCACCTCTGAAAGAGAGCTGCCGCTGAGCTCCACCTGCTACTGCACAATTCAGCCTCTCCCCAAATGAATCTGCACACCCAACGTCTCACCCAGGGTCATAAAACAATGCAGTCTGGTGGTGTCCCAAATGAGAGAGTAAGTCATGAGTCCTCTCTGCGCGGTCACACAGCTCTGCTGTTCCCAAGTTTACGCGCCTTCTGCACAAGCTCGCCCTCTCCACAAGCTTGCAGACCCTTGCAGCACCCGAGTTTCATCATGCCTCCCCACTGTCCAGTTTTACTCCATATGATTGTGGGTTCCCCGGACTTCACCCGGAGCTAGGGAATCAGTGCAGTGGGATGCCTTTATCTCCCCTGTTTGAGAAAACTGGCTGGGTTTTCAGCAGCCCGCCCTATCCGCTGGCCCGCACACTGCTCCAAACCTCTCTCTGTGCCTATCTTCAACGCTGTCTGCCGCTGCTCCTCTGAGTCACAGTGTCTTATCTTCACTTTTATTTGTGGAATTTTCACTTAGCCAGCCTTCCGGTGATTCTGGATGGTGTTTGTTCTGTCTTTAAGTTGTAGTTTTGAAATTGTTCTGTGGGGCAGCAAGATAGGTGTTTACCTATGCTGCCATCTTGGTTTTGGATTTAATATACTGCTGGTCTCATAAAAGCTGCTTGAAAGTCTTCCTTACTCTTCAATTTTTAAAAATATCTTGAGGAGGATAGGTATTAGTTCTTCTTTGGATGTTTGGTAAAACTATCCTCTGTACCGGTCCAGTTTGGGAATTTGGTTTGCTGAGAGTTTTTTCATTATTGCTTTCAATTTCATCAGTTGTTATCAGCCTAGTTGGGTTTTCTGATTCTTCCTCATTCAGTTTTGTAAAATTGTATTTTTCTAGGAATCAGTCCATTTTGTTCAGGTTGTCTAGCTTGTTGGCATAGTATTTGCTTACAGTCCTTTGCGGTGTCAGTTATTACTTAACCTCTTTTGTTTCTTATTTTGCATTTGTGAGTCTCTCTCTTTGTTTCTTGCTGAGTCTGTCTAAAGATTCATCAATCTTGTTTATTTTTTCAAAGAACCAACAGTTTTTGGTTTCATTGATCTTTTGTATTGTTTGTTGTTGTTTTTAAATATCTGTGTCATTTATTTCCACTCTGATCTTTATTTCCTTCCTTCTATTTACTCTGGGGGTTTCTTGTGTCCTTTTTCTAATTATATTATCCTATCTAGTAAAAGAGTAATATACAAATTGACCATGTCTCTGATACACCCTCAAGCCACACCCACAAGCCAATCAGGAGCAAATAAACCCCAACCAAGATGGCTGTGGCCATTGAGAGCAGGAGGGAGGCTTGGGTTTCCCTGGCAATGGAGGTAGCCAAGCTTTCTGCCTGCCCTTGCTGGCCTAGGCCTCCACACAATTCTACAAAGTTTCAATTATAGAAGATACATATATCCCAACAGAAATGGTGGCAGCCATGGAGCTGGAGAGAGCAGAGGCTAGGGTTGCCCAGGCGATGGAGGAAGCCAAGCTTCTGCAGCCCTAGCACCTAGGCCTCCACTTCAGGCTACAAAGTTCCAATTATGAAATTTAAATAAATCCAAACAGAAATGGCTGTCAACACAGAGGCAGCAGAAGGCTTGGCTCTGCTCCAGGCTACAAAGTTTCAATTGTAGAACATTAATTAATCCCAGATCCCAAGCCCTCAGCTTGGGTCGCTCAGGGGTGTGGCCGGCCTGCAAATCACCCTCGCCCAGGCTACCTCACACCCCAAGGGAACCCCCACCCTGATCCAGGACACCCTTCAAGGCAAACCAGCTGGCCCCGACCCATGCACCAGGCCTCTTTCCTATCTAATAAAAGAGTAATATGCAGATCGACCTTCATTGCAACAAACAAGATAGCTGCTCCCATGTGGTCAAATATCCTGCCCCCATGTGGACACAAGATGACCATCACAAGATGGCCAGCAAGAAAGGGCTATTGGGAGGTTCCAGGTCCATAAAGGAGGGCAGTTGGAAGCAATCAAGCCTGCAGGGGAGGACAGTTAGGGGTGACCAGGCCGGCAGATGAGGAAAGTTGGGGGCAATCAGGCTGGTAGGGGAGCAGTTAGACATCAATTAGGTTAGCAGAATAGTGGTTAGGGGGTGATCAGGCTGGCAGGCAGAAGCGGTTAGGGGCAATCAGGGAGGCAGGCAGGGGGGCAGTTTGAAGCCAGCAGTCTTGGATTGTGAGAAGGATGTCGACTGCCTATTTAGGCCTGATTCTATCAGGATCAGGCCTAAACAGGCAGTCAGACATTCCTTGAGGGGTCCCAGGCTGGGCTGAGGGATACCCCCTGCCTCCCACCCCCATGCATGAATTTCGTGCACCGGGCCTCTCAAATATATATATATATATATATATATATATATATATATATATATATATATATATATTTCAGACAGAGAGAGAAAAAGAGATAGAAACATCAATAATGAGAGAGAATCATTAATTGCCTGCCTTCTGTACATCTCCTACTGAGGATTGAGCCCACATCTTGGGCATGTGCCTTTGACTAGAGTTGAACCTGAGAACTTTCAGTCCACAAGCCAATGCTCTATCCACGGAACCAAACCGGCTAAGGCTCTTTCTAATTTTTTAAGTGTAGGGTTAGATAGTTTATTAGAGATTTTACTTGTTTCTTATGGTAGGCCTGTAATACTATGTATTTTCATTTTAGGACTGCTTTTGCTGAGTCCCATTGAGTTTGAGTTGTTGTGTGTTCCTTTGTTTCCAGGAATGTTTTAATTTCTTTCTTGATCTCATTGGTAACCTATTCATTCTTCAATAGCCTGCTATTTATCCTCCATGTGCTTGAATGTTAGTGGCTTTTTAAATTGTTGTTTATTTCTAATTTCATGCCATTGTGACCCAAGAAGAGGTTTTATATGATTTCAATCTTGAACTTGTAGAGATTCATTTGGTGTTTTGACATGTAGTCTATATTTGAGAATGTCCCTTATGCACTTGAGAATAATGTATATTCTACAACTTTAAATGTTCCATAAATTTCAAGTAAGTCCATATGTTCTATTATGTTTTTGGAGTGACTATTTCCTTATTGATTTTTTTCTGGAAGATCTATCCAGTGAAATCAGCAGGGTGTTAAAGTTCCCTACAATGACTTCATTGCTATTGATATCTTCCTAAAATTCTCCAGATGTATGTGTGTGTGTATATATATATACACACATTTAGGTGCTCTTATATTGGGTGCATATAAGTTTATCAGGATTATATGTTCTTGTTGGATCAATCCCTTTAGTATTATTAATGACATTCATTGTCTTTGTTATGACCTTCATTTTTTTTTATAAAGATGCCAAGGTAACTTAATGGAGGAAATGATAGACCTTTCAAAGTGGTGTCACATACATATATTTAATACATATGATAAAGTATTTACAACAGAATATTTATAGAACTTAATAATAAGAAACAATCCAATAAAAATGATTAAAAAGTTGAAGAGACATTTCACATAAAAATGATCAATTACCACATGAAAAGACGCTCAAAATCATTAGTTATCAGAGAAGTGTAAATTAAAATCACAAGAGAAAACACTACTCACCTATTAGGATGTCTGGTATGAAAAAGAAAAACCTAGATCCATAGCCAATATCAGCAAGGATGTAGAGCAAAAGAATTCTCATACATTTATGGTAGGAAAGCAAACTCTTGCAACCACTATGGCAAACAATTTGACAGTTTCTTATAAAGATACATTTTAATCAATTAATGTTTATTTAAAAATGTATAATATTGACATTATTACAGAAGGATCCCTCTCCACCCCTTTTGCCCACCTCAACTCTCTCCTGTCTCCCCCTTTCTTGGCCTTTACCAAATTATTGTCCTTGTCCATGGCATGTGCTTTTATATCCCCTTCATTCTGAAGTCTGTTTTGTCAGATATGAGTATTGCTATCCACACTTTTTTTTATGTTCATTGCATGGAAAATTTATTTCAATCCCTCGCTTTCATCCTGTGTAAGTCTTTTGTTTTGAGGTGGGTTTCTTGTAGATAGCACATATATGGGTGATGTTTTCTTATTCATTCCACTACCTTATGTCTTTTGATTGGAGCATTTAATCCATTTACATTTCAGGTTCTTATTGATAGGTACTTATTTATTGCCATTTATATTCTTTATACCTATGTTTCTCTTCTCTTTCTTCTTATTACTACAACAGTTCATTTAATGTTTATTGTAATGCTGGTTTGGTGGTGATAAACTCCTTTAGCTTTTTTGGGGGGTCTGGGAAGCTCTTTATTTCACCATCTATTTGTTTTGTTTTGTTTTAAAATATAGTTTATTTATTTTTTACAAAAAGAAATGGAGAGGGATAGAGTGAAACATCAATGAGAGAGAAACATCAATGAGAGAGAAACATCGATCAGCTGCCTCCTGTACACCCCTTTTGGGGATATGCCTGCAACCAAGGTATATGCCTTTGGCTGTAATTGAACCTGGAACCCTTCAGTCTGCAGGCCAAAGCTCTATCCACTGAACCAAACTGGTTAGGGCACCATTTATTTTGAATGATAGCCTTGTTAGATTGAGTAGGCTTGGTTTCAGATCGTTGCTTTTCATTATCTTGAATACATTATGCCATTCCCTTCTGGCTTGTCATATTTCTATTGAGAAATTAGCTGACCGCTTTATGGGAATTCTTTCTAAGGTAACAAGTTGCTTTACTCTTGCTATCTTTAAGAGTCTCTTTTTGTGAGTTCAGCCACGACCTGTGGGGACAGGTTTGCTGCCTCGCTCCTGCTGCAGTCCACGGGATCCACAATCAAAGTTGAAAAAATGGTTGAACTTGACCAGCTAATGGAAAATGAAGTATTCATGGCATGTCTCCTATATGACGATTGTTCTTTCAAAAATGATGTTTATGAGTATTGCAACTGCATTCTATAGAATAACAAGAAAGGTTTTGGCCAACCCGGAAGACTGTGCCAGCTTCAGCAAAGGAGAAAATTCCAAGAAGTACCTTTGGGTTGATGACAGTGTAGAACGTGTACAAAGGGCCCACCTGGATGACCTTGAAAATATGCCATTTCTTGGGATTGACCTTCTGTATTCCTTAAGTGGTCCAGATCTTTCTACAGCTCTCCTGCACTTCAGACTCTTTGTTGGAGCACAAATCTACCACACAATTGCATATTTGTTACCCCTTCCCCAGCGAAATTATGGTTTGGCTTTTTTTTTGTTGGATATGGAGTTACTTTGTCAATGGCTTACAGGTTGATGAAGACTAGATTGTACCTGTAAGGAGAATCATACAACTTATTATCCTATTATTTTCTAAGAATTCTGTATTTCTAATTTATAATGAAAACTCTTTAAGATTTTAAGTGGGAGGAAGCAGATAAATTAAAATGGGGGAAACCTAGATTGAATCTTAATGTCACCAATGTCCTTTACTCTTGTGTTATATTTGCACTAGAAATTTAGCAATTCTTAAATCTATTACCTTATTCTAAAAGTATTTGATTATACATTTTGATTATAATTTGTAACATTCATTCACCATTTTATATTTTAAACCTATTAAAAGAGTGCCTGTATGAGAAACCTATTTCAATATTGCTGAAATGGACATATGAAATAAAGAATTTAAAGAATAAAAAGAGTCTCTTTTTGTTTTCATTTTCGCCATTTTAATTATGATGTATCTGGGAGTGGGCTTCTTTGGGTTCTTCTTGCTTGAGACTCTCTGTGATTCCTAAACTTGTGTGACTTTTTTCTTCACCAGGTTAGGAACTTTTAAAAATTATTATTATTAAAGCAATATTTTTCTGTTTTGTGTATGTGTACACATGTCTGTGTGCATGTGTCGTGTGTGTGTGTGTGTGTGTGTGTGTATAATTGTTTAAAGTATTACAAATAGTAGTGCATATGTTTCCTTTTCCCCCCATTGACCTCCCTTTGGCCTCCCCTACTGCCACCCCAGTACATGCCCTCACCTGTCCCCTCCCAGTATCTTGCATCCATTGTTTATGCCTATATGCATGCATACAAGTCCTTTGGTTGATCTCCCACAGCCCCTGCCCCCCAACATCTCCTGTTATTCCACTGTAATTTGACAGTGTGTACAATGCTTATTTGCCTCTGTTTATATTTTTCTTCTGTTTCTTTTCTTTAAAAAATCTTACATCTGCATACTAGAAATAAACATAAAAGAACAAAAAATGTTTGAGTCTCAATTTCAATGTCCAACAGCTCTGAGTCCCAGTTTCAATGTCAAATAGTTCCTTATGTGTACATGTCAGCAATGATATCTGGATGGTGGCCAAGGTTAGGAACTTTTATGCCATATTTTTTCAGATTCTCTATTTCTTGATCATTTTCTTCACCTTTAGGTATTCCCATGATACAGATATTGTTACATTTCATGTTGTCTGAAAATTCCCTAAAACAGTCCTCCTGATTTTGAATTGTGTTTTGTTGTTGTTGTTCTCTCTGTTGAATCATTTTTTCCTACTTTGTCTTTTAATTCACTTATATGATCCCTGGGTTCCTCTAATTTGCTATTTATTCCTCCCAGTGTACTAGTATTCTTAATATGTGCTATGTCATTCTTCATTTCTGACTGGTTGTTTTTTATAGTTTATATTTATCCATGCAGTTGAGCATCTTTATAATCATTACTCTGAATTCTATACCTGGTAAATTTCTTATCTCCATTTAATTTAGCTCTTCTTGTCCTTTCATTTGGGACTTGTTTCTTTGTATCCCCATGTTTGAGTTTGTTTCTATATATTAGGTAGATCTGCTATGACTCCTAGTCTTGTAGGGTGTCCTTATGTAGTGCTTAACCTGTGAGACCTAATGAGAGATCGAAATCCTGGATGCTCTAATAATGTCATTTGTGCA
This sequence comes from Antrozous pallidus, assembly GCA_027563665.1. Lineage (NCBI taxonomy): Eukaryota > Metazoa > Chordata > Mammalia > Chiroptera > Vespertilionidae > Antrozous > Antrozous pallidus. Next base: position 4,309,599 of record CM050524.1, on the reverse strand, counting down.
TATTGTATGTGACCTCCAGTTGTAATTGAGTCTTGATTACTATTGGCTCATTCATGTCTGGTCTTGACCATCAGGTTCAACCCACACACAGTGTGAAGGCTCCTGTGGAGGGGCTGTTTACATGAAGCGATATTCTTCTCTATAATGTTTGCCAGTAACTCCTTGTGCATGCACTGCTTGTGGAGCTTATTGGGTCCTGTTCTGTTGTTGTCTGAAGTTGGCCACTGGGTTTATTGGTTTTAGGCTTCTTTCTAGGATCTCTCATGCTTTCCAATGTCAGATGCTGTTTGTGACTGGTCCTAAGTATAATGTTTGGAGACATCAGCAATCCACAGCTTGTGGTTCCCACTGCTGTGGCTTAGTGCATTTGGAAGGGACCAAGATGTACACCAAAGTTGGCTTTTCTTAGCCCACGTCCCAGAGGAAATTCAGGCAAAGACTCAGCACTCAGAGATCCACCTCTGCATGCAGGCTGACTGTTAGTCTCAGTCACTTAATGAGCCTCAGGCTGTTGAGCTTAGCCAGTCATAAACTCCACAGGGTGGGGCAAGAGAGTTTCCAATGGTTGAGGCAATTTCTTTCCCCCAGGCTAAAGTTGCGTGGATGGTAAAGTTATACCTGAGAAAGGTGGCTTCTTCAGAGTGTGAGAATGACTCAGCACAGGGATCCCAGCATCTGTCCTCTCTGCTCTCTTCCAGCAGAGCCATCAAGCCCAGACTCTCCTCACACAGCTCTAGTCCACTCTTCTCTTCCACTGTCAGAGCCCAAAGTGAGTTTCTGTACATGAAATTTAATATGTTGACCCTTTAAGGGGGTGTCTGCATTTCTAGCTATCTCTCACTGTGGACAGAATCCCAAGTGCTTTTCATAGCTAGATGTTATATGGGCATCTTTCCCAGTTTTGGTGCTCTGGACTGGAGAATCCAGTTTTGCATTTAGACCCCAGACTTTTCAGGGGGAACACCCCACAGCTGAGATATCTCTCCCGAACTTCAAGTGCTGCCTGCGGGAGCCCAGCCAGCCCTATTGTGCCTCCACACTTTCTAATAGTTTTGATGTTGTCTCCTTTTTACATCCTTGGTTATAAGGGTTCTTTGAAGCTAGTATTTGGTTGATTATTCAGGATGATTTTTCTACATTTTAGTTGTAATTCTAATTTGGTCCTTGGAGAATGTCAGCATAGTTTCCACGTAATTTGCCACCATTTTGAAATCTCCCTAACCCTCTTTTCATGCATAAACTTGAGATGATGTAAACATGAAGCTGCCAGACGCCACCACCAGAAGAGAGTTGTCTGACAATATAATCAATAAGGTGAAAATCAGCATGGCAGAATGGAGAGAGATTACTCCCAACTGACAGTGCCTAAATCTCAGAATGCAGCTATGCCTGAGCTTTAGGACTGTGCAAGCTAACAAATATCCTTTATTGTTGAAGCCAGTGCAAATTATTTTTTATTTCTTGGAAATAAAATGGAAAGAGCACTGACTATTAAACTCTAAGAAAATATAAATGCATTAGTGTATGAGGATGGAAGACCACCATTTTCCAGCACAATGCTCAGTGCTCTTAATTGGGCCCACTAGCAGCCATTCCATTTTAAAGAGGAGAACTCTGATGCTAAGAGGAACAAATTAGTTAAATTTCAAAGAAGGAAGAATGTCACTTAAACTAAATTATAGAGAAGTTGACAAGTTATTGAAGAATGGCTAAATTCAGCCCACCACTTGTTTTCAATATTAGACAATGAGGCATGGTTTTTACATTTGTCAATGATAGAAAAAAAATAAAAAGTAAATATAATTTCATGATCCATAAGAATTACAGTAAGTTGCCACTTTGGAAGATAGTTTGGTGATCTTTTTTTCATCACTAAGCATATTTTTATCTTACAATTGAGCAATCAGGCTCCTTGTATTTGCATAAAGAAGTTGAAAATGTACATCCACACAAAAATCTGCACACAAGTGTATAGAGGTTTTTTTCTCTCTTTCCCACATACAGTGTGGTAAGAGACTGGGTTCAGTTTCTGAGTGGTGGAGCTGGGGATTAAGGAATATTGAGAATAGAAGAGAGGACACAGAAATAGGGATAAAAAGCTGGAGCCAGGCAGGACATCTGTTCTCCCTCTCATGGAGACACAGAGACCCTGAGCCCAGGAAACCATGTTTATTTATATTCCACAATACAAAGGGTTTATCCAACATTAGGATCAAAGCAGTTTTGGTGGGCCCAGGCCCTATTCATTCCCTCATTCTCAGGGCAAAACTGCATTTACATATCAAGGCCCTCTCCCTGACACCTGAGGCAAAGTTAAGCCCAAGCTGATAAACACCATCAGCCTTATTGGTGAAGTGTGTTTTTTCCAAGACGTGGTTTTGCCAGGCGCCTTGGATTCAGCTGGACAAAGATTTTAAGAATGCTCAAGGTGTCTTCCCTGGGGCACCCCCCACACAAGTGCTTATATCATCCTACGTAATAAAAGGGTAATATGCAAATTAACCATCACTCCGCAGCAAAAATGCTGGTGCCCATAGCCACAAGATGGTGGCACCCAGTCCTCTCAGCCCCACTGGAGTCCCTCAGTCTCAAGGAGGGCTGCCTCTGAGAGCCTGCAGAGTAAGTGGCCGGCAGAATGCTGCCCAGAGGCCCTCCTGACACTTTATATTAAAACACACACACACACACACACACACACACACACACACACACACACACACAAATTCATTCCCCACAGCCCAATCCCCTCCCAGTGGTGGCAGCCTGGGTTTCAGCCTGGGAGAAGCACTAGCCCCCATGGAGTGATTCTCTGCCAGTGGCAGCAGCCTGGGGCCTCAACCACTGAGTCGTACAAGCCAGGCAGATATGGAGGAATCTTAAATGTTTCTTTTAAAAAAAATTATATTTTATTGATTTTTTACAGAGAGGAAGGGAAAGGAATAGAGAGATAGAAACATCTATGAGAGAGAAACATGCATGGATCAGCTGCCTCTTGCACACTCCCCACTGGGTATGTGCCCCCAATCAAGGTACATGCCCTTGACTGGAATCGAACCTGGGATTCTTGAGTCTGCAGGCCAATGCTCCATTCACTGAGCTCCATTCCCTGAGCCAAACTAATTAGGGCTGTTCAATATGTTAAAGAAAAAACCTTATATAATAAAGAAGGACTATGTAAGGGAGGGCATTTGGGGGTGACCATGTTGTCAGGGGAGGGAAGTTGTGCATGATCGGGCTGGCAGGGGAGCAGTTAGGCATTGATCAGGCTGGCAGGGGAGTGGTTAGGGGGTGATCAGGCTGGCAGGCAAGCAGTTGGGAGCTAGCAGTCCTGGATTGTGAAAAGGATCCCAGATTGGAGAGGATGCAAGTTGGGCTGAGAGACACCCTGCACCCAGTGCATGAATTTCGTGCACTGGGCCTCTAGTCTTTATTCATAATTGCCAAAACCTATAAGCAACCAAGATGTTCTTCAGAAGGTGAATGGTACATCTACACAATGGAATATAATTCAACACTAAAAAGAAATGAGTGTTCAAACCATGAAAAAACATGGGGGAAAATTAAATGCATATTGCTAAGTGAAATAAACCAATCTGAAAAGCTACATACTGTATGGTTCCAACTATATGAGATTTTGGAAAAGACAAAATTATGGAGACAGGAAAAAAATCAGTGGCTGCCAGGACTGTGAGTGTGTGATGAACAGGCAGAGCACAGAGGATTTTTAGGGTAGTGAAAATACATACAATTATAATGATGTATAATCATATTATACCTGCCAAGTGAATACTAAGGTAGACGATGGCATTTGGGAGACTATATTGCATCAATACAGGTCCAGAACACTTTCAAGAGCTTCCTGAAAAGAGGCATAGAAATTCTACACACCACCTCAGGAATTCTTCTCTTTCTTTTCTTTTTTTCTTTTTTTTTTGTAAATAAAACATGTGGCGTCTATAAAAATTCAGATGCTACAGAATAAATTTTCCTTATGGCCTGTGACCCAAAGTCCTCCGTCTGCATCCTTAGGTGTGCTAAGTGGCCAGTTTTTGGTACGTTTTTCAGAGATAGCATGTGTCCATCCATCCTTTTTATACCAAAACCAGAAAATCACACGCACTTGTTATTTCCTCACTTAATATTATTATTAGATCATATCACATGATATCTGAATACACAGAGCGATCTAAGTAGTTTTATTGTCTGCACAGTATTCTTATTGAAGGATAGCTAGGTTACGAATCAGTAATGTGATGTGTATGTATGTATATCTCAATGCACATGCATACATTTCAGAGAGCTTTAAGCTAATTTTTATGATAGTGTTGGGAACTTGAATTATGAATTCTCTTCAGACATTCTGTTTTTCAGGTTTACTTGTTTGGGTTTGTAGTACAACAAGTATGTTTTTAGGAAAATGAAGTGCCTGAAAATTTTATTTAAAAGTTTATTTAATAAAAAGAGTCTACTTATTTTTATTTTTCAATTACAGTTTACATTCAATATTATTCTGCATTAGTTTCAGGTGTACAGCATAGTGGTTAGACAATCATGTACTTTCCAGAGCGGTCCCCTTAAAATTACTGACTACCTACTATGGGTAGCCACTATGCTAATGGTTGTGTCTAATTTTCCTTACTTAAACCTCTGTGAAGTGGCTGATCTTTTCTTTGTTTCACAGATGAGGAACATGAGTCTCTGAGAAGCAACATGAGCCATCCGGGGTTCTCCTGGACTGCAAGCAGCAGGACTGGATTTGAAACTTCGTCTTCCATTTTCAAAGTCCAGGTTCATCTCACAAGACATGGGTGGTAACAGAATCTTCAAAACTAATCTGATGAGATGTTAGCTATGTGCTTTCAAGGTTAGATTTTTTTTAAACCCTTCAGTAGGAGTAGGAATAATAATCCACAGACTTCTCTTCTTAGCAAGGCAGCATGGAAATAGGAGGAGGAAGGACGAGAGTCCCTTTATTCTGAGATATGGATAGAGATGAAGATTAATCATGTAAGAGTACTAGGAACAGAATAGAAAACAGCCATCCTAACTGAATTTCAGGTCTGCTTATTACCTAGAAATTTCTAAATTTCTCTCCTTGTCAGAACCAATTAGCTACATCTCATGAAGAGACTTATAATGTGACAAGCCTGAAGAGGAGAAGGGGACCAAGCTGCAAATCTGGGCCCTTCCTTTAATGGATTGAAACAGGGGATTCAAGCCAAATTAGGGGCCATCTTACCAGTTGGGGCTAAAAAATCTATTTTGACCTCCAGCATCATGGTTTTTAATTGGCAGTCTCCATACAACAGCCTGGAGTTTCCTGTTCACATCACAACAGCCCTATCTTAATGCATAACGAATTACTCAGCATGTGTATTAGAACTGTGAAGCAGGAAAAGCACCCACACTCTTAATTAATGATGACGTGATTAGTTAACTAGCTGTTATAATGAATATTATTGAACATTTTTCATTAACCTCTGTATGAAGGAAGATCTTTTGTATGATTTCATCACCTAACTTTAGCGAAAAGTTTTTGAGGTAGGTCCTCTTAACTATTCCCATTTTACAGATGAGAAGGCCAAAGCACAGAAAATGAAACAGCTGTCCCAAAGACACACTCAGGAAGTGACAACTGAGATATGAGCCCATTGCTGACTGACTTTGCAGTCGTTGGCTGTAAACATTAAGCTCCAGGACACGGAAAACCAAATCTTGTCCATACAAATCTCCCAAATGGAGCAGTTTTCTGTTTGCAGGGGATGGACATCTGACATGACTTTGGGGCTTAATGTCCCATGGGTAGGGGGAATTTTGATTGTTCAAATGTGAAGGAGACTTTACTGGAGGAACTGCCGTTTGAGGAATGTAACTGCTCTGCAGGAGAGCATATAAGACCATTTTATGCAGTGAAAATTTTCAGCTCTGCTGGCTTCAATTCCTATGATATCTAAATATTATCGCTTGGTTTTGAAAGTAAGTTTGTGTGTGTGTGTGTGTGTGTGTGTGTGTGTGTGTGCATATGCACATTTGTTTTATTTAATTTCTTTATTTTTTAATTCATTAAAGTATTACATTTGTGTCCTTATTCCTCCATTGTCTCCCCCACCCCACTCCCTTTCATGTCCTCACCCCCCTGATGTCTCTGTCCATTGGTTATGCTTATATGCATGCATGTAAGTGCACATTTGTTTTAATAGCTAAACAGTTGCCTGATAGAGAAAGAGAACCAAGAGCATAAAATGACAGGAGGTGTGTACTTGTGATTGTCACAATGAAGCCGAAGAATCCCTGAGTCATCTATGCCTTCCATGGACTCAACTTCTTGTGAAACTTCCTGAGAGCAAGCTTGGGAAAAGCATGGCCCTGGTGAAGGCTGTGGAGAACATGGAAATTCCTATCGCCATCTCCCTGGAAAGAGCCAGGTCTGGGCTGGAAATAAGGGCCATGTTGGAAAGCCTAAGCCTGCGGAGGTGAGAGCAGACCTTCTTTATCTGGCCGTGTTTTGTAGACTCAGGCAGAACAGATGTGGCCAAGGGACCCTGCAGAGAAGAGATACTGTTTCCTGAAACATGAGCCAGGTGTGGACCAATTAAACACCCCTGCTGCCTGCCGCATGGAATGAACTGGGCCCATGGATCCGGGCGGAGAGCATTTCACATGTCACCTTCTGCGTGTGGTGCTGCATTTTGTTTTCTGAGGTCTTTGGGAAAGTGTTGCTAGACATGACGGCTTGGTCTCAGCTTCCCCTAGGTTCCCTTTAGATTACACGTGTGGGAAGTGATTTGAAGGGGAACAACACCACACTGAGTAAAGACAGTCTGAAACTGACATTCCCTGATTCAAACTTCAGATAGACCATGTATTCACATATTCTTCCCCATACAGTTCCACAAATGACCTCAAAAGGGTCAGTTACTAGTTTACACAGCAGCTGCTGTTGGTGCCCCATGCATCTCCCTCAGAGTCATCATATCACTAGATGACTACAACAGGCTTATTGGAAAATAATGAAGGAATATCTTGGGATGTGAGTTGAAAGGATCAAGAGATGGTTATCGGAAGAATAAAGGTCAGATTAGAAAATTAATCCTGCAGACTCATAGAAAAAGATTATATAAAAGAAGAGAAGAAATTATTAAAGAACATTTTCCCAAACTGAAGGACACAGTTGTTCAGACTGAGTATGTATTGCGAGAGCCCAGCACAATTACTAAAGTAAGACCTGTAACCCGTGTGCCCACCAGCTTTCTCCTCTGGGCTGAGCACTCGCCCTGCTGCGTTCCGGCTCTCCTGGTGGCTGCGGGTTTCCAGGTGATTTTCTCCATTGACTCGAGAGCACTGCCTCACCCAGCGTCAGTCCCTTCCACACCCAGGTTCTGCAGGCAGATTTAAAACACAACAGCAAGTGCCTGGTGTGCATTCTGCCATAAGCACCTGTTGCTAACTCAGTGCTGCTTTGTTTCCTGCACAGTTGTGAGCTCTTTGCAAGGGTCACCATTGGTACAGAAAGCAGGAGTGGCAGCACATAGGGCCCAAGCCTGTGACTTCAGAATCCTTCTCCATACAAGGCCCGGAGAGCCCTCCCATTGGGAGAATCTGAAGGGCTGTCCTAGTTCCAGAACTCCTGGTCGGTTTGAGATCCCTGTGTGCAGTTTGCCACCCTTATGTCAAAGCCTGCCTTCCACCTATGAGTTTGAGTCCCTTCAGAAAGAATTAAGGATTAAATGTACAGTGTTTATTAGGAGAAATGGTTGGGGGAGCCATCAGATTTCACTCAAACTCTGTCCCCAGTGATGGAGAGGAGGAAGCTCTAAGTGCAGTTCTAAGGGAACTTGGCAAGACCCCAGGGAAGCCTCCAAGCCAAAGGCACTCATGGCAAGAGCTCTGTGCCGTGGCATCTTTGCTGTGCTCAGTCACTGGCCATGGGAGAGTGGCTGCAGCCAAGCACAGCACTGTGTTTTGTTGTCTAGCAGCTGGGTCGCAGCTGTACTGCGCCCTTCACGTGGAGGTTCATGTTCCCACGTGTCCACATCCCCTCTTGGCAAATGAAGAGAGCGGATTTCAGACTGGAGGCTGGACCTAAATACCTGCAATCACAGTGTGACCATTGAGGCCCAAGGGAAGATTGAGGAAATGGGGCGTGGCTAGGCCAGACTCTGGTCAGCAGCAGACAAACTGAGTTGTTGGGATCTGCCTCCCAATAGGCTCATCATGGCCTCTGGGTGTGGTGGATAAGGAGAGTAATATAGGAACTTTTCCAACCTAAATGTGGGCAATGAGATGAGGAGAAGGAATCAGAACCAAAAGCTATGTTATTATTGTGAAGGCCTCCAGAGCACTGACCCACCATATTCCTGTGTTCTCAATGGCTCAGATAAAGCTGTTTTACATTAGTAATTACATTAGGAGCTACAATTAGTTATTGCACTAACAACAAAATCATATCCATTAAGTACTAACTCATATGCAGTGGGTATTGAAAACAGTTCTCGACTTCAGGGTGCCTACAACAGAGTTATAGCATAAGCAAATTCGACCATTGTGTGCTACACACACACAAACACAATTCAGAGACATTTACACAAAGCAGTCCCTAAAAGTCAGTTCCTTCATCTGCTGTGCCATCAAAGAAGCAGAGATTTGCTTCCAATGTGAGATGCTATATTTTTAGACTCTAGATACTGTTTTCCCCAAATTCATGACATAAAAAGCTTCCTATTTTGAATGCATTTGTGTCATCATGGCTATAGATCATGATTAAAAAGTTTCACTTGCTCTATTTTGGGCAAACACCAATCATTTAAACACATCTTTTGTGGTGGTTCCTTTGAAAGGCTAGTAATGACAATTGATTTGAGGTATGTAGAAAAGGCTAGGATTCTCTGTCCTCTAACTCAGTTTGTGGTGAGTTGTGTCTTTCCCTGCTTCCCAATCTGAATATCTGAGGGGTAAACAGCACCAGATGACTCCGGGTTTGGTATATATAAGCTAATTAAGCTTCAATACTCTGTGAATCTATTAGGTGGGACAGCTGTGCTAGAGGAGGAATTCCCATTGTACCATGAGTCATGAGGCCAGACTAGAACATAAGCATTTGGCTTAATCTGTACTTGTGTGTTTCATCATATGCTTTATCTTGTTCAACCTCGCATTGCTAGAATCAATCTACACCAAATCCAGGCCAATGATCAAAGTCCTTGGCGGAGGAGCTGCCTTTGTTGTTGACCTTCCAAAGCAAAGTCCAAACGTGCTGCCAATGTTACTTAATGACACAACTTGCTTTGTTCTAACCTGCTTTCTGAATCTAAAAGGAATAAGGGAAGGACTATGGACCTTGAAGCTCTTTCTGCCTGCCTGGTAATTATTGGAAAATAAAGACAAGTATTCTGCTTTCAAAAAGATGGTGTAAAGAGCAACTGAACATACAGCAAGAGACTCCTTGGAAAAGAAGAGGTCCTCAAATGACAAATACTAAAGTGTTGCTCACTCAGGGCTAATTTACTGCTCGAATAATATAACACTTCAAAAGTTGCACACTTATTACAAGCCTTGGCCACCTGCCTCCCATCCACACTAATGAGCATCTCGGGGACCTGCTTGGCCACATTCCCATCGTCTGCCCCAGCGAAGGACGTGTCTCATGGGACGCAGGCTCTCCCTCCCCTGGCAGTTGCTCCATCACATTGGCTTGGAGCAGAGTCCTAACTTGTTTGTGATAAAGAGATATTGAGTTCGTGTCATTCAGGATTTGTCCTAGAAATCATAGTTCTTTGTACTTTTTTGTTTAAATAAGAAATATTTGACATATTTCTTAAGATAATTGTATCTTCTAATCATTATATATAAAAGTTCAATATATGCTTCTTAATTATTATTTTTTCATATGTGTAACTCCTGAGGTTTCCCCCATTAGTCTTGACTATATTATTTTTACCACAGCTATAAAACCAGAAAGAAAATAGTGCTCTAGTTCTTACCTTCCCCAGGTTCATCTTTAGAATTAAGAAAAAAGTATCTAAAAAATTTAAAGTATTTGTCTAAAGAATGTAATTTTCACGAAGAAATCAAGAAATCAATTTACATTTATCTTAGAGACTGTCATGAGGGAAAAAATACTTTCCTGTGTTCTCACACATTCTCATACACCTTCATACACACCTTCATTCACACCCTCATACACATCTCTCACATACCCTCTCGCATACTGCATACACACCCTCATACACACACTCATACATACCCTCTCACACCTTCATAATATGTACCCTCTCATACGTCCTCAAAATACCCTCACATAGTGGTACACCATCTCACACACCTTCAAACACACCCTCATACAACCCTCATACACACATTCATACACGCCCTCATAATACAAATCCTCATACACACCCACTCATACACCCTCATACACACCCTCACACATACCCACAAAACCTCACCATCCTCTCACATGCCACATGTGCATTCCCTCCTATGCACGTTCTCATCTTTTTATCTAGAGTCTACTGAATATATTCATAGCTAAGTAGTGATTTTCTTTTGTATTGGTCCAATTAAAATGCTTTTTGAACAAATCTTTTCAGGAGACTAATTCCATGATATTAAATAGGTGTTCTAAAATGTGTGTGTGTGTGTGTGTGTGTGTGTGTGTGTGTATTTCATGGCCAAACACATTTGAGAAATTTGAAGTCAAGAAAACTATAAACATGTAGCTTGCATCACATCTCTAGTACAGAGCATTTCCAGACTTCTTTGACAGTGAGAATTAATTTTCATATATCTTTTCATGTAGTCTAGAGGGCCTTGGATTTGAGAGTATACTCTTTACATTAAGGCGGGCGAGGTCAGCTTTGGCATCAAACGTGAAGTTGGTTTTGCACTTGCCTGGGAGCGCGGTGGGTTTGAGGCTAACCACCATGTGTGAAGTATTTTTCTGACATCCTGTATGCGCCAGGCTCTGTGCAAAGCCCCGCGGATAGACCGTGAAGCCCACACACAGCCCAGAAACACCCAATAGAGACCAGCAAGCATCGCATGCTTTACCGCAGGTCCTCACACCAGGCGCCGACCGCTCCCCGGCCCTGAGGCCCTTCACAGCCAGCAGCGACCCTGCGCGCGTGGCTGGGTAACTGCCTAAATATTTCAGCATCTGGCGCGGCCACACTGGTGCACAGCAGGGCGCTGACGTCATTCTCCCTGTTCAGGCAAGGACTGACATGCTCATGTGATAAATCGAATCAGATTCCGTGCCCAGTCTGCAGAGCTGGAGACAAGCCTAGATTTCCCAGGACTGTTCAGTTCACAACACTGTGAATTTGGGAAATTTAGAAAATGAGTTTAAGTTTCGAAATGAAACCAGACTCCGACGTACCTTCCACCTTTTCTCAGAATTCCTCCTCCTGGAGTGAAATGGCGACTGCATTTCCTCTCTCAGCCAGGGTGTTCACAGTTACTCCTGACATTTTGATCAGACTTCCCTGTTTCCAGCAGAGGAAAGACATTTCCCTTGTGGTTTTTGATCTACATCAAGAATGAGTGTGTGTTTTTCTCTTTTCCCACCCGGGACGCCAGTCCGCTGCAGAAAGCTTTGCTCCCAGGAGCCAAAGCTTTGTCAGCAGTGGCCACGAGCTTCCTCCTCCTCCTCAATTGGCTCCCCTGGCCTGTCTGCATACGGCATTCTCGGTTGATAAAAGGCTGATGTTCGCATTAAGCACTATTTTTAAAACTCTTTATTTCAGCCATCATTATTCAGGACGGAGTCTCATCCCTGGATAGAAGTACAGTCTGCATTCTTGGCTTCTGAGTTGGGAAAGGGAGTTGAGCCGGGACATGCTTGAGCAACAGGATGCTGCGAATGTATGTCTCTGTGGTGGCTGTGGGTGGTAGGCTCAAGTTTGCTTTGTGCTGGTTCATGCAAAACCCCAGACATACTTACTTTGAATAGGTGCAATTGCAAAACAACCCTTAGCAGGCGTCTGTATAGGAAGGCAGCCTCATCACTCCGTGTGAGAACTGGGCATTTACTCTTTTCAACATAACAGGCAGGAGTGATTACTGCAGTGCATGGGCTGTGGTGAGTGCACCCAGCAAGCCGGACCATGTCTCTATACATTACATGTGGAGGTGCATGCCGATAGCAATGATGTTCACTTTGGGTAGATGTGATTACTCAGTTTCTAAACCTAGTAACTCTGCTTTTTTTTTTTAATGACAAGAATTATAAATGGGCTTCAAATAGTAGTGCTCATATGAAGACTGTGAACACAGTATTGGCATTGTTCATTTTAAAGAAAAGAACATTTCCAAATCTTTCCAAAAGCATGCCAAAGCCATTCCTATAAAAAACAACAATGCTGAGTGGATTGTTGTTAACTTGCAGGTTATGCTTTGTACTAGTGTCATTCACTTCATGGATAATTCAATGACTGTTCAAATGTGCCTCCTGGCCTTGATTTGCAAGACCTTCCCCAGACCAGCTCCCTCCTATGGCTCCTCCACTGTCCTCAGTCTATTCTAGAACCTTCCTGGAGGGACGGGCCAGTGAGGAGGCAATCCTCACTGAAGATACAGCAGTGGGCAGCTACGCTTGGAGAAAATAGTTCATTCCTAAGCCTTAAATTCCCCATCTTAAAATGGAGATAATAGCATTTACCTTATGAGGTTGTTTTGGAGATTAAATGAGACAACTGATTAGAAGTTTCTTACTGCCCAACATCAGTTAATATCAGCAATTACCATTGTGCTCAGTCCTTTTCAGGTCAAGGCCAAGTAGACCATAAGGAAGGGAAACCAATGAATAGATTAAACACCCTGGGAGTGGACTAACCCCCATCCTATGCCAAGAATGCTATAACTTAACAAACCCTCACAAATGTGACTGGCTAATGGTAACAGGAAAAGGCTATTACTTCTAGAAACTGAGACTGAAAGATCAAGATGTAGAAGAAAGATCACACTGGGAACTATGACAAACCATAGGAAAGCTCAGCTCTGAGGGCCCTCTGCCCTCTGCCTTCTGTCAGCACTTCCAGACTAATTTACTCATTCAATTATATATATTTTTTACTTGGAATGTATATGTGTTGCTTTTGTGTCCTTGTACCATACAGGATCCAGACAATAGCTCTAGTGGTCTCAAATGGGGGGATTTTTTTGTGGAGCAGATGTGATTGAAAGACCACTGGAGCCCACCCAAATTAAAATTTAGGGAGCCTTTATTAGCCAGCCTGGGGACTGCTCTGCCATCCTCCATCCAGGGAGATCAGAGAGCAGCCCCGATCCTTTGTGCAAGACCACTTTTAAGCACATTAACCACATCCTGTTTTTGCACAACAAGCAACCCAAGATAAAACAGTTTTTTTCCCAAGCAACATCAGAGTCATGCCATTGATGACCATGTTGTTCACAGGTCATCCTGCTCTTCAGAAAGGTGACAGTGTTCTATCTTGCAAGGCCTATGTGCTGGCAAGGGGCCATGAGACCATATCTCAAGGCCTGGCGTGGTGTCAGCACTGACTACTCTATCTGGGGCATAGACTATGGCCTCAGTAGTGCTCAAAAATTCCCACTCTATAACAGATTTCATATAGGGAATTATTATAAAGGCAATGAAAAAGCTGAAAGGATGAAACGGGACAGGAGATTAGAACAGGGGGAGCTAGTACCAGCCCTGGGACAGGAGAGAGAAAGGATGGAAGTTGTCAAAATCCTAGGTTTGGGACCATCTGCTGGAAGCTGGAGTCACACTAGGCGGTCAGGCAGGACCTGAGATGAGGAAGAGGGGGGCGATCCTCCAGAAAAGGGAGGCACAAAGGAGGTCCGACCGAGTCTGCTTCCCAGGAAGCAGAGAAAAAAGTATCCTGCATCTGCCCTCCTGACCTTCAGCAGGACACTAGTGCCTCCCATTAGTCATACCACCTGCAAGTCAGAGGGCAACAGGACCTGAGGACTGTAGTTCCCTAAGGAATGGAGCTGAGAGCAAAATGGCCCATGACCAGCCAGGGCCAGCCATGCAGACTGCTCAGTGTGGTCCATGGCACCACCAGGTGTTTCTCTGGAGATGCTAAAGCCACAATTCTTGTGATAGATGCATATTATTGCCTCTGTTTGGATTGTGCTTCCTTCTTTGAAGGTAAGAGCTATGAGAAGAGGTTCACTGAAATTCCATAATCACATTCAAGAGACAGGCTTAAAAGTAAAAGGATATTTTTAGACTCACAAAACTCCACAGTTCATGCCTAAGGCTTTCTAGCTACAACAGAAGACTGCTGATTCAGAATACTATTTTGGGGGTTTGTTAGAACAAATCCTGATTGTCAATGTGGTCAGTCCTTTCTCCAGATCTGGAGGGAATGCTAGCACGAGGCCATCTGTGAATTGGTCTAGATAGATAACTTTGCACTTGGAAGGGATTTTTTTTGCATCCTTAATCTCAACGGTTTTAAAAATAGCATTGAAATAAATGTTTACACACAACCTATATTGGTGATGGATTTTGAATTTTAGATAATATTTTATGTATTGCTTTACCACCTTCCCAGTCTCTCTTATGTGTGTGCTAATTGCATCTGATTAAAATATCAAAGCTGCTGAGAATCTGAGCTTAACTTCAGCAAGATTGTGCAACCCATATCCACCTCAGGTAACTGGAGAGGCTGAGCCACTGTCCCTTGAAGGACGTCTACCACACAAAGCTAATTGACCAACTCAGGGAAGCAGCCACCATGCAGAGACATGGAAAGAAATCAGATGTGAAAGAAATGGAGGGAAAAAAACCCGACTGGACATGGAATTCAAAACCACGGTTATAGGGCTTTTCCAGAGGCTCCTAGAAAAGGTTGAGACCTATAAGGAAATAAGCAAGACCTACAAGGAAATGAATGAGACACTCAAGGATATGAACAAGACCTGCAAAGAAATGAACAAGACCAAAATGGAAATGAATGAGTCCTACAAGGAAATGAACAAGACCTACAAGGATATGAAGGACACTCTCAAGGATATGAAAAAGGACCAACCAGAAATTAAGCATACACTGACTGAAATAAATATTATACAAAGACCTAAAAGTACTCTAGAGCACCCCAAGAACCAAGTTAAAGATTTGAAATACAAAGAGGTAAAATCCACTCAGCTGGAAAAGCAAGAAACCAAAAGAATCCAAAAAATTGAAGATAGTTAAGGGGCCTCTGGGACAACCTCAAGCATAACAACATCCGAATTATAGGGGTGCCAGAAAAAGAGAGAGAGCAAGACAATGAAAACCTATTTGAAGAAATAGTGACCGAAAACTTTCCACACCTGGTGAAAGAAATTGACTTAGGAGTCCAAGAAGCGCACCGAACCCCAAACTATAGGAATCCTATGAGGACTACACCAAGGCACATCATAATTAAAATGCCAAGAGCAAAGGACAAAGAGAGAATATTAAAAGTAGCAAGAGAAAAAAAGTTAGTTACCTATAAGGGAGCACTTATACGATTGTCAGCAGATTTCTCAACAGAAACTATGCAGGCCAGATGGGAGTGGCAAGAAATATTCAAAGTGATGAATAGCAAGAATCTACAACCAAGATTACTCTACCCAGCAAAGCTATCATTCAGAATTGAAGGTCATATAAAGTGCTTCGCAGCTAAGAAAAAGCTAAAGGAATTCATCACCACCAAACCAATATTATATGAAATGCTGAAAGATATTCTTTAAGAAGAGGAAGAAGAAAAAGATAAAAGTGTAAATTATGAACAACAAATACACATCTATCAACAAATGAATTTAAAAATCAAGTGAATTAATAATCTGATGAACAGGATAAACTGGTGAATGTAACAGAATCACGGACATAGAGAGGGAATGGACTGACAATTCTTGAGGAGAAAAGGGATGTGGGAAGAGCAGCAAGAGACTGGACAAAAATCATGCAACTATGGGGGAGGACAGTGGGGGCGGGGTGAGGGCGGATGGTGGGATGGGTACCAGGTGGAGGGGAGCTATAGGGGGAAAAAAGGGAACAATGTAATTAATAAACTAAACAATAAAGATTTTTTAAAAAGCTGTTGAAAACTCCAGGCAGTTCTTATGTTGTAAAAGGCAATTTTAATTCATTTATGTAGTTTCAGGAACTGTGTCCCCTTGCAGAGTTACTGTGTGACAGGCTTTGCCGTTTCCATCGCCTCATGGCAGAAAGGTGGATTTCACAAGCCTGGCCACCAGTATCCTGCCATTGTGGATGCCAACGAGTGAAGTGCTAGACTCAATCAGCACCTGGAAACCCCAGGGGACTCCTTCCATGCCTAGCAGTAACTCATCCTGACACTTGCTCCTTTGCTCATGCTTCCCCTTGAGGAGTTCACCAATAGTGTATTTATTTTCAAACCAATCTTGCAAGGACTATCACTTTACTGACAAATAAATCAAAGACTTACTAGATCTTGGGCTGAAAATATCCCTGCATATCCCTGGTAACTAGAATTACATAGCCATGACCTCTGTTGTTTGTAACATAACTTGCTGAAGTTTACACATTTGTTTCTAGGGTCACCCCTTGTTTGTAAAAATATTATCCTTCCTGCCTATTATATGGAATCAGTCCAGCCATGGAGATGTAGACATAGCCTGTTTTGGAAGACCATGAAGAGGTCTCCTAACTCTCCACACTTCTCATTTCATCACCAGTTCCACCAGGAAACTCACATCTCATCTTTTATTCCTTTGAGTATGTCAAGCACGTAGCGTTGGATACTGGTTGGTGTCTGCCAGACCCATGCTAATCCTCCTCCTCTGAGAATTGCCCTTCTCCAAACACACAGAGAATTGGATCCCAGGCAGGCATATTCATATAACTTGACTTCATCCACATTCATTAGACCTGACCCCTATAATTTACAATTTGGTAACTGCTATTCAGGGTGCCTTAAACCAAGTAGTTCCTACCTTGAAAGATGTAAGAAGCCATTCCAGCTTAAGGCATGAAGTTCAAGAGGCTTTACATGCAAAGAGAGGAAAAAACAAAACAGATAGGGGGAGAAAAGCCAAAGAAAAAGAGGTGAAGTGTTGCCTGTGAATTTATTATCTACTAGAGGCCTGGTGCATGGATTTGTGCACCAGTGATGTCCCTCAGCCTAACTTGCACACTCTCAGAATCTGGGACCCCTTGGGGGATGTCAGACTGCCGTTTTCGGCCCGATGCCCACAGGCCAAGCCAAGGGACCCCACCAGAGCACAAATCTGTGCACTAGGCCTCTACTATGCTTATAAGATCTTTGGTTAATCTTTTCCCACCCTCCCCCTTCCCATATTCCTTCTGAGTTTCATAAGTCTGTTCCATGTTGCCATGCCTGTGCATTGAGTGTTTTCCCCCTGGTGGTTAGTGTGTGTCACAGTGAATAGTCAAATGTTTGGACACTTAGCATATTAGCCTTTTATATATATAGACTAGAGGCCTGGTGCAAGAAATTTGTGCATGGGGGAGGGGTGTGTGTCCCTCAGCCCAGCCTGCACCCTCTCCAATCTGGGACCCCTCAAGGGATGCCCAACTGCCCGGGCAGTAGGACATCCCTCTTACAATCCAGGAATGTTGGCTCCCAATTGCTTGCTTGTCTGCCTTCCTGATTGCCCCTAACCACTTCTGCCTGCCAGCCTGATCACCCCTAACCACTCCCCTGCCAGCCTGATTGCCCCTAACTCCCTTCCCTGTAGGCCTAGTCACTCCTAACTGCTCTCCCCTACAGGCCTGGTCACCCCTAACTGTCCTCCCATGCAGGCCTGGTACCCCCTAACTGTTCTCCCCTGCAGGCCTGGGTTCCCCCAACTTCTCTTCCCTGCAGGCCCATTCACCCCCAATTTCCCTCTTCTGCCAGCCTGGTCACCCCTAACTGCCCTCCCCTGCAGGCTTGATCATCCCCAACTGCCTGGTCCTTCCCAACTGCCCTCCCCTACTGGCCAGATTGCCCACAACTGCCCTCCCTTGCAGACCTGGTCCCTCCCCTTCTGGCCATCTTGTGATGGACATCTTGTGTCCACATGGGGGCAGCCATCTTGTGTGTTGTAGTGATGGTAAATTAGCATATTACTATTTTATTATATAGGATAGAGGCCTGGTGTACAGGTGGAGGCCAGCTGGTTTGCCCTGAAGGGTGTCTCGGATCAGGGTGGGGGTTCCCTTGGGGCATGGGCTGGCAAGGGTAAGAGGCCTATGGTGGTTTGCAGGCCATCCATGCCCCCCAGTGACCCAAGCGGAGGCCCTATTATCTGGGATTTATTTATCTTCTATAAGTGAAACTTTGTTTCCTTGAGTGGAAGCTAAGGCAGGCCAGGGCAGGCAGAAAGCATGGCTTTCTCCATCACTGGGGAAACCCAAGCCTCCTGCTTGCTCCGTGGCTACAGCCATTTTTGTTGGGATTTATTATCTTCTATAATTGAAACTTTATAGCCTTGATTGGAGTCCACAGCCGGCCAGGGTGTGTGGGAAGCTTGGCTTCCTCCATTACTGGAGAAACACAAGCCTCCTACTTGCTCCGTGGCTGCAGCCATTTTGGTTCGGTTGATTTGCACACTTGCTACTGATTGGCTGGTGGGCATGGCTTGTGAGTATAGTGGAGGTATGGTCAATTTGCATATCACTCTTTTATTAGATAAGATTGCTGTACAACAAATTATCCAAGACATACTAGCTTAAAATGGCCAACATTTATTAGCTCATAGAGTTTCTGCTGGTGTTTGTGGCTCAGGGTGTCTCATGAGTGTGCAGTCAAGATGCTGGCTAGAGCCAGAGGTGCACATCCCTTGTGGGCTGCTGGTGGAAGAGTTCCGTGCTGTGTTGTATGACCGCTTCACCATGCTGTTCACATGACAGGCAGCAGACTTCCTCCTGGGAAGCTTAATTCTCCTTTTGAGTACGTGTTGAATTTAACGATTCTTCTAAAGGAAAAAATATGGAAAAGGAAAAACAGCAATTATTCAGTGGTGAAACATGGTAAATGCCAGCTTAACCAAGCAGCCAAGGTTAACATCACTGGGGATAAGTCCTGGTGATGTGATTTGCTCCTGATGTGATGTGATGACAAGGTCCTCTTGTTCTTTGTTGCTCTTCAAAATCATAGTCCCAAGCTAGTTCTGAGAAAACAGCAGACAAGCCCAAATATAGGGGCATTTTTACAAAATATCAACAGGTGCTTTTCAAAAGGTTTAAGGCAATTAAGTAAAAAGACTGAGATACTGTCACAGACTTTGGAGATTATGGATACTGGATGAATAAGTACAATGTGGTATCCTGGA
This sequence comes from Antrozous pallidus, assembly GCA_027563665.1. Classification (NCBI taxonomy): domain Eukaryota; kingdom Metazoa; phylum Chordata; class Mammalia; order Chiroptera; family Vespertilionidae; genus Antrozous; species Antrozous pallidus. The sequence goes on along the minus strand of CM050524.1, from coordinate 4,290,321 downwards.
TTAGAACCTGGAACATAAAAAGGACATTAGTATAAAACTCATGAAAACTGAATAATCTATGGTTAATCTAGTAGCATTGTTCCAACATTAATTTCTCAGTTTTGAAAAATGCACCATAGCTTTGTTACCATAAGTGGAAAATGGGTGGATGGGCTATGGAAATGCTCTGTAATACACTTGCAAATTTTCTGTAAATGTATACTTATCCTAAAATTTTAAAAATACTTTAAAAACTTAAAAAATTCCACCAAAACTAACCAAACAAATAAAATAAAAAAGTGTAAAGTGACAAGCTCTGGGTAGGACCACACTCCGGAGGGAGAAGAGCTCTTCCTGGATGTGAATGGAGGAAATATTCCAAGAAGACTTTTCAGAGAGAATGAGGGCCTTTACATGCAAAAGCAAGTGAGGGATATTGCTGTAGAATTATGAAATATTCAGATAACTTCTGATAACATACAAGGCTGGACAAAATGGGGTAGTGGTAGATGGGGTGAAAGAGAATAGCATGAACTAGGAAGTTAGTCCTGAGTTCTTTGGGTAGCACTGACTTTCTTTAGGAGATGGTCTTAATCTGCTTAGGCAGCCACCAATAAAGATACCATAGCCCAGGTGGCTTAAACCACAGGAACTTATTTCTCATAGTTCTAGGCTGGGAAGTTTGAGATCAGCGTGCCGGTGTGGCTGGACTCTGTGAGGACCCTCCTTCTGGTTGCAGAGGGCCTCCTGCTCACTGTATGTTCACCTGGTGAACAGAGATGGAGAAAGCTTTCTGGTATCTCTTCTTATAAGAGCACTAATCCCATCATGAGGTCCCTACCCTTGTGACATCATCTAAACCTAATTTTCTCCAAATATACATCCCATAGGGCATCAGCTTATGAATTTGGGGTGGGAGGAGGAGAGACACAAACATGCAGTCCACAGCAGATATCTTTTTTTTTTTTAAATATATTTTATTGATTTTTTACAGAGCAGAAGGGAGAGGGATAGAAAGTCAGAAACATCGATGAGAGAGAGACATCGATCAGCTGCCTCTTGCACGCCCCCTACTGGGGATGTGCCCGCAGCCAAGGTACATGCCCTTGACCGGAATCGAACCCGGGACCCTTCAGTCCGCAGTCCGACGCTCTATCCACTGAGCCAAACCGGTCCTGGCCACAGCAGATATCTTATGAGACAATGTTATATCCTTCACTCGTGGGGAGATATACCCTATGATCGACTTGGAATGCTGAGGTTATAAAAATAGATATCCCTAAATCTCAGTGGTTTAATAAAGTTTTATTTCTCATTTATGTTCCATGTCTATCATGGATGGTGGGTGAGGGCTGTGTTTCTGTTATCCTCTCTCAGGATCTCAGGGTATAAGGAGTCACGTCCATCAGTAATGCTGTAGACAAGTGAAGACATTGTGACAAATCACACGTTGACTCTTAAAGGCTTCTGCCTGGATATGACATGCATTGTTTCCATCCCATTTTGTTGGGCAAAGCAAGACACATGGGCAGATATCACTTCAAGGGTGTGGTGGCTCAATCTGATCCTGTGATGGAGGAAGGAGATAGGATGTTGGTAACAGTCCTGATGAAGGGACTGGAAGGGACCCTGCTGCTTCATGGCCCTGTGCTGCCTCATCCCTTCTCCGCCCCCTTCCCCTCTTTTTACTCCCTTCCTTCTTATATTTTTAACTTTTTATTCTTTAATTTCTCTTTATTTTCCCTCCATCCCTTTCCTTAAACAATTATTTTCTAATCACAAATATGATATATTTAAACTGGAAAGAATTCAGTGACACTGAAACATTAAAAATTTGCCCAGATCTTTTCTCCTACTAGAGATAATCATTCTTAGTTTTTTTAATTTTTAAATGTAACTTATTGGGGTTACCTTGGCCAATAAAATTATATAGGTTTCAAGTGTACAATTCTGTAATACATCATACATCATCTGCATATTGTATTGTATGCTAACCATACAAAGTCTAGTCTCCTTCTTAACAGGTAGGGTAAGAAACATAATCCAAATCATTTTTATTCAATGTAATTATTAATATTACAGTGCTTTTAAAATTACAAAAATAAGATATCACAATATGTAGTATGTTACAACTTGCTTTTTTATTCAACACTATATCTCAGATACCTTTCCTGTTTTTAAACCAAGAAATAACTAGAAAACATTAATAACAATCATTTATTGAACACCTTGGCTGTGTCTCTCACTGTTCTGGGGATAGAGAACCCACTGCAAAAGGAGACACTGTCTTGTCCTCAAGAATTTTATATTCTACTGAAGAGAGATCTGCATTTGGTCCCAACTTTTATCCCTAACAGTTGTGAGACTGTTGCAAAATATCTTGGCATTATTACACTTGTGTGTGCTTTTGTTCAACAACAACAAAAATCAAGGGGTGACCCTGGCCAGGTGGCTCAGTTGGTTGAAGCATCATCCCATACATCAAAAGGTTGCATGCTTGATTCCCTGCCACAGCACATACCTAGATTTCTAGTTCAATCCCCAGTAGGGGCACATGCAAATGGGAGGCAACCATTTGAGCTCTCTCTCTCTCTCTCTCTCTCTCTCTCTCTCTCTCTCTCTCTCTCCCTCCCTCTCTCTCTCTCTCTCTCTCCTCTTTTCTTCAAGGGGTGGACCATATGTTCTCACTGTATCTATGGATTTAATTCTAACTATTAGAATTTGTGTGGTTATTGCAAGCAGTCACTAATTCTCACTGACTGAAATAAGAAGAAGGTACTAATTGGAAGACTATTGTGCAGCTCAGAGACCAGAGGAAGAGGTGAACAGTCATTTCTGAGGAGGAGCAAAAACCAGGGTTCTTGGGTGATCCCGGTAGCAGGAACTCGTGGATTGATTTTATAGGGTGCTGCTATTGGATAACTCAGCTCCAACAGCCTTCCCTCCTAGGATTTCTCTGTAGGAGATTTGGCTTTGTGGGAAAGAGAGGCTTACTGTTCTAGCTTGAGCCAGCAGACTACTCCTCTAACCAGAGGGAGCTGAGTACTGCTGATTGATAACCATACCAATACCACCTGTGATGGAGGTTGAGCAGTTCCCTAAAGACAAAGGAAGGTGCTCCTTGGAGAAGAAGAAGGAAGGAAGGTTGACTCAATGAAAACAAATTTCACTGTACTAGTGTCCTCCTTTTCCCTGTATCTATCCTTTTCTCTCTCTTACCGTCTATTATGAATTTCTCAATTTTGTGCTTTTCTTCTGCCTATCAATGTTGTAGGTTTGGAAGCCAATGACAGGTTTTGATTAAGTTTTCAAAAGCCATATGTATATGTTGTAACAAAATAAAACATTACAAGGATGTGTGATTTTGAAAGTGGAATTTATTTAAAACTCTTCATTCAGTCCTAGTAATAGCTATTAATGGTTTAATCTATATATACCACCTCTCACACACTATTTCTTAAATAAGAATAGAAATGACATACAGTGTACTGTTTGCAATGTTCTTTTCTTCATGTGACGCTTATTTTGGACCTCTTTCTGCGTCTGCTCAGAGAGCTCAGCCTCCCTATTCCTAACATTTATAGAGAGTTCTGCAGTAAGAGTGCATCATGATTCATCTCCAGCTCCCATGCCATGGATCCAGTTTTTCAAAATAATGCAAAATATTGCAATAAAAATTCTTGTTTATGCTTTTTTTTGCACCTTTGTGAGAATATTTCTAAAAGTCAAATTTTCATCCTCAATATCTGGCCAGGTGACTGATCCCAGTCCTCATTTCTTGGCGCCTCTGTGTGTGCTGAGGCAGTGGCAGTATTCGGGGAGCAGCCTGAACCAGCTGTGACTGAACCGCTTACATGGAAAGGAAACACACATTTTTGCCCTAGTGGTTTGGCTCAGTGTTGGCCTGTGGCCTGAAGGATCCGGGTTTTGATTCCGGTCAAGGGAACGTACTTGGGTTGCCAGCTCGTTCCCAGTGTGGGCCATGCAGGAGGCAGCCAATCAATGATTCTTTCTCATCATTGATGTTTCTTGCTCTCTGAAATCAATAATAATATATATTTTTAAATATGCATTTCTGAGTCCACAGCAGACAGCATGTTTGTTTTGGTTTAATTGTTAATCAGAGGAAAATACTGTACAATGCAATTTAATGTATAGCAGGATACTCCTGAGAAATATGTCATTGATAATTTTATTGTTGTACAAACATTACAGCATGCATTTCCACAAACCTAGATGATTTAGCTACTCCTGTAATTGCATGTGCTGTGCTTTTAGACAACTGGCATCACCTCAAACATGTGAGCAATGTGTTGTGTTAAGCCCTTATCACAACTACAGTGCCACGAGGCGGGAGGGGTTTTTCAGCTGTTACACTCTTATGGAATTACTGTCTTATATGTGGTCCTTTGTTGACTGAAATGTCAATACACACCACATGACTGTAGATCCAGGAGAGTCTGTCTCCACCATCTTTTCTTTCAGTCTCTTTGAAAGAGAAAAGAAAAGCCCAGTGACTGTTTGAAGGGATATGAAGGATCAGTAAGGTTGTCACTCAGCATGACTATGTTGTCAGTAAAAAGAAGAAAAGCTCTTTCTAAAATCTGCTTGTTTTTTGTTATTCAAGATATTTGGACTAAGATACTAATGCTTCCATTTGGCAACCATTGTGTCAAATGCTAAGATACACTTGCTTCCATTGTGTCAAATGCTATTTATCCTTCTCTCCCTTTTCTGTAGAGACCTGCTCCCAAATAAAGAAAGACCCTGCAGGTTAAGAATGTTTTCTACAGCCCCAGCTGGTCTGGTTTGGTGGGTAGATTCCCAGTCTTTAGACTGAAGGTTCCCAGGTTCAATTGCAGTCAAGGGCATGTACCTTGGTTGCAGGCACATACCCAGTATGGGGTGTGCAAGAGGCAGCTGATTGATGTTTCTCTCTCATCAATGTTTCTAACTATCTCTCTCTCTTCCTCTCTGTAAAAATCAATAAAATATTTATATAAAAAAAGAATGTCCTCTACAGACAGAGATGTTTATAAAAATCAAATAAAGATGTTTCCATACAGTGGAATGCTATACATTGATTTAAAAAAACACAAACAAACTACATAAAGTATCAAAAATGAATCTTTACCTGGAAACAGCCCATCAGTAGATGAGTGGGTAAAAGAGCTGTGGTACATTTACACAACGGAATACTATGCAGCAGTAAAAAATGATATCTTGCCCTTTGAGGCAGCATGGAGGGACCTGGGGAGTATCGTGCTAATTGAAATAAGTCAGTCTGAGCAAGACAAGTATCACATGATCTCAGTCATATGTGGAACCTTATTAACAAAATAAATGGCTGAAGGGATTGGATCCAGAATCATGGAAGAATAGAACAGAGTGGAGGATCTCAAAGGAAAGGGGGAGGTGGGAGGGTGGATGAGTGGGAGGTAATAAACCAAAGTCTTTGTATGCATATATGCATAACCCATGGACACACCATAGGATGTGTGTCCTGAGTGGGGCAGCTGGAGGGTCCAATGGGGAAATAGGGGACATATGTAATACTTTCAACAATAAAGATCTTTTTAAATAATCTTTTAAAAAAATGGGTAAAAGAAACAAGATATAAAACAATTAATACAATTCCTGGTAGTTTATCTCTTGCTGCATAACAAATTATTTCAAAGATTCTTGGCTCAATACAACAGGAATAATTTATTACTGCTCTTGGTTTCTGGGTGAGATATAAAGGAGTGGCTTGGAACAATTCTGGCTCCGGGTTGCTCAGAAGGTTACAGACAAATGCCTTTTGGAGCTGCAGTCACTTAAGGGTTGACTTGCCTGGGAGCTCCACATCTCCTTGCTTCATCAGGAGGCGGGCTGCTGGTGCTGGCTGTGGATGTGAAGGCTCAGCTCTTGTCCACATGAGCCTCTTCACAGGACTGCTTGGTTTTTCTGCTGTTCTCTCTAGAGCGAACAATCTGAGAATTAGGCAGAAACTGCACTAGACTTTCATGAAAGCTCTACAGGTTGGTGTTAGAAATAAGGTGAGTCCCCCGAGTCAGGAGTCCTGGTAGAACACAAAACATATTCAGGAGCCAGGCAGCAAGGCAAACATATTTACTTCTACATAGAAGAGTGTACACACACGGTTTGGAAACGCATGCACGCCGAGCAGGCAGGCTACTTGGGTTTATAATCCCTTATGCAGAGGACCTGTCCTTTGCTCTTGATTGGAGCTCAGGTGCAGTCTTTTGCAATGGCTAATTCAAAGGGAGGGGTTGGCCTTTGGTGTTTCAAGATGGCGGCTCCCAGGGAGCTGCAAGGCATGCTCCCAACATGGCGGCTGTCAAGTGACGCAGTCCAAAATGGTAGCTGTCTAAACTGTTCTTTGACAGAAAAGATGACTTGTTTATTCTCACAATTCCCCCCTTTTCTTTACTTAAACTCTTTTCTTCAAACTTGGCTGACATTCATTGACTTTCATGTTCTGCAGTGTCTAGGAGGAGACTAATTTGCTGTTTGGTGAATGTGGTTTCAATTAACCCTTGTATAAGACATGGGAAGTTGTAACATCCCATCACTGTAACTCCTAATCAAAGGAGTGAAGTGGGCAGCATTGCTCCTTCCACTTTCAGACCAAAGCTCTAGTGCATCAAAAAAGGACCATTGGTACCAGGCTCCAGCTCACTCATCGCTAAAGCTGCCAGTGCCTTAGGCTCAGTGACAGTCTGTCTTTGTGTTGTCAGGGATGAATGCATACCATTGGCCCCAACATTACACATCTTCCCCTTCTTCTGCCTGTTTTCCCAGGGCACCATGACTCCGGCATCTAGCTGTTCACTATCCCTTTAACTGCATCTCCAGTGTAGGTAACAAGCCTTTGCTGGTTCTAGAAAATATAGCTAATCCACCACATTCTTGTTTACAGTGGGTCACCAGTACAGGACAGGCTCAAACCCTGCAGCAATGTTATTTCTATCCTTAAACTCCTTGGCACTCCTCCTAGAACCCCAATGTGGGTATACGGGATCAAAGGAATTCCCTAGATTCTTTTTCATCTTCTTAGCCTGTCTAACTATTGAAAAAGGTTTACCATATGCCAACATGAAAGGAAAGCCAATTGTATCAGAGTGCAAGGTCCACTCCATTTGCTGGGCAAGGCGACAAATCAGGGTCCCCCTTGACAACACCAGACATCAGCATGGGGTACCGACAGTGCAGCACAATGGGCTTCTGAGGATACTCAGCCATTTACACATCCGGATACGTTCCTCAAAAACTCTGAGCACTGTTCCCCTACTTGAGAGGCAGGAGGTATAGTTTATGTCAGAGAATAGGCCGGATTGTTGTCCTAGCTCTTTACCTCTGCTGGATGGGAACAACAGGGCAAGAGTCTTATAGGAAGCATTTCTCCAGGCAGTTTCCTCCTGGTACAAGGCAAGCACACTTTCCATCCCATTACTATCTGAGGTCCAACCGAATGGGAATGGGATCACTTGGGCCTCCAGCCTTCCCACCTTGCAAGCAAAACAGTAGCTTTTATTCAGAGCATGTACAAAATATTTAATCCATTCCACCCAGGCATTTGTTCCCTTATATCCTACTTCTCTTTGCATGGTGGTGCAAATGGCCTAGTGTTGTGGGGTGCCTTCCACAACCAGTTGTAAATGGCCATGGAGGTGGTTAAGTTGGTAATAAGCAAGCAAGGATTTATTGAACTGGCCAGGACGGTCACGAGGGCACCACATGCATGGAGCCCAAACACCGACGACACCTTCCCGGGTGTAGGCAGTCCTTTTATAGGGTCTTAACTATAAGCTTTCATTGTTTTAAATTCTGAGAACAGTTCTCAGGATCGTATCTGAGATAGAGAAGTTTCAGTGGACTATGACTGACTCTGTTGCCTGCTCCTTGTCTCTAACTATGTATCTTACTAGAAGTGGGAATGTAGTCCTATCTTGCAAAAGCAGATGGCTGAAGACTACCCTTTTGTTTTATGCAAGTAAGTGTGACTAGCTGTCAGAATAGTAGGAACAGCAGTTTTACCCAAGATGAATGCTATTATATTTCATTCCCCACTGGTTTTATGTGCATGAGTCAAATCATGGACTCATCCTTATTAGTTTGAGGATTGTACTGTTCCTTAACTTTAAGTAGTTTGACAGTATTGATTTTTCTATATTGTCTGCTTGGTATAATTAGTTTTCTATTTATTTATGCCACTTCTTTAAGGGCATTCTCTGTTCCATTTCTGCTCTCTTGTCCCCTAGCACATCTAGCCCTATGTGGTCCTGGCTAGCAAAAAAAAAAAAAACCACAAAAAACGTTCTTGCAGTTACCAAGGCCCCTAGGTCCACAGTCCCCATTAGTACTGTCCCCACTGAAGTCCAGTTCCATCCTGCAGCCATCGAGTCTCCTCCTGGCCTGTGTGGAGCCCAGGCTAGGGATTTCCCAGGTGAAGCCGCTGGTTGCCAGGATCCAGGCCTTTTCCTGGTGCAGGAGCTGGAATGGTATAGCCAGGTCTGGACGTCATATACTTTAAGAGCAATGGGCATACTAAGGATAACAGTGTAGCGTCCCTTTCAGGTTGGGGTGAGTCCTTGGGCAGTGAACTTCTTTACCCACACCAAGTCCCCAGGCTGGAAGGGCTGTACAGGGTCCACAGTGGGCACTGGCAGTGCGTTTCAGACCACCTTATCAGTGGCTTCCTGGGTATACTGCAGAGCCTGTAAGAACTTGAGCAAAGAATGGTTATGAATTCCAGCTTTTAGTTTCTTCCTGACCCTGGGATGGGTGGGGAGAGGTCTACTATACATGATCTCAAAAAAGGGGGGGGAACCCCTCCGGGTAGGGGTTACACCTGGCCCATAAGAGGATAAAGGCAGGAGGTTGGTCCAGTTTTCACCGGTTTCTATGACATATTTAATTAAAATTATGCCTGTCCTGAATTTTGTGGTTGGTATGCACAATGGAGTTTCCAGTTTGTGCCTAAGGCTTGAGCTATATAAACTTTGAGATACTTTGGCTACAAAGGCAGGGCTGTTATCTGATCCGATGACTACTGGCAGCCCTAATCTAGGTATAATCTCCTGGAGTAATTTCTTGACTATTCAAGAGGTAGTTTCTGTCCTAATGGGGTATGCTTCAACCTAACCCAAGAAGGTGTCTACAAGAACTAGCAGGTACTTTTTCCCTGACACTGGTGGCTTACTCTCTGTGAAATCTACCTCCCAATGCTCTCCTGGAGACTATCCCTGGGGCCTGAATTCCCAGGTGGACCATCTTACTTTGCTTAGTATTTACCTGTGCATAAACAGTACTTCTAGTAACTATGCTTTTAATTATCTTATCTAAGCTTGCTATGTAGTACCTGCCTCATAGAAGTTCAGAAATCTTGGTGACTTCTAGGTGTGTAGCCTGGTGTCTCTGTTGGTGTCACTGGGCAACCAACATCCAACCTAGAGCATCTGGGACCAACAGTCTGGTCCACCAACCATCTGATCCTTTGATGGCTTGCTTCTGTTCTGCCAATTCCTCCTCTTGTTTGGTACAGGAGGGGGTCTGTGGTAGGTCAGGGGTCCAGCAGGTTTACTAAAATTTGTAAAGATCCACCTGGTTTTTGGGTGGCTTCCTTGGCAGTTTGGTCTGCAGCTCTATTTCCAATGGTTTTAATTGTCTCTCCTTTCTGGTGTCCTTTGTAGTGCACTATTGCAACTGCTCTTGGGAGTCAGATGACCTCTAATAAGGCTAAAATCTCTTCCTTATATTTTTAATGACCTTTCTGGCTAAAGTTGGTAACCCTCTTTCCTGGGGGATGGCATTGTGTCCCCATCAGAGGGCCTGAATTAAGGCCAAAAGTTTAGCTTTTTGTACTGATGTCCCCTGTTCAGGGACTGTGCCCAAATGGTGTGGTCCAGGGTGACTACCTCTGCCCCTGCATATCGGATCCCATCCTGAACATAACTGCTCCCATTCGTGAACAGTACCTTGTCTGGTATTGATAGCAGGACATCTCTCAGGTATGGGCGAGCTGTTTGTACTGCGTCTGTTACCTCTATGCAATCATGAATGGGTTCCTCCGGATCATCATTTGGGAGCAGGCTGGCAGGGCTGATGGCCAGTGTCTTATGGAACTGGATGCAGGAATGGTCTAGGAGAAGAGCTTGGCACTGGGTGATCCTGGTATTTGATGTCCATCTCTCTGGAGCACCTTGAAGGAGGGCCTCCACAGCATGGAGTGTTATCAGGGCTAGTTCCTGGCCCCTAATCAGCTTATCAGCCTCCTTTACCAGCAATGCTGTGGTGGCCACAGCCCAGAGACACACTGGCCACTCTGCTGCCACAGAGCCTAGTCTCTTAGACAGATAGGCAACAGGTCTCTTCCAGGGATCTAGAGTCTGAGTGAGAACCCCTTTGGCAATGCCCCTTACCTCACTCACATAGAGGTGGAAGGGCATGGTGATGTATGGCAAGGCTAGGGCAGGTGCTGAGATGAGAGCCTTCTTTAGCTCCTTATAGGCCCATTGTTCTATTTCGGTTCAATTCAGTGTCTGAGCTGGAGTGATGGTGGCTAGCAATTGGACTACTACAGGAGCTTGATGACTTGCCAACCCCAGGGGGTTGTTTTCTGCCCAGACTATGGTATAGAGATGCTGTAATTCCTTCAAATAGGTGGAGGGCTGGCTTATGCTCTTCCTCTGGCACTACCTTTTCTGGTTCCTGCAAGAAATATTCCTCTAAGACAGGACAGGTTCAAAGAGTACATACAGGTAGAGGAGGATGTAACCGGACCCGGGTTCCTTGGATCCACGGTGAGGTGTGCTCCATCCCCCTCAAAGGACATAGTGGCATCCAAATCGGGGGTACAGGCATTCTAGCATGACCAAAAATGAACTCGTTACCATGTTCCTTCTGAGGTCCACAGTCCTTTTTGATGTCCAAGAAAAACAGGCAATTTGTCCATTGGCTTCCTGGACTGATGTCTCCTTAGAGGTTATGGGTCCCATCAGCTCTGTCAAGACTGAATAGGCTGCCCAGTGTCCACCAGGAGACCAACAGGCCTGCGCTCTATTTGTAAGATTACCCTGAGCTCCTGGGGGCTAAATGGAAAGGAGCCCCAGCCCTGTTAGTCCTCTTTCCCTAAGTAAAAGACTCTTGGAGCCTGAGTCTCTCCTTTTACTTCCTAGCTAACCTGCCAGGACATTCTCTCTTCCAATGCCTCTGCTTTTTACAGTAAGCACACTGATTTTTTCCTAACTGCTTCCTACCCTTTCTTTCATTTCTCTGTTCCTTTTTTATTTTCATATACACTAACATTCACAATTTTAAATTAGCCCTCAAACCTTCTTTCTGTGTCCTTCAAAAATGCATAACCACGCCTCAAACCTTCTATTAAGTATTGTAAAGGCAGAGGGAGGAGGGAACCTCCAGCCACTTGAATTCCAAACTGCCACATTTTCCCTAGAGATAATGATCTCAGTTTCTGATAAGCCTAAAAAGGGGAATTTCTAGCTGCTGCCTTTAAGCGCCCTAATAGAACACGGTGAAAAGTGCCCAAGGAGTTGCAGGGGGTTCTTGGGTCTCATTGGGGCACAGGGAGTCACAGGGGAATTTCTCTCCTTGCAGCCGCCACATCCAGCTACTCAAAACAACTCCTGGAGGGGATGGGCACCAGGTGGGTGGAGGCAGGGAGCATGGCTCGGTCCCAGGTAGTGAATGGAGGTGGTCCCACCAAGGGAGAAGGCTGCAGTCCTTCCCCCTCTGTTCCCACTGGGAAAAGCACTTGCCTCCTGAATGAAAGTGGTGTGGGGGGAGGGGAGTGGTGACCCTAACACTGCAATCAGACTCCCTGCCCTCTCTGAAAAGCCCCTCTGCTTGAGTGTGTTTCCATTAAAAAGTACCAATTTTAAAACTAATAACTTAAGAGTTGCCACATATAAAAAAAGGAACAAGTGCTCTACAAAACATTTTCCTTTTCTTCTAAAGATTTTACAATGTATTGCAGTCATTAGCCAAATTAAACTCAAATGGTCAATTGAAACAAACAGTTCTGACGCCATTCTTTCACCACTGGTTAAGACTGGGTGACGGCAGGTGTCAGAAATAAGATTCATTTACTTTTCTGGGCAGGCTTGGTGACTTTGCCAGCTCCGGCTTCCTTCTTGTAAATAGTTAACTTTAGAATTTGGTCCCTGCTTTAAATCTCTTCAGACCACAATTGTTACAACTTTATCAAATAAATAGACATAGACAGAAATTTTGGTGGGCCAGTTCCTCCTCTGACAGAGAGCAAGCACCCCTGGGAAAAAGAAATCCCAGTGGCCACTCGGGACAGTTTGCTATCTGTCAGAGCGCTCAGCCTTAAATAAACCAAATGTTTCCTTTTTTTTTTTTTCTTACAGACTTCCATACTTATATAAACAAATAACTATACCTAGGCAGACAAACAAAATATCTAACAAACATACCCATGTTTCAGTAAAACAGAAATGGCATTCATGTTGGACAAAGGAAACAAGATTAATAGCCACAACAAACAGATAAATGCCCCATCTTACAACTTAGGGAGTTTCTCAGCTCTTTTTGCCTCCCATAATGAGGGTGGGAGCAGAAGGGGTGGCACAGCCAATACCCTGGGGGAGGGGAAGGGCTTGAAAATGTGGCTGCTGCTACTGCTGCTGCTACCCCCACATGTCAGGACCAGTTTGTGAAGGGAAAAAAAGCTTAAAACCGCTCCTGGAATCCGTCAAGGACTATGAGGGGAAAGTTATCTTGCACTCTGGCATTGACCTGGGAAAAAGAGTGCTTAGTTGGGGAGGGGCATGTTATACATAGAAGGTTATTTCAGGAGAGGTGAAATCCTGAAAGGAACCTTGATTAAAAATCAATAATCCAGCCAAACAGGAAGGGAAGAACCAACAACAAATTGACAAATCTTGGACAAATTAAAACCTAACAAATGATACATACTGGGCCCAATTATGACAACAGCAAACAGAAAGTCCTGACATAACTACAGCAAACACAAGACAAACAGTCCGGACACTACCAGGGAGAGCCTCCGGCCGGCCCAGCGGGGGTCCCTCTTTCTTCCCTTGAAGGAAAGCAGAGCCTCCAGCCCTCTCAACGGGGTTCCTCTCTCCTCCAGGAATCTGACACCCGAGGACGCCGTCATGTCCTCCGGCAATAATCCGGAGGTTATGCAGCGTCCAGCCCACCGGCACTCTCCCTTGAGATCTCAAACTGCAGAGTCTTCCCTCCTATGAGACCTGTCTCCCCTTTTTCAATAAATCCTTGCAGCTTTCACCTCCAGCTTTGATCCCCGGAAAGGAAGGAGAGCCTCTGGGCCCACTGAATGGGGGTCCCTTTTCCCTGGAAATGGAGAGCCTCCAGCCTGCCAAGCGAGGGTCCCTCTCTCCTCCTCAGAAATCTCCCTGGGGCCTCCAAATGTTTTGGGGTGTCTTCCACGACCAGTTGCAAATGACCACAGGGGCAGTTAAGTTGGTAATAAGCAAGCAAGGATTTATTGAACTGGCCAGGACGGTCACCAGGGCACCACATGCATGGAGCCCAAACACCGACCACACCTTCCCGGGTGTAGGCAGTCCTTTTATAGGGTCTTAATTATAAGCTTTCATTGTTTTAAATTCTGAGAACAATTCTCAGGATCGTATCTGAGATAGAAAAGTTACAGTGGACTATGACTGACTCTGTTGCCTGCTCCTTGTCTCTAACCATGTATCTTACTAGAAGTGGGAATGTAATCCTATCTCGCAAAAGTAGATAGCTGAAGACTACCCTTTTGTTTTATGCAAGTAAGTGTGACTAGCGGTCAGAATAGTAGGATCAGCAGTTTTACCCAAGATGAATGCTACTATATTTCACTAGGGCAGTGGTCAGCAAACTGCAGCTCGCAAGCCAGATGCGGTTTGCCACTCTGTTGACTGAGTCACAGCTTGTAATTATTGGAATCGAGAGTCTAGGTCAGTGGTCAGCAAACTCATTAGTCAACAGAGCTGCATATGTGGCTCATGAGCCATAGTTTGCCTACCACTGGCCTAGGGGATCTTGTCCTGTGACATCTAGTCCTAGCCAATCTTTTGACCTAAAGTCTGAAATGTTTAAGTCATTCAAGTTACTTATAACCAATAACTTAACTGGGTAAGCATGATCCAGATTGTACACATTTCCCCAGCCCACATTGTAAGCCCCTGCAATTTGTCAGATTCCTTAAGCAAATAGATGCCAATACATGATGATTATTAAGACAGCTCACAGTTTTTAGCATCGTTTCAAGGGGACATGTCCTGGTATGGCTGTTCAAATTGAGGTGTGTCCATCCTTAACCCGTGTGTATGGGTCCAACCTCGCTCTGCAGTCTAAACAGCAGTCTCTGTGGTAAGCAAGACAGGTAAGGTCCTTCCCAAGAGAGTTCCAACTTGTTTCCCGTCCAAATCTTGATTAGAACAAATATAGTCTTCCCGTCAATGGTGATAAACTGGAAACTCAAGAGGGCCTTGGGTCAGGAGGCCTTCTAATGTGAAAGAGTTAAAGTAGAAGAGATACCCAGTACACAGTTCCTACGAAATTGGTTCCTAGTTTCCATTGTATGAAGATCTTGAGGCATTCCAGGGCCTATTGGAATAACCTATAACCAACTCTAGGACAGAAAAACTTTTGTTAAAATTCAAACCCTAGGAAGGTTGTCAAACTTGATTTTACCAAAAGATTATATATTAAACTGTATTAGAAACCTAGGCCAGAAAACTTCAGTTCCTATGATTCAAAGATGATCTTTTTATTAAATACCTGATAAATATAGCATAATTATTTTACTAGAAAAGAACTAACCAAAATAAGGCTTATTTCATAACTTCATTTGTCCTTCAGTGTGGACAACAAATGACACTAATTAGATTTCTTCCATTAGTCTTCCTGAGTACTTTGGCATAAGCTATTTACCCTCTGTTTAGGGAGGCAAAATGCAAATCATTGACTGTTAAGTGTCCTTGGTTTAGGGAAGACAGAGTTTTCTAGGTGGTTGCAAACTGCTGTTTTAATATTTCAGTTTCCCTGCTCTGTCCTGGATTACTGGCCTTTATCATTTAATAAATGTCTTTTTAACACTTCTTTTTTAATAAACTTCTTATAATTTCTACAGACACAACTTTCAAACACATTTTTATAATTTCCAGAAATAATCACCTTTAGAAACCACCTTCATTTTTCTTCAAAATGCATAATCATGCCTCAGTCCTTCCATTAAGCATCTCTATTCCAATATTCTTTCTTTCTGTCACATCTCAGCAATTTGTACAGATATTTTTTAATGTATTAGAATTCTTCACTCTTAGAAAATTTAATTTTTTAAAATAATTTGCCAAAAAGTAAACAACCAGCATTTCTTAGATTAACATTTTTCAACAAACTTTTTGTCGTTATTCTAAAAGACATTAATTAAATTTAAACCAGTTTTAATATTCTCCCAACTTAATATAAACCTTTAACTCTTAGAAACCTCAAATTTTAGGTGGCAAGTTAAATGCTTAGCATTTCTCAGATTAATAATACATTTATATTTTAAGGATATATCTTAAGTAAAATACAAGACATATTTAATTAATGGATTCAAATCTATCCTCTAGATTTTTCATACGAGGCAAACTTAGATTAATATTTCATTTAAAACACCTAGATATCTAATAATTTTTTTAATTTAATTCATCAAACTCCGAAGTTTTACATTACCAAAGACTGTGGAAAATTATGTATAAACTGCTACATTGTTCCTTAGAGATACATCATCTAAGGTCAGTGCTGCCCCTTCTGTTTCTGGCCCTCTGGGCAGCCCTTCCCTAGGCCACTTGCTTGAGATGTCAGGCCAACTATTGGTGACAAAATGTAATTTGTAATATTTCTTGGCCCAACAGGTCCTCGGGGTCTGACCCAGAACTGTCTCATTTGATCTTTTAGTCTTGGTAAATTCGGAAGACCCTTCTTCGCCTTGTTGAATATTAAAGGATTTATTTAGGTTCTGAGACCGGGAACTGCTTTCCTATTCCTTAGGGATTAGCTCCCTAAGGTCTCTCAGGCGCCCTCTATGGTCCGGGTGGTTAAGTTCCCATGAGGCTCCCGGGTTTGGAAATGTTACGTCTGCTGGGAGGGAGCACACCAGGGCTAGCCATGAGCTCCCTTTCCCAGACAGCCATAGCTGACTTCCGAATACTGCTCTCTCTTCTCCTGAGAGTAGGATTTCCAAAACGGACGTTAATTCTGTCCACATATAGACTTGTGGGCCTAGAAATTGATCTCATTGGCCAGCTGCACTATGTGGGTCCAGTAGAGGCTTTAACTTTTTTTTGTACTGGTCCAACTTCTTTCGCAGCCTAGAAAAGCTGTTTTCTGGTGGCCTGGTGGCCGAAGGGCCAGCTGGAGCCTGAGCGGGAGGCTGGGATTGTACATGGCCATTTTGGATGTTTCCTCAGATTGTCTCTGGTGGCAGAGGGAGGGGGAGGCAATTCAAGGGATCCCATTTGTCTGTCCACCTTGTTCTCTTTCAGGCTTCTCTTCCTTTACTAACAGGGGTGACTCAGTGTGAAATACCGTTTTATTTTAATTATGCTGTTAACTATGACTGCCCTTTCTGTTCAAAGAAAGGACACAGTGATCTGGCTGGGAGTCCTGTGCCTCCAGGACCACCCCTGGAATGCAGCCCATTCTCTTGCTGCTGTTCCCTTCTCAGCCTTAGTTCCCCGCCTCTGCTGGCCTGTGTGGGTTTGTGATGTCACAAGCAGGCACCGGCCACCGGCGTCCCATCCAGGTCCCGTTCTGGCCCAGTTCCTGTTCCATTCTGCTCCCATCCCGGTTAATACCAACGCTGACAACTGGATATTTAATGGACATGATGCTGGGTGGAGTTTTGCAAATTTCTCCGCCCTTCCCAGTTCCCAAGCACCCAAGTACCGCCTTCCATTCTGCCTCTTGGAAACCTCCAGCTTTTTTTTTTTTTCTTTCCCCTTCCACTTTGCCTCAGGTGAGGAAGATAATGGTTTGTTAACCACAAGCAGTTATATTCCTTTGTTTTAAATTCCTCTGGATTGAAACCTTTACAAAGGTTATACTTTTATTACTTTTATTTCTTTTAGTTTATCTTATTCATTTTCCATTTTTATTAATGTATTACATGTGTAAATATCTTCCCATTGCCCCCCACCCAACTCCCATACAGGCCTTCACCCCCCAGTGTCTTGTGTCCATTGGTTGTGCTTATATGCATGTATACAAGTCCTTTGGATGATTTCTTATCCCCCCCACCTCTCCCTAACCTCCCACTGTAATTTGACAGTCTGTTTGAGGCTTTACTGCCTCTGTATCTATCTTTTTATTCATCAGTTTATAATGTTCTTTATTATCCATAAATGAGTGAGGTCATGTGGTATTTTTCTTTCATTGCCTGGCTTATTTCACTTAGCATAACGCTTTCAAGATCCATCCAGGTTGCTGCAAATGGTAAGAATTCCTTCTTTTTTATGACAGCATAGTATTCCATTGTGTAGATGTAGCATTGTTTTCTGATCCACTCATCTGCTGATGGGCACATAGGCTGTTTCCAAATCTTAGTTATTGTAAATTGTGCTGCTATGAACATACTGGTGCATATATCCTTTCTGATTGGTGTTTCTAGTTTCTTAGGATATATTCCTAAAATTGGGATTACTGGGTCAAATGGGAGTTCTATTTTTAGTTTTTTGAGGAAATGCCATACTGTTCTCCACAGTGGCTGCACCAGTCTGCATTCCCACCAGCAGTGCACAAAGGTTCCTTTTTCACAGCATCCTCACAACACTTGTCCTTTGTTGATTTGTTGATGATAGCCATTCTGACAGGTGTGAGATGTCGTTTTGATTTAGATCTCTCAGATAATTAGTGACTTTGAGCATGTTTTTATGTGTCTCTTGGCCTTCTGTCTGTTTGTTTTGAAAAGATTCTATTTAGGTGTGTTGCCCACTTTATTTTATTGGATCATTTATTTTCCTTTTATTCAGTTGCGTAAGTTGCCAGTAGATGTTGGAGATTAAACCTTTATCAGTGATAACATTTGCAAATATGTTCTCCCATACAGTGGGCTTTCTTGTTTTGTTGATGGTTTCTTTTGCTGTGAAAAAGCTTTTTATTTTGATGTAGTCCCATTTCTTTATTTTCTCCTTAGTTTCCATTGACCCAGGAGGCATATCAGTGAAGTTCCTTTGGCTTATGTCTGAGATTTTGCTCCTTGTGAATTCCTCTAGTATTTTTATGGTTTCCCATTTTATGTTTAAGTCTTTTATCCATTTTGAGTTTATTTTTGTGTATGGTGTAAGTTGGTGCTCTAGTTTCATTTTTTTCTATGTATCTGTCCAATTTTCCCAACACCATTTATTGAAGAGACTGTCTTGACTCCATTGCATGTTCATGCTTCCTTTGTCAAACATTAATTGAGCCTAGTGGTTTGGGTCGATATCTGGATTCTCTATTCTATTCCATTGGTCTATAAATCTGTTCTAGTGCCTGTATCAGGCTGTTTTTAGAACAGTGCCTTTGTAATACAGCTTGAAATCTGGTATTGAAATCCCACCCTACTTTATTCTACTTTCTCAGAATTGCTGTGGCTGTTTGGGAGCTTTTTTTAAAAAAAATTCTAGATGAATTTTTGGAGAGTTCTTTCTTGGTCTGTGAAATATGCTGTTGATATTTTAATGGGGAGTGCATTGAATTTATAGATTACTTTATGTAATATGGACATTTTAATGATGTTGATGCTCCCAGTCTATGAACATGGTATGTTCTTCCATCTGTTTATATCTTCCTTTAC
The DNA here is from genome assembly GCA_027563665.1 of Antrozous pallidus. NCBI lineage: Eukaryota > Metazoa > Chordata > Mammalia > Chiroptera > Vespertilionidae > Antrozous > Antrozous pallidus. The sequence goes on along the minus strand of CM050524.1, from coordinate 4,271,498 downwards.
CCCTTTTTAGTGTCCTGTAGTTTTCTGTGTATATGTCTTTTACCTCCTTAGTTAGTTTTATTCCTAGGTATCTTAATTTTTTTGGTGCGATGGTAATTGGGATTGCTTTTTTGGTCTCTCGATAAGTTCACTATTGGTGTATAGAAATGCCATAGATTTATTGGAGTTAAATTTGTATCCTGCCACATTGCCAAATTCATATATTAAGTCTATTAGTTTTCTGATGGAGTCTTCCAGGTTTTTATGAACAATAACATGTCATCTGCAAATAAGGACAGTTTTACTTCTTCTTTTCCAATTTGGATGCCTTTTCTTTCTTCTTCTTATCTAATTGCAATAGCTCATATTTCCAGCACTATGTTGAACAGGAATGGTGAGAGTGGGCATCCCTGTCTTGTTCCTGTTCTTAGAGTAAATGGTTTTACTTTTTGGTCATTGAGTATGATTTTAGCTATGGGTTTATCATATATGGCTTTTATTATGTTGAGGTATGATTCTTCTATTTCCACCTTGTTGAGAGTTTTTATCAAGAAAGGGTGTTGGAGGAGGAACCAAGATGGCGGCATAGGTAAACACCTATTGTTCTGCCCCGCGCAACAATTCAAAAACTACAACATAACAATAAAACAAACATCATCCAGAATCTCCGGACAGCTGGCTGAGTGAAAACTCCACAAATAAAAGTAAAGGTGGGACACTGAGACTCAGAAGAGCGGCCGGAACGCAGCCTTGAAGATACGCACAGAATCAGAGGTTAGGAGCCCTCGTGGTCATGCATGTGGGCTATAGGGCTGGCAGCAAGCAACCCCGGCTGGATTTCACCAACAGGGAGGGCAGAGACATCCCACTGCATGGATTCCCCAGTGCCAGGCAAGGTCCGAGGTCTGAGAGACGCACCCTGGAAGCTGGGCACGGCAGAGGTCTCCTAGTCTGAGGAGAAACCGGGTTGCTTGGAAAATCAGTTTGTGTGCGTAAACTGTGCAACAGCACAAAGGTGCGACTTGCTCCCTGGCGACTTGCCCCCTGGTCCCGGAGACCACCAGAATGCTTTGTTTTACAACCCTGGGCAAGACTTTGGGAGTGCAGACTCAATTGGGGAGAAGCAGAGTTGTCTGGCAAGGGGTAGAGACTAGCGACTTTCTCTTGGAGGTGTCTGCAACCATTCCCATCCAACAGAGACCTGCACACTTGAGCGCCGCATAGGACTGTAGCTGATGCTGAGGCTGCCTGCTCAGCTCAGAGACTCCACCCATCCAACCTGAACACAGTCTCCCTTCACAGCCAATTGGCCTGGAGGTCAAACCCTCCTAAGGCTAACAACAACAAGCTGGGCTTAAATTCAAAAATACTGTACAACCCATAAAGGACTGCAGTAAGAGTATCCACCTCAGGTAACTGGGGAGGCTGAGCCACTGTCCCTTGGAGGACATCTACCACATAAAGCAGCCACCATGCAGAGACATGGAAAGAAATCAGGTGTGAAATAAATGGAGGAAAAAAGACAACTAGACATAGAGTTCAAAACCACAGTTATAAGGCTTTTCAAGAGGCTCCTACAAAAGGCCGATCAACTTAATGAGAATTACCAGGAAATAAACAAGACCAACCAGGAAATAAACAAGACCAACGAGGAAATGAATGAGACCTACAAGGAAATGAATGAGACTTACAAGGAAATGAATGAGACCTACAAGGAAATGAACAAGACCTCTGAGGATATGAACAAGACCCTCGCGGATATGAAAAAGGACCAACTAGAAATCAAGCATACACTGACTGAAATAAAAACTATTACACAAAGTCCTAAAAGCAGTCCAGAGGGCCACAAGAACCAAGTCAAAGATTTGAAATACAAAGAAGCAAAATCCACTCGGCTGGAAAAGCAAGAAACAAAAAGAATCCAGATAATTGAAGACAGTGTAAGGGGCCTTTGGGACAACCTTAAGCATGCCAACATCTGAATTATTGGGGTGCCAGAAAACGAGAGAGAGCAAGGTAATGAAAACCTACTTGAAGAAATAGTGACTGAAAACTTCCCACACCTGGTGAAAGAAGCTGACTTAAAAGCCCAAGAAGTACACAGAACCCCAAAATATAGGAATCTAAAGAGGACCACACCAAGACACATCATAATTAAAATGCCAAGAGCAAAAGATAAAGAGAGAATATTGAAAGCAGCAAGAGAAAAACAGTTGGTTACCTACAGGGGAGCACCCATACGATTGTCAGCAGATTTCTCAACAGAAACAATGCAGGCCAGACGGGAGTGGCAAGAAATATTCAAAGTGATGAATAGCAAGAATCTACAGCCAAGATTACTCTATCCAGCAAAGCTATCATTCAGAATTGAAGATCAGATAAAGTGCTTTGCAGGTAAGAAAAAGCTAAAGGAATTCATCACCACCAAACCAATATTATATGAAATGCTGAAAGATATTCTTTAAGAAGAGGAAGAAGAAAAAGGTAAAAATATAAATTATGAACAACAAATACACATGTATCAACAAATGAATATAAAAATCAAGTGAACTGATAGTCTGATGAACAGGATAAACTGGTGAATATAACAGAATCATGGACACAGAGAGGGAATGGACTGACAATTCTTGGGGAGAAAAGGGGTGTGGGAAGTACAGCAAGAGACTGAACAAAAATCTTGCAACAATGGGAGAGGACAGTGGGGAGGTGGCGGTGAGGGTGGAGGGTGGGATGGGCACAGGGTGGAGGGGAGCTATAGGGGGATAAAAAAGGGGGAACAATGTAATTATAAACTGAACAATAAAAATTAAAAAAAATTTTTTTTAAAGAAGAAAAAAGAAAGGGTGTTGGATTTTGCCAAATGCTTTTTCTGCATCAATTGATATGACTATGTGATTTTTTTATCTCTCAATTTGTTTATATGACGTATCATGTTTATTGATTTGCAGATATTATACCATCCTTGCATTCCTGTGATAAATCCTACTTGGTCATGGTGTATGATCTTTCTGATGTACTGTTGGATATGATTTGTTATAATTTTGTTGAGCTTTTGGCATCTATGTTCCTGAGGGATATTGGCCTGTAATTCTCTTTCATTGTGTTTCTTTACCTTGTTTTGGTATTAAGGTGATGTTAGCTTCATAGAAGGAGCTTGGAAGTGTTCCTTCTTCTAGAATTTTTTGGAATAGTCTGAGGAGGATAGGTTTTAATTATTCCTTGAATGTTTGGTAAAACTCCCCTGTGAAGCCATCTGGGCTTTTTTTTTCCTGGAAGCTTTTTGATGACTGCTTCAACTTCTTCCATAGTTATTGGCATATTAAGATGTTCAGATTCCTCCTGATTGAGTTTTGAAAGATTATATTTTTCTAGGTATATGTCCATTTCTCCAGGTTGTCCAGTTTGTTGGAATAGAGTTGTTTTTAGTATTTTAAAACAATCCTTTGTATTTCTGTGGGGTCTGTTGTTATTTCACCTCTTTCATTTCTGATTTTATTTATTAGGGTCCTCTCTCTTTGCTTCTTGGTGAGTCTGGCTAGAGGTTCATCAATCTTGCTTATCCTCTCAAAGAACCAGCTCTTGGTTTTGTTGATCTTTTGTATTGTTTCTTTGGTCTCTATGTCATGTATCTCTGCTCTGTTCTTTATTATTTCCTTCCTTCTGCTTACATTGGGCTTTTCTTGTTGCTCTCTTTCTAACTCTTTGAGTTGTAGGGTTAGGTTATTTATTACAATTCTTTATTGCTTTTTGCAGTAGGCTTGTAGAGCTATGGACTTTCGTTGTGTCCCATAGATTTTGGATTATTGTGTTTTCATTGTCATTTATTGCCATGATATTTTTTATTTATTTCTTGATCTGTCTGGTCACCCATGTTGTTTAGTCTTCATGTGTTTGATTTCTTTGGATTGTTTTTATTGTAGTTGATTTCCAGTTTTATGCCACTGTGATCTAAGATGATTTGTGATGCTTGGTATGATTTCTATCTTCTTAAATTTGAGAAGACTTTGCCTATGACCCAATATATGATCTATCTTTGAAAATGACTTATGTGCACTTGAAAAGAATGTATATTCTGTGGCTTTGGGGTGAAATGTTCTGAAGATGTCAATTAATTCCGTCTGGTCTAGTGAGTCATTTAGGATAGATGTTTCTTTGCTGATTTTTTGTTTAGAGTATTTGTCTAATGGTGATAGTGGGGTATTAATATATCCTACTATGATTGCATTACTATCAATTTTTGCCTTGATATCCTTCAAGAGTTTTTTTTAATGTATTTGGGTGTGTATGTGTTTACCAAAGTTATTTCTTCTTGTTGCATTGTTCCCTTTAGTATTATGAAGTGGCTTTCCTTATCTCTTGTTATGTCCTTCACTTTGAGATCTAATTTTTCAGATATAAGTATTGCTACTCCAGCTTTTTTTCATTTCCATTAACCTGAAAAACCTTTTTCCATTCCTTCACCCTCAGTCTGTGTGTGTCTTTTTTTCTGAGGTGGGTTTCTTATACACAGCCAATATATAGGTCATGTTTTCTTATCTAATCTATTACCCTATGTCTTTTGATTAGAGCCTTTAATCAATTTACAGTTAAAGTTATTATTGATAGGTACTTATTTGTTTCCATTTTTATTCTATACTCCTGTTTTCCTTCTTCACTTCCTATTTTTTCTTTTTTACAGCAGCCCCTTTAGTATCTCTTGCATTGCTGGTTTGGTGGTAATACATTCCATTAGTCCTTTTCAGTCTGTGAAGCTCCTGATTTCACCTTCAATTTTGATTGATACCCTTGCTGGGTACAGTATTCTTGGATTCAGACCCTTCCTTTACCTGACTTTGTATATTTTATTTTATTTCTTTCTGGCCTGATGAGTTTCTGTTGAGAAATCAGTCACTAGTCTGATGGGGGTTCCTTTGTAGGTAACTCTGTCTCTCTCTGGCTGGTTTTATTTATTTATTTATTTATTTATTTATTTTTAAAGTTTCAAGTGTATAATTTTATTTTTTTTTAATTGATTTTTTGCAGTATAATAGTAGTACATGTTTTCCTTTCCCCCTCCCCCTTATCCTCCCCCCAGCCTCCCCCACCCCCCAGCACATATCCCCAGCTTCCCCCCTCCCCGCCCCAGTGTCTTTCATTCATTGGTTATGTTCATATGCATGCATACAAGTCCTTCCGTTGATCTCCCCCCGCATCTGCCTCCCATTCACCCAAGCCTCCCCCTGTAGCTTGACAGCCTGTTCAAGGCCATCCTGTCTCTGGCTGCTTTTAAGATTCTTACTTTGTTATTGGTATTTGCCAATTTAATTATAATGTGCCTTGGCGTCAGTCTTTTCAGGTTCATTTTCCTTGGGACTCTGTGAGCTTCTCAGATTTGTGTGGGTTTTTTCTTTCCTATATCAGGAAAATTTTCTGTCATTATTTCTTCAAACAGGTTTTCTATTCCTTGCTCAGTTTCTTCTTTTTTTTCCAAAGGGTCTCCTCGGTTTCCTTTTTTTTTTTGGAACCCATTCGATGTGGATGTTGTTTTGTTTTGTGTTGTCCAAAGTTCCCTTAGGCTCTCGTCCTTCTTTTTAATTTTTTTTTCTAGAAGCTGCTGTACTTGGGTATTTTTTCCTACCCTGTATTCTGGCTCACTGATGCAATCCTCTGCTTCTTCTAGTCTACTCTTGATGCTTTCTATTGAGTTCTTTACAGCAACAATGTCATTTTTCATTTCTTCTTCATTTGCTCTTAGTTCTTACTCATGTTGTTGAATTTGTCTTCCATTCTTTTCAGCCACCTTGTGACCATTTCTCTGAATTCTTTCTCTAGCAGGTTGTTTGCCTCCATTTCATTTACTTTCTTTTCTGGTGATGCCTGCTTTTCTTTCATTTGGAGGCTTTTTTTGGTCTCCCCATGGTCTCTCTTCTCCAGGTGTCTGGTTATGTAGTTCTCTCTCTCCTTATCCCAGGCAAAATCCGTCCTTTCCATGGTGGAGTATAGAGCTCCTCTGAATCCTCATGTTTGCACCAATGGGGAACCGGTGTTCTTGGGTTCCCAGCTGTTTGGTGGGTGCCGTAGCTGTAGATTTTCAGGCTTCCAATAAGATCCACTTTCCCCTTCAAGATGGCTCAGTCTCCATGTCACAGCTGGTGCCTCTAGAAGGGAACCCAGCAGCAAAAGATTGTGCCTGGTCAGGAGAGCCCCATCCAGCAGTCCCTCACCTTCTCCTGGAAGATAGCTGTCCCTTAACTCACCAACAAACATTCCACGTGCAATGTTCAGCTGTTTTTTCTGTCTGCTCCTGGACAAAGCTCGAGACACATCTGTCTATTTTGGTGCCATTTTCGACCAAGCCAAATGTTATAATTTTAAATTAATCTAAAACATATAGACAGAAATTTCACTAGCTAAGTAAACAAATTTTAAAAAAAGACATAAAACATCAACACACACTCTCATACAGCTGCGCACAACACTAAAGTTTTACATCAAGAGCAATGCCTCTGTCCCTGAACTTCAGCATTCTCCCAATGGACTATTTCAGGGGAATGTATTCCCTAGGCCTAGAATTTCTGTTTCCCAACCTCAGCAGGTCCCTTGTGACTATGTACCTAACCCTCCAGAGAGCTGCAAGCCACGTAGCCAATATGGCGGCTGCCAAGTCACGCAGTCCATAATGGCGGCTGTCTAAACTGTTCTTTCACAGAAAAGATGACTTGTTTATTCTCACAATTGGTCACACAGAGCTATCCTGACTCAGTTTAGGAAGTGACCACCAGGAGACCATAATTTCACTTAGGTAAGTGGTCAGCAAACTGCGGTTTGCTAGCTGCAGTTTGCTGCTCTGTTGACTAATGAGTTTGCCAACTACTGACCTAGAAGTCTACTCTCAATTCCAATAATTACAGGCTTTTGTTGTTCCTTGTGATTAAGCCCCTATCCCAGTGGTTGGCAAACTTATTAATCAACAGAGCAGCAAACTGTGGCTTGTGAGGCGCATGTGGCTTGCGAGCCGCAGTTTGCTGACCACTGACTTAAGTAAAGTCCAAAAATAAGCAAAAGTAGACTATATTGCTTACGGGGCATACATATATGGTAAAAAATAATAAATAAATAAATAAATAAATAAATAAATAAATAAATAAATAAATAAAATAAAGAAGGCAATCGGTTTGGCTCAGTGGATAGAGTGTCGACCTGTGGACCAATGTGTCCTGGGTTCAATTCCAGTCAAGGGCACATAGGTTGCAGGTTTCTTTCCCGCCCAGCTCTTGTGGGGGTGGGTGCAGAAGGCAACCAATTGATGTGTTTCTCTCACATTGTTGTTACTCTCTGTCTTTACCTCTCTCATCCATTCTCCCTTGTAAATATTTCTCTCTTTTCCACATCCAGCATGGCTAGAGAGCAGTCCAGTTCCTGAGTAGGGGTGGCTGGGGATTGAGAAAAATGAAAGAAAGAGAAAAGACACAGAGATAGAAGGAAAAAGTTGGAACTGGGTGGGATCACTGCCCTCTTCTGTTGGAGAGACAGTGACCCAGAGCCAATGCAGTATGTTTATTTTATACCCCAAATGCCAGGAAACTTTCATATTGGTTCCTGGTACTTGGCTGGATTTACATAATAAAACCCACCCCCTGGTACCTGGACTGAAAGGAAGGTCAAGCTGATAACACTGCCTTTTGGCAGAACATGTTTCTAGAGCGTGGCTTTGCCGACCACCTTGGGTTTAGCTGACAATTTTTAAAAATGCCCATGTGCCTTCCCAGGTGCTCTCTACACTCCCTAAAAATCAATGGAAAAATATTCCGTGGTGAGGATTGGTTACCACAAAAGGGTTTATCTCTTGGAGGGAAGAAGTAATGAGTAAATAAGGGTCATTACTTTTAAAAGAATATAGTAATGCCCTGGTCAGTGTTGCTCAGTGGATAGAGCATTGGCCTGCAGACTGAAGGGTCTCAGGTTCGATTCTGGTCAAGGTCATGTACCCTAGTTGTGGGCACATCCCCAGTAGAAGATGTGCAGGAGGCAGCTGATTGATGTTTCTCCCTCATCGGTGTTTCTAGCTCTCTATCCCTCTCACTTCCTCTCTGTAAAAAAAAAAAAAATCAATAAAATATATTTTAAAAAATAAAAAAATTGAATTATGCTTTATGCACTTTTCTAAGGTGTAATATATTTTATAATTGCAAAAATGTTTCTTCTTTTTAAAATCCTCACCAGAGGATATGTTCCCTTTGATTTTAGAGAGTGAGGAAGGGAGAAGGGGAAGAGAGAGAGAGAGACAGAAGGCCATCAATGTGAGAGAGAAATAATGATTGATTGCCTCCCATACACACCCTGACCAGGGTAGGAACCTGAAACCTGGGAATGTGCCCTGACTGGGAACCAAACCTTGACTTTTAGGTATACTGAGTGACGTTCCAGCCTCCTGAGCCACAGTGACCAGGGCCAAAAGTTTCTTCTTGCACTGGCTGGTTGTTCAGTGGTTAGAGCATCAGCCTGAAGACTGAAGGGTTGGGGGTTCGATTCCCATCAAGGGCATGTATCCCGGTTGCAGGCTTGATGCTGGTTCTGATTGGGGCACATGCAGGAAGCAACCAATTGATGTGTCTCACACTGATATTTCTCTGTCTCTGTCTTTCCCCCTCCCTTTCACTCTCTAAAAATCAATGCAAAAAATTGCCTCAGGTGAGGATTCACAACTACAGAAAGTTTCCTCTTAAAAAATTAATTCAAAAGAGATTTTACACGAGAAACATTATTTTTTTCTTTTCTACCTCAAACATAGATCAATGGATTCGTAAAAGCTAATTTAAAGTGTGGTCAAAAGAAGAATAAGAACAGCAACAATCAACACTGATAATATAAAATTAGCCAACAGTTCTTAGGCATTCCAGACAAAATAAAGCAAAGTGCTTTATACCAATTTCTTTATTTAATCCTCGCAACAATTTGGTTCAATTATTCCCTTTTTACAAATAAGGAAATTTAGAATTAGGGCTATTGAGGTATCTTACTCAAGGCCACAGGACCAATAAGTGGTGGAGCCAGGAATTGAATCCGTGGAGGTCAGAGTACTGGCACACATTTTAACTTGTGCCTCTACTTGTGCCTGAATTGAACCGCCTTTGGAAACCTTTTGCTAGAGCTGTCAACTAGTTGCTCTCAAACATGCTGGCACAAAGTAGGTACTAAACAAATATTTTTTAAATAAATAAAGAAATAGAGATTTATTTAGTTTACAAAAATCGTGTATGGAGCATGTCATGTGTCAAGCACTCTTCCATGAATTTTATAAGCATTAATTCCTTCAGTCCACTGCCCATCCCTGAGGCCCATTGTAATTCATCTCTAAGACCCAAGTCCCTTGGGACCTCCCCCTCCGCCCTTGCCCTGAGGAGGCTGATGTTTTGTTTCCTTGGCTGTTAGACTGCTGACCCCTGGGGCTTATATTTTAGTATTACTTTGGCCAATCAATTCAGCAGCGGTACATTGAGCCCTGACTCCTACTGTGTTCTAGGGCGGACAAAGATGAATATATTTTTAGCTGTAACCTGACAAATGAACCCTCATCTTCTAAAACTTTCTGACCACTTTCTGTGTTAACATGGAAGGGAACATCAAATCCCTGAGGGCTATCCCTGTAACCTTCACAACAGGAAATGTGCATGCATCCTGACTCATTTCAGTTTCTGATTTTAGATCCTTTAATAACTGATAGATGTGATGCACTCAGTTATTTTCCAGCATATTTCTCCAAGTCATCCACTCGCAAGTCTGAATGTGTCTGCTGCTTCTCAGGATGAGCTCTCAGCATCTTTATCAGCAATGCCACTGGGACACAGGCTAAATTCTACTCTGATAAATCATTTCAGACTAAGAGCCCTAGTGATGGAAACATTATTTTGTTTAATCAATATCTGCCTGATGTACCAATGGACACTGGAAAACCTAGTAAAAATCCCACGATTATTTGTATTTTTAGTCTGTCATTACAAAAAGGAACAATGTGAGTTTGCTAGAAAATACCTTTTTTGGGGGGGGAGGGGGGACGGGGCCTGGCTAATACATTCATTTGTCCCAGAGATAGTTATTGCATAATAGAGGTTTGGTGCATTAAATTTGTGCATGGGGTTAGGGGTCTCTTAGCCCTGCTTGCATCATCTCAAATCTGGGACCCCTTGGGGGATGTCTGAATGCTGAATGCAGGGATTGGGCCTAATGGCAGCCAGACATCCCTCTCACAATCTGGGACTGCTGGCTCCTAACCACTCACCTGCCTGCCTGTCTGATTGCCCCTAACTGTCTCTGCCTGCTGGCCTGATCTCCCCTAACTTGCTCCTCTGCTGCCCTAATCACCGCTAACTGCCTCTGCCTTGGCCTACTGCCTAAGCCACAGTCTGGCCTCCCTCTGAGGGCGGTGACCTGGCACATCAGGAGAAGGTGCCACCCCCATTACTCCGTTGCTGCTGCCACTGCTGGCCTGAGCCTGAGCCCTTCAAAGCCACTGCTGTTTTGTCCGAAAGGTCGTCCAGACCTCTGTCCTAATTAGCATATTGCCCTTTTATTAGCATAAACTAGAGGCTCGCTGCATGAAATTCATGCACGGGGGAGCAGAGGGTGTCCCTCAGCCCAGCCTGCACACTCTTTAATCTGGGACCCCTTGAGGATGTTCGACTGCCCATTTAAGCCCTGGTAGGATTGGGCCTAAATGGGCAGTCGGACATCCTTCTCACAATCCAGGACTGCTGGCTCCAAACTGCTCTTCTGCCTGCCTCCCTGATTGCCCTTAACTGCTTCTTCCTGCCAGCCTGATCACCTCTTAACCACTAACCTGCCAGCCTAATTGATGTCTAACTGCTCCCCTGCCAGCCTGTTTGCCCCCAACTTCCTTCCTCTGCCAGCCTGGTCATCCATAACTGCCTTCCCCTGCAGACTTGATTGTCCCCAACTGCCCTCCCTTGCAGGCTTTCTCCCTCCCAACTGCCCTCCCTTTCAGGCCTGGAACCTCCAAATGGCCCTCCTGTGCTGGCCATCTTGTGGTGGCCATCTTGTGTCCACATGGGGGCAGGATCTTTGACCACATGGGGGCAGCCCTCTTGTGTGTTGGAGTGATGGTCAATCTGTGTATTACTCTTTTATTAGATAGGATAGAGGCCTGGTGCATGGGTGGGGGCTGGCTGGTTTGCCCTGAAGGGTGTCCCAGATCAGGGTAGGGGGTCCTTTGTGGCATGGGGCGGCCTGGGTGAGGGGCTTGTGGTGGTTTGCAGGCTGGCCACACCCCCAGCAACCAAAGCAGAGGCCCTGGGATATGGGATTAATTTATATTCTACAATTGAAACTTTGTAGCCTGGAGCAGAGCCAAGCCTCCTGCTCACTCTTGTGGCTGCTGCCATTTCTATTGGGATCCTATAATTGAAACTTTGTTGCCTTAAGTGGAGGCCTGAGCCGGCAAGGGTAGGTGGAAAGCTTTACTTCCTCCATCAACCAGGTAATCCTAGCGTCTGCTCTCTCCAACTTCGTGGCTGCCGCCATTTCTGTTGGGATATGTCTTCGATAACTGAAACTTTGTAGCATTGAGAGGAGGCCTAGGCTCCAAAGGCAGGCGGAAAACTTGGCTTCCTCCATTGCTGGGGAAATCCAAGCCCCCCTCCTGCTCTCAGTGGCCACAGCCATCTTGGATGGGCTTTATTTGCTCCTGATTGGCTGATGGGCATGGCTTGATCAAAGGTACAGTCAATTTGCATATTGCTCTTTTATTACATAGGATGTTTCACAGGCTGGTCCCAGCCCTCAAGCCACTGCTGTTTTGTCTGGTTCTGGGCTTGGAGTCACAAAGTCCACACCAGGGTCAAACCACTCTTCCTCTGTTGCTTTTGTAGCTGTGAAGTGACAGCCACCTGCTGTCACCAGCCTGGTTTGGGGGTTCATTAGCCACACAAAGCATTTGTTTGCTTTGAGTCTTTTCTTGACCAAACTTTAGTCAATCTTTTCTGAATTCTCTTCCCAAGTAGGCCTTGACTATTGGACTTTGATTTCCATTGACCAATTTTAACAAAAATTCAAGTCAGTTTAGCCAATAACCCCCCTTCCCATCCTTGACATCTGATCATCTTCCTTATGCCCACAACCCCACGAGATATCTGATGGCCATAGTTTGCCTTTGGTGAGATCATCTTGCTAGGTCAGTTTAGCAAATAATTATACTGTTCTTTTAGCACTTTTCTACCTACAACCACCTCCCTCCCTCCTCATTCTACTTCTTGGCTATGAACCCTCAACTTTCCCTTGTTGTATTTGGAACCGAGCCCAATTTGTCTCCTCTGCTGCAAAGCTCATGGCTGTAGTGGCCATAATTATCCCAATAGTCCCCCTAAAGGAAGTTGGCCTCAGTTGTTCAACAAGTGTCAGAATAATTTTTAAAAATAATTCTTTATTGTTTAAAGTATTACATACGCCCCCTTTTCTCCCATTAGCCCCCGCCACCCCCTCCCACAGCCCCCTGCTCCAGGCCTTCAGCACCCTATTGTCTGTGGCCATGGGTTATACAGATATGCATACGAGGTCTCTGGTTTATTACCTCCCACCCACCCTGCCTTCCTTGCCTTCTTTCTGAGATTCCACACTCTGTTCCATGTTTCCATGTCTCTGGATCAACTCCGTTCATCAGTTTATTTTGGTACTTAGATTGCACATATGAGTGTGATCACTTGTCTTTCTCTGACTGGCTTATTTCACTTAGCATAATACTCTTCAGGCCCCTCCATGCTGTCTCAAAGGGTAAGAGATTTTTCTTTCTTACTGCTGCATAGTATTCCATGGTATAAATGTACCACAGCTCTTTTATCCACTCATCCACTGATGGGTACTTAGGCTGTTTCCAGATCATAACTATTGTGACTTGTGCTGCTTGGGCACATATATTCTTTCTGATTGGTGCTTTGGGTAGAATAATTTTTTAAACTTCTTATAACAAGATAAAACCATCCCCCAAACTCCTGCTCATTTCTTACCTTGGTGGCTCTTAGGTTGTTCCATCCTAATCAGCTGTTCTTGACACCTGTTGGATTTCCATTTTTAAGGTCACTTAAATCACACTGCAGATCTCAGCCAGCCCTTTCCTTACACATTTATGTTGTCGTTTATACCCACAACCAACCTTCAGGAGCTGCCCTGGACTATTAGGCAGTCATCCACTTTCCACCTTTCTTCTCACCTCTTTGGCACCTCCTTTTCATTGTGCTTTCTTTCTGCGTGGCTTGGTGCCATCCCTTAAATAGTGGTTCTAAAATTTCCACATGTCTAACCACTAGCCAAGAAGCTTACTGAAAATGCAGATTGTCAATCCCCACTCTTTCAAGATTATGATTTAGAAATTCTGGTTCTGGGCTTGGAAATCTGCATTTTAATTGGCACTCCAACAAAATGTTGAACATGCTTCATGGACAACACTTTGAGAAGGGCATACCACTTTCCTCTGTTGGTCTGCACAGCACAGCACAACACAGCACAGCACAGCACAGCACACTCCTCCCTCCCTCCTCCAGTGGCTCTAGGCAGCCGCAGACCACAGCAATTGGAAGAACAATATATGTGGCAGACCATGAGACACAGACTCCTGGAGGAACAATGGGTGACCACAGAGTTGGGCACCTCTGGAGTTGCAGATAACATTTTGAATATGCTCCTTTTCTTCTAGTAAGAATGTCTACAACTCTCATTAGCTTCTTAAAGGGACCCAAAAGGTTAAAAAGTCCTACATAGCCACTAAGCAGATATATACCTTGAAAATTAATGATCTTCCCACCTGACTGTGTCATGGTTGAACTTAGCACAGCTTATGCCACTTTCTTGGGGACAGGCACATGTCTGGACATATATTTCACCACATTGGCACTCATAGGAAGGACATACTAGTGTGCTTGGACAATGATGCAGAACACTTGCCTCTTGACCACCTCCTCTCCTCACCCCCATCATCTTTTTCTCTTAGCATTTTTCTGTTATTTATATTGTTATTCATTTGGGCCTGTCTCACATTTTTTAAAATTATTTTTTATTGATTTTTTGCCGTATAATAGTAGTACATGTTTTCCTTTCCCCCTCCCCCTTATGCTCCCCCCAGCCTCCCCCACCCCCCAGCACATATCCCCAGCTTCCCCCCCTCCCCGCCCCAGTGTCTTTCATTCATTGGTTATGTTCATATGCATGCATACAAGTCCTTCAGTTGATCTCCCCCCGCATCTGCCTCCCATCCACCCAAGCCTCCCCCTGTAGCTTGACAGCCTGTTCAAGGCCACCCTGCCTCTATATCAATCACTCTCCCCTGTTTCTTTTCTTCCAAAATATCTTGCCTCTGCATACTAGAAATAAATGTATAAGAACAAAAAGTGTTTCAGTCTCGGTTTCAATGTCCAACTTTTCTGAGTCCCAGTTTCAGTGTCAAATAATTCATTATGTGTATAAGTCAGCAATGGTGGCCAGATGGTGGACATATTGTGTCAATGCAAGATCCATCCTCTCTGGTTTGGTCCTGGGCTGCCTGCAGACATGCACAGCTGCTGACTGCTAGCATGGCAAGGTGTCGTCAGTGTCCCCCATCTCTGGACCATCCTCGTGACTGGAACAGATCCATCAGTTCCTCACCATCGCAGGAACCCACATGGTCTTGGAGTTGTTCTCTGAAAACACACAAACACATTCTCGACCAAAAGTTAACAAAGGGATCCTCTATGCAAAATAGACTTGGGATTCTTTTTAATTTTTGCCTAAATGATTTTCCTTTGGCTTATTTTGACCCCATGTGTATTTTTTCATGGGTGTCCTGCAATTGTTTTTACAAATGGAATTTACTTTACTGGAGTAAGAATTTTCTAGATGTATTTTACTTACTCGATATTTTTTTTTCCCTTACATGATATTACCCCGCTGTCCCCTCCCCTTTTTTGATTAATGGGGACTTTTGGAAATTTTATATTGCAGTCTTGATAATTTTAAATTTTAATTTTTGCACACAAAGTGACTGCTTTAGGTTCTTTGGATGTTAGGCAATTTTACAGTGAGATGAACTACTAATAGATTTTTTAGTTAATGTTTTAGGAAAAGCTTTTTGTCCAGTACACTATAATTTTCTTGAGTATTCTCATATTTCACTTGGCCAATTTAAATTAATCTGAAAACTTGATTACTATTTTCCTGTCAATTTTAATACTCAAGCAGAAATCTTAGTTTACCCTGTGAATAGGAAAGGAATATTTGCAATTTTGAGTAGGTCCCGAGCATTCCTGGTAATAGACTGAATTTAGATATAGAGCAGCTATTGCTGGCCGAGTCTCTGTCTGCCACCTGGGTCCCCGTATGAGTTGTGTGTGGGAGGCAGAGCAGCCGTGGGGGTAGGAGACCTCCCTTAGGAGGGTTGAGAATTCAAACCCCTGCAAGGTTTGTGGATGAGGGTCTGTGCCCCACCACTGTTGACCTTTTAGTTCTCTCCTGTTGGCCCCTCTGCGACTGTGCCTGTCTTAGGTTGTTCCTTCCCCGAGGAATCTTACCCGTCTCTGGCTAACCAGCCATCCTCCCGGGCCAAACAGGGTGATGTGAGGTTCAGTTCTGTCTCCTTTGTAGTCTATGTCCCCCTGTGGCCTCCACGTCCAGTACCTGCCTTGGGGTCCCCTCGCCTGCTGGCGGGGTCCCAGTACTGATCACATATCTCGGGGGACCCAGGTTTCTTCTCCAGAGAGGGCCCAGCTCACACCATTGGTCGAGATACAGATCCATGGTGCCAGCTGCCCAAAGGCTTCAGCCACAGCTGGAACTGAAAACTCTGGCATCAGCTGTGTGTATTTGGATAGTAACAAGAAGGTCCCTCTTGGCAGAAAGGGCAAGAAGGGCCAATACAGAATGCTCGGATGCCTTCCCAGTGCCTTAATTCCTTCTGAAAGGGATTAATTTCTTTCCTATCCTTTTTTAAGTTGCTGCCCAACATTCAAAGAATTAGTTTGTAAGTTTATTTGGGATAATTGTATAATATGCTGTTGTCAAATATCAAAAATTATAATGACATTGTAGAATAATATCATGTAAGGGTATTATGGTGTCATGGGAGGTTAAGCAGGGCCTAGCCTAAGGACTGGTCTCCATAGGATACGACAAGCTCTAGGCCATGTCAATTCAATGTCAGACTAGCTGCCATTTTTTTTATAATTTTATATAAACTTTGTCAGGGAGTAAAAACACAAATCACTTACCTCAGTTCAAGAGTTCAAGTATATTGACTTTTCCACTTACTCTCACCACCTGCCACTTACCCTGAGGTTTGACATTCTGATGGACTTTTCTCAGTCTGTGGATCCATTCTTGTTCATCAGTCTATGTCATTGATTGTATTCCTCAAATGAGTGAGATCATGTGATATTTGTCTTTCTCTGCCTGGCTAATTTCACTTAGCATAATGCTCTCCAAATCCATCCATGTTGTTACAAATGGTAGGAGCTCCTTCTTTTTTTCCGCGGCGTAGTATTCCATTGTGTAAATGTACAATAGTTTTTTAATCCACTCATCTGCTGATGGGCACTTCGGCTGTTTCCAAATCTTAGCTATGGTAAATTGTGCTGCTATGAACATAGGGGTACATATATCCTTTCTAATTCGCCTTTCTAATTTCCTGGGGTATATTCCTAGAAGTGGGATCACTGGGTCGAATGGGAGCTCCATTTTTAGTTTTTTGAGGAATCTCCATACTGTTCTCCACAGTGGCTGTACTAGTCTACAATCCCACCAGCAGTGCACGAGAGTTCCTTTTTCTCCGCATCCTCACCAGCACTTGTCATTTGTTGATTTGTTGATGTAAGCCATTCTGATAGGTGTGAGATGGTACCGCATAGTCGTTTTGATTTGCATCTCTCGGATAATTAGTGACTTTGAGCAAGTTTTCATATGTCCCTGGGCCTTCCTTTTGTCTTCTTTCGTGAAGATTCTATTTAGGTCTGTTGCCCATTTTTTTATTGGATCATTTGTCCTCCTTTTATTGAGTTGGGTGAGTTGCCTATAGATGCTTGAGATTAAACCTTTATCACAGATAACATTTGCAAATATGTTCTCCCATACAGTGGGTTTTCTTGTTGTTTTGTTGATGGTTTCTTTAGCTGTGCAAAAGCTTTTGATTTTGATGTAGTCCCATTTGTTTATTTTCTCTTTAGCTTCCATTGCCCTCGGAGCAGTATCATCAAAGAAGTTCTTTTGGCATATGTCTGAGATTTTTCTTCCTGTAGATTCCTCTAATATTTTTATGGTTTCCTGTCTTACGTTTAAGTCCTGTATCCATTTTGAGTTTATTTTTGTGTATGGTGTAAGTTGGTGGTCTAGTTTCATTTTTTTGCATGTATCTGTCCAATTTTCCCAACACCATTTATTGAAGAGACTGTCTTGACTCCATTTTATGTTCCTGCCTCCTTTGTCAAATATTAATTGAGCATAGTGGATTGGGTTGATATCCAGATTCTCTATTCTATTCCATTGATCTATATGTCTGTTCTTGTGCCAGTACCAGGCTGTTTTAAGAACAGTAGCCTTGTAATACAGCTTGAAATCTGGTATGGAAATCCCACCGACTTTGTGCTTCTTTCTCAGGATTGCTGTGGCTATTCGGGGCCTTTTTTTGTTCCAGATGAATTTTTGGAGAGTTCTTTCTAGGTCTGTGAAATATGCCATTGGTATTTTAATGGGGAGTGCATTAAATTTATAGATCGCTTTGGGTAGTATGGACATTTTAATTATGTTGATTCTCTCAATCCATGAACATGGTATGTTCTTCCACCTGTTTACGTCTTCCTCTATCTCTTTTTTCAGTGTCCTGTAGTTTTCCACGAATAGATCTTTTACCTCCTTAGTTAAGTTTATTCCTAGGTATCTTAATTTTTTTGGTGTGATGGTAAATGGGATTGCTTTTTTAGTCTCTCTTTCTGTAAGTTCACTATTAGTGTATAGAAATGCCATAGATTTCTTGGCATTAATTTTGTAGCCTGCTACATTGCTGAACTCATTTATTAAGTCTACTAACTTTTTTATGGAGTCTTTCGGGTTTTTCTGTACAATATCATGTCATCTGCAAATAAGGATAGCTTAACTTCTTCTTTTCCAATTTGGATGCCTTTTATTTCTTCTTCTTGTCTAATTGCAATGGCTAATACTTCCAGTACTATGTTGAACAGGAGTGGTGAAAGTGGGCAACCCTGTCTTGTTCCTGTTCTTAGGGGAAATGGTTGTAGTTTTTGCCCATTGAGTATGATGTTTGCTGTGGGTTTATCATATATGGCTTTTATTATGTTGAGGTATGATCCTTCTATTCCTACCTTGTTGAGAGTTTTTATCAAGAAAGGATGCTGGATTTTGTGAAATGCTTTTTCTGCATCAATTGATATGACTATGTGATTTTTATCTCTCAATTTGTTTATGTGATGTATCACATTTATTGATTTGCGGATATTGTACCATCCTTGCATTCCTGGGATAAATCTACTTGGTCATGGTGTATGATCTTTCTGATGTACTGCTGGATCCGATTTGCTAGAATTTTATTGAGGATTTTGGCATCTATATTCATGAGGGATATTGGCCTGTAATTCTCTTTCATTGTGTCGTCTTTATCTGGTTTTGGTATTAGAGTGATGCTAGCTTCATAGAAGGAGTTTGGAAGTGTTCCATCCTCTTGAATTTTCTGAAATAGTCTGAGTATAGGTTTTAGTTCTTCCTTGAATGTTCGGTAAAACTCCCCTGTGAAGCCGTCTGGCCCTGGGCTTTTTTTTGCTGGAAGCTTTATGATGACTGCTTCAATTTCTTCCACAGTTATTGGTCTATTAAGTTGTTTAGATTCTTCTTGATTGAGTTTTGGGAGGTTATATTTTTCTATTAACATATCCATTTCCTCCAGGTTGTCCAATTTGTTGGAGTAGAGTTGTTCATAGTATTTTTTAACAATCCTTTGTATTTCAATGGGGTCTGTTGTTATTTCACCTCTTTCATTTCTGATTTTATTTATTAGGGTCCTCTCTCTTTGCTTCTTGGTGAGTCTGGCTAGAGGTTCATCAATCTTGTTTATCCTTTCAAAGAACCAGCTCTTGGTTTCATTGATCTTCTGTATTGTTTCTTTGGTCTCTATGTCATTTATTTCTGCTCTGATCTTTACTATTTCCTTCCTTCTGCTTACACTGGGCTTTTCTTGTTGCTTTCTTTCTGACTCTTTGAGTTGTTGGGTTAGATAATTTATTGCCACTGTTTCTAGTTTTTGCAGTAGGATTGTAGATCTATGAACTTCCCTCTCAGAACTGCTTTCACTGTGTCCCATAGATTTTGGATTGTTGTGTTATCATTGTCATTTGTTTCCATGATGTTTTCTGTCTCTTCCTTGATCTTTCTAGTAACCCAGTCATAGTTTAATAGCATGCTGTTTAGTCTCCATGTGTTCGATTTCTTTGGAATGTTTCTATTGTAGTTGATTTCCAGCTTTATGCCACTGTGATCTGAGAATATACTTGATATGATTTCTATCTTCTTGAATTTGGAGAGACTTTGCCTATGACCCAATACATGGTCTATCTTTGAGAATGACCCATGGGAACTTGAAAAGAATGTATATTCTGTGGCTTTGGGGTGAAATCATCTGAAGATGTCAATTAATTCCATCTGGTCCAGTGAGTCATTGAGAATTGATGTTTCTTTACTGATTTTTTGTTTAGAGGATCTGTCCAATGGTGATAATGGGGTATTAAAGTCTCCTACTATGAATGTATTGCTGTCTATCTCTCCCTTGATGTCCTCTAGGAGTTTTTGTATATATTTGGGTGCTCCTGTATTGGGTGCATATATGTTTACCAGAGTTATTTCTCCTTGTTGAATTGCTCCCTTTAGTATTATGAAGTGGCCTTCTTTATCTCTTGTTATGTCCTTCACTTTGAGATCTAATTTGTCAGATATAAGTATGGCTACCCCAGCTTTTTTTTCATTTGCATTCGCCTGAATAACTTTTTTCCAACCTTTCATCCTCAGTCTGTGTGCGTCTTTTTTTCGGAGGTGGGTTTCTTGTAGACAGCAGATACATGGGTTTTGTTTTCTTATCCAGTCTATTACCCTATGTCTTTTGGTTGGAGCATTTAAACCGTTTACATTTAAAGTTATTATTGATAGGTGCTTATATGTTGCCATTTTTGTTCTTTGCCCCTGTGTTCCTTCTTCGCTTCCTATTTCTTTTTACAGCAGATCCTTTAGCATTTCTTGCATTGCTGGTTTGGTGGTGATGAATTCCCTTAGTCCTTTTTTATCTATGAAGCTCCTGATTTGACCTTCAATTTTGATTGAGAGCCTTGCTGGGTACAGTATTCTAGGATTCAGACCCTTCCTTTGAATGACTTTGTAGATTTCATTCCACTGCCTTCTGGTCTGATAGGTTTCTGTTGAGAGATCACTTGTTAGTCTGATGGGCGTTCCTTTGTAGGTGACTTTCTGTCTCTCTCTGGCAGCTTTTAAGATTCTTACTTTGTCATTGGTGTTTGCCAATGTAATTATAATGTGCCTTGGTGTAGCTCTTATGGGGTTTATTTTGCTTGGGACTCTGTGAGCTTCTTGGATTTGTGTGGGTTTTTCCTTTCCTATACCAGGAAAGTTTTCTGTCATTATTTCTTACAACAGGTTTTCTATTCCTTGCTCAGTTTCCTGTCCTTCTGGAAGCCCAATTATACGGATGTTGTTTTGTTTCATGTTGTCCCAAAGTTCTCTTAGGCTCTCCTCCTGCTTTTTAATTTTTTTTCTAGAAGCTGCTCTACTTGGTTATTTTTTACTACCTGGTCTTCTAGCTCACTGATGCGATCCTCTGCTTCTTCTAGTCTACTCTTAATACTTTCTATTGAGTTCTTTACTTCAGCAATATCACTTTTCATTTCTTCTTGGCTCCTCTTCATTTCTTCATGGCTCTTCATCATTTCTTCCTGGGTCTTCCTCATTTCCTCTTGGTTCTTACTCATATTATCAAATTTGTCTTCCATTCTTTTCAGCCACCTTATGACCATTTCTCTGAATTCTTTCTCTGACAGGTTGTTAACTTCCATTTCGTTTACCTCCTTTTCTGGCGAGCCTTGCTTTTCTTTCATATGTGGGCTATTTCTTTGTCTTCCCATGGTCTCTCTTCTCTGTGTATGTGGTTATGTAGTTCTCACTCTCCTGCGTTGATTTAAAGGCACAAAATACAACACAACCAGGTGCAACGCACCAGGCACTGAACTGGAGTGTAGTCAAAGTAATTGTAATTCCAAATAAAGGTGACCGCCAGAGAAAGGCAAATTCTGTGATAGGTGGGAAAAAAGAAAGAGAACCTCCCCCAGACCCACACAGATACTCACACACCCACACTCACACAAAAAAGAAAGAGACCCCCACACACACATACACTCACAGAAAAGAAAGACAGGAATGCCAAAATGATAATGGCAAAAGGGGGAGAAGAAAAAAAAGAAATAAAAGGAGTAAGTTATAAATGTGGGGTGAAAACACCTATAGGACAGCCCCTAATCCGAACCAAAACCTGCAACAAGTACTTGGAGATTGATACAAATTACATACAACTACTAATATCAAGAGAGGTGAGGGAACACAGAAGCAAAAATCTATCTCAAAAACAATGCAGATGAGGACAACAAAGCAAGAAACAACACCAAAAATAAAAATAACCCCCCCTACAAGACAAACCAAAATAACAGAATAAGCAAATCAATCTCATAAGCCTGCTTAAAAAATCAATATAATCAACAGTCAAGTAAACAACAACAACAGGACAGGGATAAAAACACTTTAAGATAGTGAAGTCAGAGAAGCTAGAGGTATATATGCACTTGGATTAGGTGGTTAGAGATTATATATATCATTGGGGTGAAATTTTAACAGGGGGTAAGGGGAAAGAATTAGGTAAATCTAAAGCGGGAAAAGTGTAAGGGAAACAAGGCACTAAATAGGGAAAGGTTAGCCAGAGAGTGGTGGTATAAAGGTGAAGTTGAGGTAGAGTAAAAGATACTAAAGTGTAGATGAAAATAGACTGTATTCCCAAGGTCGAAGAGAAAATATAATCAATTCCCTGTCACATAAGAGTCAATTTGTGATTTGGCCCCTGGGTGGCAGTGTTTCTAGATTGACTTCTGGGTCTGTTGGTCCTCTCTATCCTGAACTAAACAATACTGCCTCTCTGATGGTGACTGCTGTTTTAGCAGCCAGAACCCTCCCAAAATCTTCCGGGTTTCCCCCCTCTGTCAGGTCCAAACCAACTGCGCTCCAGGGATCAACTCTGCCACCAGCTCCAAGGGCCCTCTCCCACGTTCACCAGCTTCAACAGCCACAGATTCTATTTCAGGTGCAGATCTCCAGGTTTTGAGTTCCAAGGTGCAGATCTCCCAGACTGCCAGCCCCCTCAGTTTCGCGCCCAAAGTACCCCCAGGGAAATCTGAGCTTTCCGAGCTGGAGTTTAGAGCTCCCTGGGCTCTGTGCGCCTCCGCGCCACCTGGGCGCCGGTGCTCCGGGAGCCCCAGCGGTCCAGCCGGTACCGCGTACGGCAGCTGTATGTTTTCCGGCTCCTCTCCTTCAAGATGTCGTGGTCCACCTCTCACATTTTTTTTTAAGTAATGAAATAGCCTCATTACTATTGAATCTGGTACTTATTAAGATATATTTCAAGGAAGAGAAACAAAAGTTGAATTTGATTATGTTAAAAAAGGGGATGGTGAAGAGGAAACTTTATGGGTTTGGTACACAGAACTGAGTTTATTGCTGTCAAGAAGACTGAAAAAATAGTTTTATTTGGTTATCTTAAAAAAAATTTAAGTCTCTAAAGTAGTGAGAGTAAAAGTAAACAGAATGGCTTCGGATAGAGTTTGGGCACCAAATCTGTATCTGCCAATCGAATCCAACCTTGACCTCAGACTAGGGGATAAGTGGGCAGAGGAGCTGGAACTTGTCCAGTCTGTTTTGGTGGAGGGTGATGGTCTCAGAGGCAGCATGTCACCAGCATAATGTGTTCTGTCACACCAGAGGTACAAGCTGTGATGTGAGTCACATGTGAGGGCACCGGTGGGCACTGTGGGTGCATCACTAGCCCTGTTCTATGACATGGATTTCGGAGTTGTTCCTGTTTGCACAGGTTGTGCTGTCCTTCCAGAAGGTCTGTGGGGTTCTCAATATATTTTTGATAACTTCCGTTCTAGTTAAATCAACCATAGTCAGTTTCTATGGGCTCTTTCCTCTAATATACCATGTGCAAGCCTGCTTCCATATCTCCCTCTTTTCTCTTCTGGAATGACATGTCTTGTTATCTAATTTTATCAGAAAGTGTACCTCATTTTATTTTAAAGCATTAGGCCAGTTTCCTCTTTTTCTATCTCACTTTCTAAAAGTTTTATTTTGTGTCATGGAAAATTGCAAACATACACAAAAGTAGAGAAAGTAGTATAGTAAACTTCCATTAGATATTACCCAGTTTCAACATTTTACTCGAACAAATAAGAACTTCAGCTAAAAAGGTAAGTATAGTACCCCTATAACAACTAATAAAATGAAGAGTAATTCCTTAATATCACCTAATTCCAGCTCATGTTCATACTGTCTAGTTCTCTCTAAAAAGAATTCTGAAAATTGGTTCTTCAAATCAGACTCCAGATAGTCTACATATATAGGATGTCCCCCCAACATGTATACACACTTTAACAGCTGATAGGTCAATTTTGAAAATGAATTGTATTTTAGTAAACACTATCTTTACAATTATTCAAAGTGTATGTATACATTTTTGGGATACCCTGCATATTTGAGTGATGTGACTTTTTTTTTAGTTCACTTTTAAAGTATGTTTTTTAATTGATTATTTTTTGAGAGAGAGGAAAAGAGGGATAGATGGAAACATCAATGAAAGAGGAACATCACTGATCATCTGCCTCCTGCATGGCCCCTACTGGGGATCGAGCCTGCAACCCAGGCACGTGCCCTGATGGAGAATTGAACCGGCCCTCGATTGGTTCCTGGGTCAACGTTCAACAGCTAAGCCACGCTGGCTGAGTGAGTTCATTTTTTAAATTGAGATATAATTTATGCTTCTAGTGTGTCTCTTAAATCTTTAAAAATCTCTAGGCATTCTTTCTTCCTCTTTATTTCATGCTATTTATTTTTGGAAGAATTTCTCAATGTTTTGTCGAATTTCTCAATTTCTGGGTTTGTCTGATTGCATCCTTGTGGTATTATTAACATGTTCCTCTCTCAAAATTTTTCTGTAAATTGGTGGGTGGATCTAGTGACTTGATTAGATTCTATTTTTATGTTTTATCTTAATTTTTTTCTTTCTCTTTCTTTCTTGTTTAGATCTAGATTAGTCACATCTCCTATAAGAATTCTTTACTTCCTCACCATCACTGCCCTCAGTGGCTGCTCCTTTCTTAGGCACGCATAGTATTCCCCCTTGCTGTCACTTTATTTACCCATTAATACAAGGCGTGCACCCATCGCTTGAATGCAGGGACCATATATGACTCAACACTGTGATTTCCCCCATACCTAGCACAAAACATAGCCAGCACAGAATAGGGGCTTCATAAATAGTTGAGCTAAATGGATATGAAAGTACAAACCATACACCAATTATCTGCTGATTAGCACTTGTTGCGTGATGTGTGGTTTTCATTGTGTAATGAGTTTTGACTCAGCTCCGGGACTGTGAGTCTCTGGAGAATTGGAAGGAAGTTAGTTCATTTCTATAGTCTGGGTACCCAGCACAATGCCATATCCCTATATTGTGTATGTTCATGCATGCTAAAATGGGAACCTTGCCCATCTATCCTTGCTGGTTTTTTATGAGCTCAAGTAAGACGTGCATGTGACAAGCATTTGCAAAAAAGTATTCTATAAATATAGGTTATATTACTAGTGACAATAATTATTATATCTAGACATTGCTTTTGTGCTTTTACTAGGGATGGTCTTTGGTTGAAACGCATGGAGCTTTGACTTTAAATGATCTTGTTTAAGAAGAGGCGTCTATTCCTGTTAACAAAGGGGAGGAGGTCTTGTCCCGCCCGTGGGGGTGGGTTTCTTGTGATATCCCGAGAAAAAAAGTTTTTTCCTGAGACTCACTAACAAGGATGCGATTTCGTAGAAAGCTTTATTTCTATGGAATCAAACTCCTGAATTTCCAAGATTTTATTTTCCTCAGTACTATCATGGAAGAAGTCCCATTTTGCTTGTAGCAGGGCTAAAATCAGAGCTGGTTATATAATTTCCTTCCCATGTCTGCACAGTCCAATACAATATCAGGCTAGCTTAATTTGCATTTCCCCATTGCAGCTCATCAGTCCATTGCATGTGCAGTCCATAGGTCCACATGGCTGTGGAGGAAACACCGGTGAATGCAAGGAAGCCAAGACTGAGCCAAGAGCATGAGAGAGAGAGGATTCCTTTGTTTGGGATATTATAGATTTCCAAATTTGCAATCTGGCCAATGACCTTTGTTCCTAGGTGTGACTGACAGTCAAGTACTTTCCCTATGTAACCCCAACTTTACTGGATATGTGTTACTTCTCTTTGTTGGATCCTGTTCCCCAGTGTTTTTTAAGTAAAGAACTGGTGGTTCCCACAATGGTGCATCTTCCTGGTGAAGCTGCCCAAATGACAAGCCTGTAATGTGTGGCTTCCCCTTTGATCCTTTCCTGTTATTAATAACTAGCTAATATTACAATGCTATCACTCCTAGAGTTTAATTCCTTAATAAAAAGGAATCACAGGGGCCAGCTATCAGGTGGCAAACTTTTTACTATGTGGATAAATGGTATGGCAGTGCATAGGAATTTTCCAGCAAAAAGAAGTTTTTTGGTTTATATGTATAGAAAAATCTAAGGATATCTTATATTGTATGGCTGTTGATCTTATCTCATTTGCTCTTATTTTTATCAGCTTCCCTGTGTAGCCACAAGTAATTAGCTCCAAGTTTTTTTTTCTAAGCTAGCACCAGGCTTCCAGAAATCAGACAGTCTTCCCAGTTGTCTTAGCAGAAAAGTTCAAAGGACTTCTGCTCATGTTAGGGTCCTATGTCCAATCCCAAAGAAATCATTGTGTGGCTAAGGAAATGGGGCTCACTGATTGGTCAGAATTAGGTCACAAACCCACTCCCATTGGGTAGCAGAATGAAAGGTGTAGAGGGAAAAGCTATCTGTGTGTACCTCAGGGCAACCTCAGCTCAGAACTCTGCATTCTAGGGATATTCTGGAAGATACACTTAGTTGGAGGTAAGCTCAGGAGTTTTAGCTTTTATGACAGGTTCATCCTGGTAAGTTTGGTCCCTTAGGTGTAGCAGGCCACTCTTTGATTTATGGCTGACATTACAGCTCTAGAGAGGTTATAAACTGCATTTCCAAGATGAATTCCTTGATAGTCTTCAAGGGATCAACAGGCCAAAATTATGTACAAAATCTTATTTACATCTATATGGAGAGGGTCTGTAGCTTTCTTCTAATTGAAAAGCTTCTGGGGATTAGGAAGATTAAGAACACCCCAGCATTTCTCAACAGGGGAATCACCTATATTGGACAAGAATGATTGTCATATCCTATCTAATAAAAGAGTAACATGCAAATAGACCATACCTCCGCTATGCTATCAGCCAATCAGGAGCAGGGGGCATGGCCAGCAGACAGGGGCGTCACCAGTAGGCGTTGTCAGCAGACAGGGGCATGGCCAGTGAAGTCAGTGGGGGCGTGGCCACAGTGCTGTGTAAGCAAGCACCACGCTATAAGCTCTGCCCACATGGTACTTAAGGGCCAGCGAGATCCCTCCTTATAGTTACTGTGACTGAGTCACATGCAAATGAGCAAATGAGGCATCTTGGGCAATGAGTGCCAGGTGTGAGGCAGGGCTGTGAGCCAAGCAGCAGTTTGGGCCCATACCCCCAGCCTAGCTGCTGCCCTCTGGAGCATGCACATACCCTGGTGGCCACCGCTGTGTGAGGCCCAGGGGTCCCTGCATGTCCCCCAGCCCAGTGTCCAAGATGAGGCTGGCTACTGGCATCTGGGGGCCTTGGGAGACAGAAATGTTCCCACCCTGCCACCAACCACTTGCGAGTGCTCTGGCCCCAAGCGGCGGTTCGGGCCCATGCCCCCAGCCTAGCACCCCAATGGGGGTGAGGGGGCTGGCTGCCAGTCTCTGGAGTGTGCGGAAAAAGTTCACAGTCCTTGGTTCCTGCAGAGTGTGGGGAGCACCATGAATGCTGGGAAATGTAGTTCTGGTGGCAGACCCACTGCGGGAGAGAGTTTAAAGTCCTGTGATGTTTGGAGATGTTTCAGAAAGTTGTCTCTTAAAACAAATATGAGATCAGAGGATTGTGCTTATAGAGAACTAGAGGCCTAGTACATGAAATTTGTGCATGGACGGATGTCCCTTAGCCCAGCCTGCACCCTCCCCAATCTGGGACCCCTCGAGGGATGTCTGACTACCTGATTGGGCCTAAACAGGCAGTTGGACATCCTTCTCACAGTCCAGGACTGCTGGCTCCAAACTGCTCACCTGACTGCCTCCCTGATTGCCCCTAACTGCTTCTGCCTGCCAGCCTGATCATCTCCTAACCAGTACACTGCCAGTCTGTTTGCCCCCAACTTCCTTCCTCTGCCAGCCTGGTCACCCATAACTGCCCTCCCCTGCAGGCTTGATTGTCCACAACTGTCCTCCCTTGCAGGCTTGGTCCCTCCAAATGGCCCTCCTGTGCTGGCCATCTTGTGGTGACCATTTTGTGTCCACATGGGTATAGGATCTTTGACCACATGAGGGCAGCCCTCTTGTGTGTTGGAGTGATGGTCAATCTGTGTATTACTCTTTTATTAGAAGACTAGTGGCCCAGTGCATGAAATTTGTGCACATTAAAAGGGTATAATTAGAGGAAATAATTTAATATTGCTATTTGCTCTTTCTCTATAATAGAAGTATCAGAGACTAAAGAAAATTAGTAAAATGTATATGAAAACCTTCTTCCTGACAAAGTCTGGGGCACACCACGGGACTCAGAGTCAAATCTCCACTCACTCACTTGTGCCTCAAAATCACGTGAGCCCAGCCCCAGCCCCTCCCCCACCACACACACACTATCCAGATCCTTCCAGTCCAACCCTTGTCAAGCTCTGCAGGGCAGGGGGCATCCTCTGGTCTCCTGGCCCAGCACCAGGATGGGGGGCATGGCCTGAGGTCCCCCATCAAGTCCCAACAGATGGGAGACACGACCTGAGATCCCCTGTCAAGCCCCGCTGGGTAGGGGGCATGGCCTGAGCTCCCTTGTCAAGCCCCACCAGGCAGAGGAGCACAGCCTCAGGTCCCTCGGCCCAGCACCAGGAGGGAGGCACAGTCTCAGGTCCCCCGTCAATCCCCACTGGCACAGGGGCACAGGCTCAGGTCCCCTGTGAAGCCCTGCTGGGTGGGAGGCACAGCCTGAGGTCTCCTGTCAAGCCCAGCCAGGCAGGCGGGGCACAGCCTCAGGTCTCCTGGCCTGGTACTGGTGTGTGGTTGCAGCTTGAGATCTCCTGTCAAGACCTGTCAAGACCTGCCAGGTAGGGGCACAGTCTGAGGTCCCCTGTCAAGCCCTGGTGGGTGGAGAGAACAGCCTGAGGTACCCTAGCCCAGCACCAGGGTGAGAAGCACACCTTGAGGTTCCCTGTCAAGCCCTGCCATGTGGGGGACATGACCTGTGGTCCCCTGTCAAGCTCTGCCTGGCAGGGGGAGCAGCCGGAGGTGCCCTAGCCCAGCACCAGGACAGGAAGTATACTTTGAGGTCCCCCATCAAGCCCCACTGGGTGGAGGACATGGCCTCAGGTCCTCTGGCCTGGTTCTGGGGCAGGGGTCCAGGACTGAGGTCCCTTTTCAAGCCCCTCTGGATTGGGGGAGGGTATAGGCCCCCCCCCCCATCCTGCTGCCATGACCACCTCACGCTCTCCATGAGCAGGTGTGCATAGGGAAGGATGGGCCAGGATAATTGGGAGGAGGTCATGGGGGGCCAGCATCCTGGGTGAGCTGGGCCTCACAGCCTCTCTGCTTCAGATCCCAGCACCCTGGACCTAAGGAGTAGTGCTTTCACAGAGGCCTGGCAGGCACTCCCCCTTTAACTCTGGCTGGAAGTGCGTTGGGAACTTATGGTCAGGGGAAGCAGCCCAACATCAGGGCTGAAATAAGATCTTGGGTAGCCTCCGGAGGGGGCAAACCAACAGTGAAAGGCATCTTTCAAACAAAGACATTTGAACTTACAGTGGATATTAGGTGATATTAAGGAATTACCTTAACTTTTCAAGGTGTGACAATGGCTGAATATTTACTTCTTTTTTAAAGATACTCATTAGAGGATATTTAAGTGGGAAACAACTTTCTTTGAAAGTATGGTGTTGTCCTGGTCCAGCCCTCCCTGTACCACAGACGCCTCAAGGACCAAACCTCTCCCACTCCCTAGGCTTTCGAAAGTGCCATGCGCAGAGGCGTGGACCATGCCTCATTCCCCGCGCCCCCCCCCCCCCGCCCCGCCCAGCATGAAGTGAAGTGTTCCCAGCTGGCACCAGTGTGAAGCAGTGCTTCATTTCCCGCCCCAGCTGGCATGAGGTGCTTTGTTCCCCGCAGGCACCTGCATGAAGGGAAGTGGCCAGGCGTGCCATGGCCATGTCTTCAGCCACACCTCCCGCTCCTGATTGGCTGGTAGCATAGCCAATCAGGAGCCAAGGTACGGTCACATTTGCATGTTACTCTTTTATTAGATAGCAGGATTAGGCAAGACAGAGGCCTGGTGCATGAGAGGGGGCCAGCCCGTTTGCCCTGAAGGGTATCCCGGATCAGGGTGGGGGTTCCCTTGGGGCATGGGGGGGCCTGGGCAAGGAGCCTGTGGAGGTTTGCAGGCTGGCCACGCCTTCAAGCGACCCAAGTGGAGGCCCTAGGATCTGGGTTAATTTATGTCTACAATTGAAACTTTGTAGCCTGGAGCTGAGCCAAGCCTTCTGCTTGCTCCATGGCAGCAGCCATTTCTGTTTGAAACTTTGTAGCCTGGAGTGGAGGCCTAGGCAGGCAATGACAGGCAGAAAGCTTGGCTTCCTCTGTTGCCAGGGAAACCCAAGCTTCTGTTCTCTCCAGCTCAGTGGCTGCCATTTCTGTATCTTTTATAATTGAAACTTTGTATCATTGAGTGGAGGCTGGCAACAGCAGGTGGAAAGCTTGGCTTCCTCTGTTGCAGGGGAAACCCAAGCCTTCCTCCTGCTCTCAGTGGTGGTAGCCATCTTGGTTGGGGTTAATTTGCATAATCTGCTCCAGATTGGATGGTGGGCGTGGCTGTGGACGTGGCTTGTGGGTGTGGTAAAGGTATGGTCAAATTTGCATATTACACTTTTATTAGATAGGATGGTTAATAAAATTTGGAGATGGCAGGCTGAGGAGTCAATGGGGAGAAACTACCATCTGTGGGATTATGAGTGACCGCCTCTAACTCAGAATCCCGCCTAGGTGGAACGATAAGGCAGTGTGCTGTGGAAGCCTTGGTTGGCCTTGGATAGCTGGTCCCCTGCCGTCCTGGCCATCACACCCAACTGCTTCGCTGAAGTGGCGTCAGTGCATGTTGGGACCGGGGTCTGGTGCGGAAAGCCCTTCATCCTGGGAGACGGGGTGCAGGCAGAAAAGGGCCCACCTCCACGCCCTTCATGCAACGCACGTTCATGGGGAGCCTGGAGCTAAACCATTCTGTAGACGACCTGCTTCTGGGTTGCAGAGCAGCTCCCTCGCTGCGATCTATTGAAAGTCAGCTCTGGACACAAGGGTTTGGTTTTTTTTTTTTAGTAAAGGGAAAATATATATATTTATATATAAACTTGGAGATGGCAAACTTGATAGCGGTTTTCATGTAGGAATGGATATTATTGAAATTCTCCATGAAATGATTTGTAATGGATCTATTATTGAAGCCAACTTTGAAAATAGTATATCCTCCATAGATAATATTAAAAATATATCTAAACGTGCAATTCTTTGTCCAAAAAAATGAGCATGTTAAAAAATTAAATGAAGAAATTTTGGATATACTTGATGGAGATTTTAACACTTATTTTAGTGATGATTCCATTGTCTCAAAAGATGATGCTGAAAAGGAAAAATTTCCCATTGAATTTCTTAATAGTATTACTCCTTCAGGAATGCCGTATCATAAATTAAAATTGAAAGTGGGTGCAATCATCATGCTATTGAGAAATCTTAATAGTAAATGGGGTCTTTGCAATGGTACCAGATTTATTTTCAAAAGATTACTACCTAACATTATCGAAGCTGAAGTATTAAGAGGGTCTGCAGAGCGAGAGGTTGTTCTGAGTCCAAGAATTGATTTGTCCCCATCTGACAACACTGGCCTCCCATTTATTTATTTTTAAATATATTTTATTGATTTATTACAGAGAGGAAGGGAGAGGGATAGAAAGAAACATCGATGAGAGAGAAACATCAATCAGATGCCTCTTGCACACCCCTCACTGGGGATGTGCCCGCAGCCAAGGTACATGCCTTGACCGGAATCAAGCCTGGGACCTTTCAGTCCGCAGGCTGACGCTCTATCCACTGAGCCAAACCGGTTTCGGCTGGCCTCCCATTTAAATTAAGTCAATGACAGCTTCCCGTGATGCCAGTATTTGCAATGACTATTAATAAATCACAAGGACAAACTCTAGACAGAGTAGGAATATTTCTACCTGAATCTGTTTTCATACATGGTCGGTTATTATGTTGCTTTCTTTCGAGTTCGAAGAGCATGTGATGTTAAAGTTGTAAATACTTTATCCCAAGGGAAATTAGTCAAGCACTCTGAAAGTGTTTTCACTGTTAATGTGGTATACAGGGAGATATTAGAATAATTTTAATCACTTTATCAGTCATTATTTGCATCAATGTTGTTTTTATATCACGAGTTTGTTATTGTTGTTATATCATTTTGTTATTATTTATTTATTAATGAAATTATTTATTATTTTCATATACATTGTACTCATTACCTTTTATCTGTCACACTTTTATTATAGAGAAAGGGCAAATAGCACTATTGAAAGATTTCCTTTAATTAATACCCTTTTAATGTGCACAAATTTTGTGCACTGGGCCACTAGTCCTATATAATAAAAGGCTAATATGCAAATAGATCGAACAGTGGAACAACCAAAACAACCAAGCAATAGGTTGCTATAACGTGTGCTAACCACCAGGGTGTGTGTGTAGAACATGGTGGGTGTCTGCTGTGGTGAGATGGTGGAATAGGTGAGCAGGAGCACTGGACCAAGGTGGGGCGCTGGTCACTGTCGTAGGGTGAGCCACTGGTGGTTACTGAAAATTCTTTGCTCTTGAGCATCTACTGGCCCCACATACACCCGCAGCTGATGCTGGTCCCAATTGCTCTGCATCATCAGGGGTTTGAGTGCTGGCTGCTGGCCCTGATCTCCTCTGAGGGCTTCTCCACCTGCCTCTGCTCCTGAGGGGCAATCAGAGGCAGCAGACATTGCTCACACCTGCTGATGGTGCTAGCCTCACTAGCACCCACTGCTGGTGCCAGCCTCAATCACTCTGCACCATCAGTAGGTGGGAGCAGCAGTGGCGGGAGCAGACAAGGGACTGGGGCTGTGGTGGGAAGAGCTGGGCAGGGGTGTGGAGGATGGGGCTGAGACCCGTCCCAAGCCTACCACAGCCTCTCAGTCCACTGTTCCTTTCAAGGTGCACAAATTCGTGCACTGGGCCCCTAGTATAAAATATATAGCGTTCCTGGTCCATACAGCTGAAATGACTGTAACCCCCCAAGTCATTGTGAAAATCAATACTGCCCCACCTCATTTCAAGCACCTCCAGCTGAGAGCTCTTTGCTTCCAGCATCTTATTTCGAGTGATCCATCTATCAAGGAATCTGGGGTCCATATTCATGAGCACAAAGGGTCCACTTTCCTCAGGAGTGTTCAAATATTTTGCCATATTTTCATGGTATAGTGAAGGACCTAAAAGTAATGTTTTGGGAAGTAAGTTTTATTGTGGGATTTTGGTAACTGCTACTGTAAAATGCTGTGCCTTCCCTTTCCCCCAAATCTCCTTGATATCCTCAACTCTTAAGGTCGGTCTTTTCTGATGTAAAATTAAAATGTTTCACCGTCAGGCAGAACGGGCAACTCCTGGAAAATGCCCGCTAATTAGTCTAGGCTCCTTGGGGTTTTCTCCTAGGATGATGATTTAGTTTATTAAGTCTGAAAGGAGAAACTCACAGATCAAATGCTAGTCTGAAAGGAGTAGATTCAATATCTAACAAATAAAAAAGTGGCCATTGAGCAGCATTTTTATAGATCACAGATCACTCTTCCTTGCATTTGACCTTGCAACATCTTCTCAAATGAGTTTGCCAATCTCCTCTTTTATAGATGAAGAAATTAGACTTCTAGGAATCAAGTGACATGCCCAAGATTACACAGAGCTTTGGAGAAGGACTCCAGGTCTTAACTTTAAATGTCACGGACTCTCTCCTGGCTCCCTCAAGGTGCCTCAAGACACTTTTAGAAACACTTATTTTTATTATTGAGCGTATTACTAGGAGAAGGAAGACGTCCAGCTGGAACTAATCAGTGAAGGTCTGGAAGCAAAAACAGCTACATCCCAGCCTGTTTGTCAGTTACCTAAGCTTGGCGGGGGTGACACTTTTACAGTTTATTGCCCCAAGACTTCATTCCTGAAATGTTAGGGCAATCTCCTCTGAACTCCCAGGCGACTGAGAAATGAAAGACAGTCAGTGATGACGCTGTTTTGTTCTTTGTGCCTTTTTAAATGAAGGGAACCTTCTGAGCTGCTTTAGATCAGAAGTGGCGATTGGAAAAGGGGAGCTGGATGAACAATCCTGTAAAGCTCGGGCTGAATTATGGAAAGAAAGCACAAGAACTCCTCTACAGCAAGGTTTTCATCCCGAACTAGAGGCAAGTCGCTCTGCTCCTGCAGCCCGAGGACCAGTGGATTTGTCGCAGCAGTGCGGGAAGCAAACAGGCTGTTCGGCATCCTTTTAGGTTAAGGCAGGCTGAAGGCTAAAACTTTCTAGTGCCAAACCCTTCACTGTTTTTTTTGTTTGTTTGTTTTAAATAAGGACTCGGCGTTCCCTTTCACACGTCTGAGCTGAGAGGAGGGGTGACGGTAGGAGAGCCGGCTGGGTCCGTCCTACTTAATACTTAATGGGCAGGTCTGTACCCTTGAGGCGAGAGGGAGCCGCTGACATTGACAGGGATTCCGAATCGGAGCTGCCCCGCGGGGTCCGGCAGGCGGCCTCTACCCCGCGGGCCGCTGGGAGTTGTAGTTCCTGCGGGCCCCACGGCCCCCGGGAGCTGGGGAGGCCCCGCCCGGTCGAACTACAAGCCCCGGCGGCACGGGCGGCGGCCCCTCCCCGGCGAGTGCGAACCCCGAGCGCCGGGCGGCCGCGCGGGCGGCGGCGGGCAGAGCGGGCGCTGCGGGCGCGGACCCAGGCCCGCCTCCTCCCCTCGCCCGGTTCGGTCCTCACCCGGGCGCCGCGGGGACGGAGCCGCAGCCATGCAGTCCGAGTCGGGCATCGTGCCGGATTTCGAAGTCGGGGAGGAGTTTCATGAAGAACCTAAAACCTATTACGAACTCAAAAGTCAGCCGCTGAAGAGCAGGTGAGGGGCCGCGGCTCGGTGGGGCTGCGCCTGCCCGGCGCGGAGGGCGGGCGCCGGGCTGGGACAAGGACCCCGCGCCCTTGTCGGGCGGAGGGCGAGCTGCGCCCGCCCGAGGTCTGCGCCGCGCCGGGGGCTCCGGCCGAGCGCGCTCCGCGGGTACCGGGCAGCGGGACTCCGGGCCGACCCCCTGGCCGGGAGGCAGGAGGCGGAGGCGGGCGAGAGCAGGAGCGGCCCGGTCGCTGCCGTCGGGAAGGGAGACCGTGTTAGGTGAACCCCGTCCTGGAGCTCCGACGGCGAGTACTCGGAGGGGGACGGCGGAGCAGCAGGCGGGACGCTGGAGGGAAGCAGTAGCTTCGCGCAGGGCCTCTTAGGAATCGTCCCTCCGGGACGCCTGCCGCCCCAGGTGCGGTTCCCCGGGCCCCGCCTCTCACCTGCGGGCGGTGCGGGCGGAGGGCGGTGCGGCGGGCGGGTCTCCGCGTCCGGTCCAGCCCCGCGGGCAGTGGAGACCCCCGGAGACCCGGCTCCCGGAGGGACCCTGCGCGGCGAGGCAGGCATTTCATTACCCGGGGCGTAACTTTCTAGGAGCGGCGTGAAGACGCGCAGGTCTGCCGCCCCTACACCTGGTGCCCGGCTCCTGTGCCATCTCCAGTCCCACTTTTCTGCCCAGAGGGCGGGGTTCTTCCCTTCGCGCAGCCCCTGGGCCACCCGGCCTGGCATTGCAGTGTTAGAGCGGTGGGAGGGGAGGGGTCTCCACCCTCTCAGCTGAGGTGTGAGGTAGGCGGTGTAACGGGGCTGCAAGTGCCCCTCCCCGCAGGAGGTGGGGGCTGGCAGGGGCAGGGGCCCAGCAACCCAGGATATGGAGAAAGGGAACCGAGTCGAGGGCCCTGTGTCTGCCTCTGGGTGCAGAGGGGCCGGCCGGGCACATGCTTAGGGCTCCGCAGCCCTGGAACGGAGTCCAAGTTGGGGAAGAAAGTCGGAGGACAGCACACCGCTGGCCGGCGCCACGGCCGCCTCCTCGCAGATGCCTACGGAGATGGGAAGGAAGCCTCCGCGGTTAGAGGCACGAAACCAACCTGTAGTTGGCGATTCCTCCTCATAATGGCTGTCTTGTGTGTGAGCATGGGTTGTGTGTTGGGGGTTGGGAGTTTTGAGTAATATTGTGCTAAGGGTATTGGTTATGCTCATTGGGGTTGTGTCCGCACTCAGCTGAAGGGACCAGTGTTACTGAGCAGCCGCTGCTTTTGCTGCTGTAAGCAAATGCTCCCATTGCCAGAATAGGGAACGAGTGTGTGTGAGTGTGTGTGTGTGTAGTCCTGAAAGAAATGAGTTAACCGGACTGTTTGGAACATTTCTGATGGTGCTGGTACATAATTAGTTTGAGAGAGTGAAGAAAATACCATCAGGGAAAACCCAAACAAATGCCATGGAGCTCATGCTGAAGGATTTGGGCCTGTTCTCGCTCAGAGTCGGCAGTCAGTTGCTTGCCAGGTGAATGAACCTACCAGGTGTGGTGTGGGTTGGGAAGAAATGGCTTCTCATCAAAGCTGGATGCAGGTGGGGGACAGAACCTGCGTGGAGAGCAAGGCTAAATTTAAAAACTTGTCAACTGTCTGTGGGACAGACACATGCTCTTTGAAAGAAAGCAATTAAATAAAGTCTGTTAATAAACATATGAGGTTGGCAAAATTTCCCTATACTGTTTGTCATCAGCATCTGTTGTGTGTCTTTAAAGGGACCACACATTGTTCAGGGCCTCCTCATGGTTCTTTGTCTGACGTCTTTGAAGGCACCTCCCTTCTTTTAAGTCTTGATTGGGAAAAGTTGAAGTGAAAGCTTAGGACTGCTGTCGCTATTTTGTCTATCACTTCTCAGAAATGTGTGTTAGGGTTGAAAATATATCCAGATTCTGTCCACTTCTCAACTTCTCTGCCACCACTTGGGTTCAAGCCACCATCTGCCCTCTCCGGGGTTACTGCAGTAGTCTCTTACTTGGTCTCCTGCCTTCTACCCTTACCCACTTTCATGGGGTTTCAACCCAGCAGCTAAGATGCTCCTGTTAAAAGTGATTCTAGCCGAAACCGGTTTGGCTCAGTGGATAGAGCGTCGGCCTGCAGACTGAGGGGTCCCAGGTTCGATTCCGGTCAAGGGCATGTACCTTGGTTGTGGGCACATCCCCAGTTGGGGGTGTGCAGAAGGCAGCTGATTGATGTTTCTCTCTCATCAGTGTTTCTGGCTTTCTATCCCTCTCCCTTCCTCTCTGTAAGAAATCAATTAAAAAAAATATGTATACACACATATATATATATTTAAAAAAAGTGATTCTAGGGACGATTTTGCCTCCCAGTCGTTTGGCAATGACTGGAGACATTTCTGGTCAGCACAGCAGAAGGGAATTGCTCCTGGCCTCTGCTAAGCAGCCTGCCACCATTCTAGGGCACAAAGGGAGCAGTTATTTGGCCCCAAATTGTCACCACTGAGGTTGAAAAACCCTATGTTAAAACTGTCACATCATGTCTTTCTACTCACAAAACCTCCAGTGGCTCCTAGTTTCACTAAAATTTGGCCTGCATGGCCAGCCTGTCTGTCAGCTCTGCCTTGTCTCCTGCTGTCATTCCAGGCTCCCTCTGCTCCAGCCAGGCTGGTCTCACTGTTCCTGGAAAAGACCCCTCCTCCTTAGGGCCGTTTATGTGGTTCCTGCTGGTCCCTTGGCCTGGACTGCCCTTTGCCCAGAAAGCCATGGGGCTCCTCTCCCTTTTTAATCAGTTAATTAGTTAGTTAATGAATTTATTTGTTGTTGTTACTCCTCACCTGAGGATATTTTTTCCATTGCTTTCTTAATTTTCTATTTTTTATACATTTTCATTGATTTAGAGAGGAAGAGAGAGATAGAAACATCAATAATGAGAGAGAATCATCAATCAGCTGCCTCCTACACACTCCACATGAGGATTGAGCCTGCAACCCGGACATGTACCTTGACCTGGAATGAAACCATGACCTCCTGGTTCATAGGGGGACACTCAGCCCCTGAGCCCGGCTGGCCTGGCTCCATTGTTTTTTCAGGGAGAGAGGGAGGGAGAGAGGGAGTGGGGAGAGAGGAGAAATGTCGATGTGAGAGAGACACACTGACTGGACTGGTTGCCTTCTACATGCACTCTGACTGATCCAGGATGGGCAGTGAACCTGCAACCCGGGGTACATGCCTTGAATAGGAATCGAACCCATGACTCTTTGGTGTATGGTCCGATGATCTAACCACTGAGTTCACCAGCCAGGGCTCCAAGTCTGCCTTTAAATGCCATTCATCAAGCCTACCTTGACCTCACTATTTATAATTGCTAATCTTGCAAACTTCCATCTTCCTTGCCCTGCTCTGTTTTTCCATCATATTTATAAGACATCCTGCAATTTTCTGATATGATGTGTTTATGTTTCTCCACACTAGACTGCAGGCTTCAAGGGAGCAGGGATTTCTGTCTCTTCCTTGTTTACTGTTGTGCCACAGAGTCCAGGACCGAGTTTCTCAAGCTTGCACCATTGACATTTTGAACTGGGTGATTCCTGGCTGTGGGGTAGGGTGCCTGAGCATCGCAGTATGGTTAGCAGCATGTCCTGCCAATGCCACTAGAGGCCAGATGAACCTCTTCTCCTCTTGTGACCACTGGAAATGTCTCCAGACATTGCCAGGTGTCCATGAGGGGCAGAGTCACACCTGTTTTGGAACTGCTGGCCTAGAACAATGCCTGGCACAATGAATGGTTGGTTTTTGTTTTAGCATTCAACATTGCATTCCTTTTAAAACAGATACTGCCAGGGCCCCTCCAAAGAGGCATTTAGGCAAGTGTTTCATGAAGAAGGACACATGTCTTCCTTAGCCGGACTGCCTACCTTTAGGGATGTAGATGAGAGCAACTGCATTTTGGTTCTACTTACTGGCACAGCTGTGTCGCAGGAAGCCACACGCTACGAGCAGAGCAAAGGTTCTAATGAAGCCTGACTTGCAGTTTGGTTACCCCAACGGGTTTTGAAACATTTGTGAGTTGTGGTAATGCGCTCTGAATGATGGTGGTGGAGGAAAAGTGCCCAGTGCCATGGGTGTACCTAGAATTCACATGTCAGCAGTCAGGTCAGGCTACTGAATGAGTTCCTAGGAACCAGGAATCTTGGTCGGTCTTTGGGGCCTGAAGAAAACATTTGAAAACATGGTAGCATCTTCGGGCTCATGTTTGTTTAGATTGGTGCACTCAGTTCTGTGGGCTTTGTAGTGGCTAATGTAGTTTTTCTTGGGCAGACTTCAAAATTGACTTAATCCAATTTCAGTTATTTTCTCTTCTCAAATTTTTAGTGATGTTTCAGATAACTTCCTCCAAATTAGAGTTTTTAGTGGTGGGACAGGATATAGCAGTGGTTCCTAAATGCTGGCTCATAGGTGTGTGAAGTTTTCAGAGGTTGGTAGTGCAGCATCACTCACAGTCACGTGAACATTCTTGGTATAAGGCCACTGCCACTGCATGGACTTATTCTCAGGTATTCCCTCCTGTCTTCCTATTAAAAATGCCCCTTCTTTTATGAAATAATAACCATTCTTGGAAAAACAAAACTGTCAATCTTCTATTGGTTTCTGATAGTTTCCTTGATTTTTATGGTCTGTCCAGTCTGTAGGGACCCGCTAGCATGAGGGTTACCAGCATTGTCTGCATCACTGTCTGTCCTTAACTGGCTGAGTGACCTTTCCAGGCTCAGTAACTTCTGACTTCAGTTGCCTTCTCAGTCTTAAGAACATTAACTGGGGAAAAGTATTAGCATGGAGGCTGGTAAATAGGAAGTGCTCAGTTGGCAGATGTAGTTCTCGTTATTTTATTCTTTTTTTAAAAAAAATATTATATTCATTTTTTTACAAAGAGGAAGGGAGAGGGATAGAAAGTTAGAAACACTGATGAGAGAGAAACATTGATCAGATGCCTCTGGCACACCCGCTATTGGGGATGTGCCCACAACCAAGGTACATGTCCTTGACTGGAATCGAACGTGGGACTTTTCAGTCCGCAGGCCGACGCTCTATCCACTGAGCCAATCTGGTTTTGGTGTTATTTTATTCTTTAGCTGTGAGTTCTGACATACCAGAAAGTGTTTGCATTTGTTGACTTTAGCTTTTTTTTCTCTAAAGCCAGTGTTATAC
This sequence comes from Antrozous pallidus, assembly GCA_027563665.1. Taxonomy (NCBI): domain Eukaryota; kingdom Metazoa; phylum Chordata; class Mammalia; order Chiroptera; family Vespertilionidae; genus Antrozous; species Antrozous pallidus. The sequence goes on along the minus strand of CM050524.1, from coordinate 4,231,655 downwards.
AATACAATTATTTTAATTTTAGTAAATTCTTTGTTGCTTTCATCCTGAGGAGGCATTCAGACAATTTTTTATACTTTATATTTTTATTCCAATCCACAGTGGTTTCTTTAAGGTAATTTAAGAAAAGCTGTTGTAGCATCAGTCCATACGTAAACATTCATATTCAATGGGTACCTATTGAATTCTAGTGCAAATCAATACCAATAATGGAGCTAACATTTATTGAGCATATACCAGCCCCTGCTCCAAGTGCTTTTATGTGTTAACTTAATCTTGCAAAATTTGCATCAGGTAATAATAAGAAATAAAAACTAATGACGTTTTAATTATAATTTTAAAAACAAGTAATGCTTATATAGTGCTTGCCAGGAATGATTCTGAATATTTTACTTATATTAACTCAGATAATCTTCACTTCAACTTTGGACATATATATTTTTGTCACTCTCATTTTACAGAGAAGGAAACTGAGGCATAGTAAGTAGATGGACCTTCAGTGAGAGGCCACCTGGCTCTAACCCAGGCTCTTGTCCTGGACTCTGTCTCATGTCAAAGACTCTGCATTACTGTGGGAAAGGTGCATCATGCTGTGCCTTCTCCAAAGCTCACCTCGTGGGTGAGGGAGAGAAGGGGTGGGTTCAGCTCAGCATACTAGACCAAGAGTGTCGTCTCCACCGGGTGGACAGCAGCATTGTGTATTTAGTAGAGGAACGGAAATTGGGGGGCAGTTTTGTTAATAGGGCTATTTGAGTTTGGCCTTGAAGGTCAAGCATGCTCAGATATATTTCTCTACAACAGTGGTTCTGAACTTTTCTAATGTCGCGATCCTTTAGGTGACCCTGCTAGCGGTTCTTAACCTGAGGGATGTGACCCACAGGTTGAGAACTGCTGCTGTAGAGCCTAATACCTTCGGAAAACACGGATATTTACATTGATTCATAACAGTAGAAAAAGTACAGTTATGAAGTAACAACGAAAATAATTTTATGGTTGGGGGTCACCACAACATGAGGAACTGTATTAAAAGGGTTGAGAACCACTGCTCTACAACATTAAATAAAATGTTAGATGCCTTGGAATGCGTACTCTTAATAGACTTTTAGGGTGTTTGGTTACCCAAACCTTAAACTTCCAACCAGAGTCCCTACTCTTCCTCGTGGTTTAGGGGCATCTGGTGGCCAAGAGACTGGAATGGATGCATACAGTCAGGTTCAGAAGGAACTGGCCAGAGGGCTATGCCCTTGGCTTTGCCACTTAACTGCAATGTCTGTGTCCAAGGTACTTATCTATTGGAGTTTCAGTTTCTTTACCTGAAAATAAGATCAGTAGATCTGTCCTCTGAGAGTTGTAGAAGTTTTAAAATTGTGATAAGATGTGTAAAAGCACTTTGCAGAGTGCTCAGCACAGGCTAGAAGGCGATGACAATCCCTTCCTTTCTGTTTTGCCTCCGTCACAGTTCCCTTCCGCAGAGCAATATCTGAGCAGTATCTGAAGCAAAGTAGACAAAATTGAAGCACCTTACCTGGCAAATGTTCAGTCTTGCTTTGCAGATGGCTTGTGTGGGTGATTAGTTGGGAAGCTTGATTAAAGTGGGGTTCTAAGTGTGGTTTTGAGTGTTTGCAGATTTCCTTTTCAAAGTACTGCTATTTATAGGAAAGATGAGAGTGCATGTATGTGTGTGTGTTATTCCCGTTGAGTTCTGCAGTGCAGTTTGCACAGGCTGATGTTTATATCTGCTCCAGTTGTGCAAGCAGTGGAAAAGATCCTTTTTTTAGAACAGTCACATGCTTACTGTCAGGAATAGGACCTCAGTGTAAAAAAAAGTATCTTGGGACAAATCAAAGTTACTAAATTTCTCTCTCTCTAACTGCTTTGTTTAGAACTGGCAGTATTAGGGTAAATAATAGGAAACAAATCCTTAGTTAAATTTTTTCGGGTCATTTTTCAGGGACAGTAAGCAAGAGTTTCATTTGTTTTCTGTGCATGTGGTTTAAGTATAAAATTTATTATGCTGTTAGGTTTGATTCATTGAAGGAAATTATAAAAATATGTTTGACTTAACTCGAAGTATGCATTATTTTGGGAAAGTAATCCAGAAGATGGGTCAAAGGCAGTGAGGGCAGTGAGGATGGTCACCCACACCCCTCTGACACTGTGAGGACAGTGAGGATGGTCACCCACACCCCTCTGACACTGTGAGGACAGTGAGGATGGTCACCCACACCCCTCTGACACTGTGAGGACAGTGAGGATGGTCACCCACACCCCTCTGACACTGTGAGGACAGGGAGGACAGCGAGGATGGTCACCCACATGCCTCTGACACTGTGAGGACAGTGAGGATGGTCACTCACACCCCTCTGACACTGTGAGGACAGGGAGGATGGTCACCTACACATCTCTCACACTGTGAGAACAGTGAGGATGGTCACCCACACCCCTCTGACACTGTGAGGACAGTGAGGATGGTCACCCACACCCCTCTGACACTGTGAGGACAGGGAGGATGGTCACCCACACGCCTCTGACACTGTGAGGGCAGTGAGGATGGTCACCCACACCGCTCTGACACTGTGAGGACAGGGAGGATGGCCACCCACACCCCTCTGACACTGTGAGGACAGTGAGGATGGTCACCCACACCCCTCTGACACTGTGAGGACAGTGAGGATGGTCACCCACACCCCTCTGACACTGTGAGGACAGGGAGGATGGTCACCCACACGCCTCTGACACTGTGAGGGCAGTGAGGATGGTCACCCACACCGCTCTGACACTGTGAGGACAGGGAGGACAGTGAGGATGGTCACCCACACGCCTCTGACACTGTGAGGACAGTGAGGATGGTCACCCACACTCCTCTGACACTGTGAGGGCAGTGAGGATGGTCACCCACACCGCTCTGACACTGTGAGGACAGGGAGGACAGTGAGGATGGTCACCCACACCGCTCTGACACTGTGAGGACAGGGAGGACAGTGAGGATGGTCACCCACACCGCTCTGACACTGTGAGGGCAGGGAGGACAGTGAGGATGGTCACCCACACCCCTCTGACACTGTGAGGACAGGGAGGATGGTCACCCACACCCCTCTGACACTGTGAGGACAGGGAGGATGGTCACCCACACCCCTCTGACACTGTGAGGACAGGGAGGATGGCCACCCACACCCCTCTGACACTGTGAGGACAGTGAGGATGGTCACCCACACGCCTCTGACACTGTGAGGGCAGGGAGGACAGGGAGGATGGTCACCCACACGCCTCTGACACTGTGAGGACAGGGAGGACAGGGAGGATGGTCACTCTGGCCTCTGACACTATGAAGGCAGGTTTGCAGTTTGTAGGAGGTTTGTACACCCACAGAAGTGTGTGCCCAGGGCCGAAATGGCCTGGTTGTACTGTTGGCAGGACTGAGGAAGGCCCCATACCCACTCTCTGTTCCTGAGGATTTGGGCAGGAGGATCAGCTCCCGTGTCTCTGGGTGGGTCTGAAACATGGCCTCCCCATTTCTTCAATACCTCTTCCCTCTGCAGTCTTTCATGCGTGCCCTGAAGAATGAAGAAGACACCTCGGGCTGAAACCAGTTTGGCTCAGTGGATAGAGCGTTGGACTGCAGACTGAAGGGTCCCATGTGCGATTCCGGTCAAGGGCATGTACCTTGGCTGCGGGCACATCCCCAGTAGGGGGCGTGCAAGAGGCAGCGGATCAGTGTTTCTCTCTCATCGATGTTTCTGACTTTCCCTTTCCTTTTCTCTCTGTGAAAAATCAATAAGATATATTAAAAAGAAAGGACACCTTGGAATGTCCACACGAGACAGCTGTCCTGAGGTTGAGGCTTTTCTATTCCGTGGCAGCATTTCTGTGCGTGTTGCATGGTGGGCACTGCGCTGGACACCGGTGGGCACTTGCGGATGGTCGCTCCCTGACTGGTGTCGAGCTGGGGCAGGCATGGGCTGTGGGTTCTGGGAGTGGAGACAACTGTGAGAGAAAGATCCCCAGGGAAGGACATGGAACCTTGAAGTCATGACGACCCTGTTGACCTCCCCAGGGTGTTTCTAAATAATCGCTCAATCAGTTGAAGCAGAGGCAGGACTTTGATGTCAGCAGGACCTGTTTGTTCATTCCTCTACTTTTTTCCCCTCCCCCCTTGCGCTCTCCTTAAAACACTTTTAAGTGCCTCTAGCTGCCAGCCTCTGCTGGCCGTGAGGGTCAAAGGTAGAAGGAGACAGGTGAGGCTGCTTCCATTTTGGAGGTGGAGATACAGTTAATAACCAAAGAGATGAATGAGATAACTTTTAAAGAGATTTTTTTTTTTTTTTTTTTTTTTTTAGAGAGAAACATCAGTAAGTGGGAAACATTGATTGGCTGCCTCCTACATGTCTTTGCCCCTACTGGGGATTAAGCTCGCAGTCCAGGCATGTGCCCTGGCCAGGAATTGAACCAGCAACTCTTCGGTGCACAGGAAGACACCTAACCAACTGATTCACACTGTCCAAAGCTGAGTCAGATAATTTTTGGTGCTATGAAAATTAAATGGAATGTTATTAATAGAGTGTGACTGGAAAAGAAGGGGGCTTTATTAGATTGGGTCATTAGGAATGAGCTCATTCATGGAGAAAAGGCTTTGGAGGGAAGACTTGAATTGTCTAAAATAAATGTGCAAATCTTGGCGCAACCACTCCCTAGCTATGGGACTTTGGATGAGTTACTCAACCTTTCAATTCCATTCCCTCTTGTAAAATGGGGACATACTCCCTTGCAAGGCTGCTATAAAGATAAAAGGTAATGCATGTAAAGCAGCTAATTTGAAGACAGCTAGGACTGGGTAAAGGCAACATTATTTTCAATCCATGGCTGGGGCTGGCAACTGTAATGCCCACATTGTCAACTGTGTCTGAGTAGTGGAGAAAAAAAACACAGACATTAATCTTCCCTGTAAGTGTTTATAACTTAGTTTTTAAGTGTTTTTCTAATGTTGAGTGACTCAGAGATTTATGCTTGTCTGGATTAAAAATGCAGATGAGTCTTGTTATTTTATTATCCTTTCTTTCCTCTGGGATCATCTTACGTGAACTGTTGCCTAGCTCATCTCACTGTTGGTTGATTGAGATCATTCATGTCTGATCATGATTCCCTTCTGTTTGGCTTAGGAATGGTTTTTGGCTGAATTTTGAATCACTTTTTCATATAAGGAAGAGGTCCAAGTAACCTAGGATTAAAAAGTAAAGCCTAAGCCCTAACCGGTTTGGCTCAGTGGATAGAGCATCGGCCTGCGGACTGAAGGGTCCCAGGTTCAATCCTGGTCAAGGGCATGTACCTTGGCTGTGGGCACATCCCCAGTAGGTAGTGTGCAGGAGGCAGCTGATTGATGTTTCTCTCTCATCGATGTTTCTAACTCTTTATCCCTCTCCCTTCTTCTCTGTAAAAAATCAATAAAATATAGTTAAATTAAAAAAGTAAAGCCTAAGATTGATTCAACAAATATACACACACACCACACATGAATAACTCTTTAGAACTCCTGACTCCCAGTCCTGTGCTTCAGCCCTGTATCACCCTTCCTGCACGCGCTGTGAAGATGTCAGTGTTGGTGCAGAGAAGGAAGAAGCCTCTCCCCCCACACACTGCTTCAGCTTTTGTCAGCTTGGAGACCCACAGGCAATGTGTGCTTCAGTTCAGTCCTTTCCCCAAAATCTTCAAAGCATTTTAATTTCAGTAGCTGGGTTCTTCAGTTGAAGTACCCATGGAGTGGTAACTTTCAAAGGGAAAAGTCCTGGGTTGTGTGGGAGCAAATATTTAAAAATTTCAAATCTAGTGAGTTACAGGGAGGGCAAGGGTAGAGTCCTAGGCTAGAAGAAAATTGTGGGTTATTGAGCAATTTTTGAGGAAGCATCTGTGGCCTTTGCCCTCCCACTCCACCTCTTCCCCAAAGTGGGATAAGTTGCTGAGTCACTCTTAACTGGCCTCCATGGGAAGACTATTTGAAGCAGAGAAGAGTCATTTAGCCTAATGGCAGAGATCATATGTGGGATTATGAAATGAAATAGGAATGCTATTTTGTCTTTGGTACCTTTACTATAATATGCTCCCAAATACTAACTGGTTCTAAAAGGCATGTTTTCCCCAATATACCTTTTATTTTTATAACTGGAAATTTGAAACTTGGTGAAAGGAGGAGCATATAAAAATCCTTAAGATGGTTTTCCTATTTAACTTCGAACCTGGCTTCGTCCTAATGAAATCTACCAGCAGCCCTCCCTGAGACTGGCCACAATGTTCCTCTTGTGTGTGCTGTCCTGGACAGCTGGAGACACACACACATATTGTAGCAGCCCTCTCTCCATCAAAAGGCCTGGCTACATTTTTTGAAGTTTTTCAGCTCTGTTGTATTACTGAACCTACATAACAGCACCATCTAAATTTAGAGCATTGGCTCCTCAGCCAGTGGAATTCTTTGCAGTGAACTTACAATGCTTTTGACAGGTAATGAAGATGAATAAATATTCACATAGTATTGGCTGGTTAGGGTCATTTATTGCTATGAGAAGAGGATGGCACCAACTCTACATTATTAAAAATATTCTGTTTTACAGTAACTTGTGTAAAATAGCCCCTGTAAATATAAGCAACTGGCATGATTCCTGATTAAAGTCTAAATAAAAGTTTGTCCACTTGCTGCAAGTAGATGTGCATGGAGAAAAGCTCATGAGAGATGGGCACTGGCTAGTGGTATATCAGGGAATGGCTGTGTCGGCTATTTGGAACCACCACACCTTGCATCGTTTAGCATGGTCATTTGTCCACTGGTCTTTGGGTAGGTAAACATTAATAATGTTTTAACTAGATAAATGTTAGATATGTAAGTGCTAAATGATGGGATCTTGGAATTTGATTCTAATGATACTGATTATATATGGAAGCTTTAAATCTTTGTTGGTGCAGAGATGAATGAGAGGGCTTGATGGACCTTCCTTGGTCATATATTACAGTCACTAAAATTTAACTGCGGGGCCTGCATGGCAAGGACAATGAATTGGGAGTCACTTTTGGAGTCAGTTATACCATACTAGGGCCTGGTGCACGAAATTTGTGCACTGGGCGCGGGGGGGAGGGGGGAGGGTCCCCTCAGACCAGCCTGCCTCCTCTCACATACTGGGAGCCCTCAGGGCTGATCAGGGAAAGGCACCAGCCCCATCACCCCACTGCTGCAGCCACTGCCAGTCACCAGAGCCACCAAGGTGTTTTCATCAACCCAGACTCCGGTCCCTTCACCATGAAAAAATGACAACTTTCTTTAGGCATTTTCAAGATGTGTCTTTTATAGGATATGACATTTCTTTATTTTTCTTTTTTTATCCTCACCTGAGGATATGTTTCCATTGATTTTTAGAGAGTGTGGAAGAGAAAGGGAAAGACAGAGAGAAACATCGAAGTGAGAGGAACACTTTGATTGGTTACCTCCGGCATGAGCCCTGACCTGGGCCCTAGCCAGGGAGGAGCCTGCAACCTAGGTACATGCCCTTGATCAGAATATAACTCAGACCCTGCGATTGGCAAACCTAGGCATTATCCACTGAGCCAAACTGCCTAGGGCAGGATATGATATTTCTTAGCCCTCCAGCAGCAGACCTTTGTTTTTTTTCTCCAGGAGTGTGGTGGAAGAACCCTAGATTACTTTTTTGGATTCTTATACCCAAGTTACTAAGAATATTACCAGTGGCGTATAGCGAGCTTAGCCAATGAGCGGTCAGAAAAGGTGTTTCCTCTACAGTTCACATCTATCTCCTCTGATCTCCGGCTCCACCCCTGCCAAGGCCTAAAGCCTCTGGCCCTGGGTGGGGGACCCCCAGTTAGCTGCGATTGCCCTGCTCCACTCAGGCCAAGGCCCCAAGCCTCTGGCCAAGGATCCAAGGCTTGGGTCTAGGGCAGGGGACCTCCAGGATGCGCGATCGCTCTGCTCCGCCCCTGGCCAAAGCCGCAAGCCTCTGTTTGAGGCTTGGGCCCTGGGTGGTTGACTTCCAGTGAGGGCACGCCCCCACCGTGCCTCTCAGCCCCGCCCCCAGCTCCTGATTGGCTGGTAGCATAGTGAAGTTATGGTAATTTGCATGTTTCTCTTTTATTAGATAGGATGCTACCTTGCTGGCCTAGTGTACTCCTCTTTTTCACTTGGATTCATGTTCTTAACATCTTTCTAACCAGTCCTTGCTGGCAGCCAACTTCCCTCACCATGTATATTACCTCTTGTGGACATTTTTACTTTGCCTATACATAATCTCCTTTCTAAACCCTGTACCAACCCCTTTCTACATGCACAGCTCATGTGCTTTAGGGGTGGAGAATCTGACACAGGCCCAGCCACATTTCTTTGTTGCAGGGATTCGGTTCAGTTAGGTACATGCTGGCTCATGAAAATGAATCTCAGGGTTTTGCTCAGGTGCTAACAGGAAGATATTTTCCCTTTATTTCCATTGATCTTTAAAAAAAATATTTTTATTGATTTTTTTTGTAGTATAACTTATAATTAATAGTAGTACATGTTTTCCTTTCCCCGTCCCCCTTATACTCCCCCCCAGCCTCCCCTACCCCCCAGCACATATCCTCCCCCTCCCCCCTCCAGTGTCTTTCATTCATTGGTTATGCTCATATGCATGCATACAAGTCCTTCAGTTGATCTCCCGCAGCATCCACCTCCCATCCACCCAAGCCTTCCCCCTGTAGCTTGACAGCCTGTTCAAGGCCACCCTGCCTCTATATCAATCACTCTCTCCTGTTTCTTTTCTTCCAAAATATCTTGCCTCTGCATACTAGAAATAAATGTATAAGAACAAAAAATGTTTGAGTGTCAGTTTCAATGTCCAACTGTTCTGAGTCCCAGTTTCAGTGTCAAATAATTCTTTTTGTGTACATGTCAGCAATGGTATCCAGATGGTGGACACATCGAGGCAATGCAAGATCCATCCTCTCTGGTTTGGTCCTGGGCTGCCTGCAGACATGCACAGCTGCCTACTGCTAGCATGGCAAGGTGTCGTCAGCGTCCCCCATCTCTGGACCATCCTCGTGACTGGAACAGATCCGTCAGTTCCTCACAGTCGCAGGAACCCACATGGTCTTGGAGTTGTTCTCTGAAAACACACAAACACATTCTCGACCAAAAGTTAACAAAGGGATCCTCTGTGCAAAATAGACTTGGGATTCTTTTTAATTTTTGCCTAAATGATTTTCCTTTGGCTTATTTTGACACCATGTGTATTTTTTCATGGGTGTCCTGCAGTTGGTTTTACAAATGGAATTTACTTTTCTGGAGTAAGAATTTTCTAGATGTATTTTACTTACTCGATATTTTTTTCCTTACATGATTTTACCCCACTGCCCCCTCCCGTTTTTGATTAATGGGGGCCCAACTCACACCATTGGTCGGGATACAGATCCATGGTGCCAACTGCCCAGAGGCTTCAGCCACAGCTTGAACTGAAAACACAGGCATCAGCTGTGTGTATTTGGATAGTAACAGGAAGGTCCCTCTTGGCAGAAAGGGCAAGAAGGGCCAATATAGAATGCTCGGATGCCTTCCCAGTGCCTTAATTCCTTCTGAAAGGGATTAATTTCTTTCCTATCCTTTTTTAAGTTGCTGCCCAACATTCAAAGGATTAGTTTGTAAGTTTATTTGGGTTAATTGTATAATATGCTGTTGTCAAATATCAAATATTATAATGACATTGTACAATAGTATCATGTAAGGGTATTATGGTGTCACGGGAGGTTAAGGAGGGCCTAGCCTAAGAACTGGTGTCCGTCCATAGGATGTGACAAGCTCTAGGCCATGTCAATTCAACCTCAAACTAGCTGCCATTTTTTAAATAACTTTATAGAAACTTTGTCAGGATGTAAAAACACAAATTACTTACCTTAGTTCAAGAGTTCAAATATATTGACTTTTCCCCTTACTCCTACCACCTGCCACTTACCCTGAGGTTTGACATTCTGATGGACTTTTCTCAGTCTGTGGATCCATTCTTGTTCATCAGTCTGTGTCATTCATTGTATTCCTCAAGTGAGTGAGATCATGTGATATTTGTCTTTCTCTGCCTGGCTAATTTCACTTAGCATAATGCTCTCCAAATCCATCCATGTTGTTACAAATGGTAGAGCTCCTTCTTTTTTACCGCGGCGTAGTATTCCATTGTGTAAATGTACAATAGTTTTTTAATCCACTCATCTGCTGATGGGCACTTAGACTGTTTCCAAATCTTAGCTATGGTAAATTGTGCTGCTATGAACATATGGGTACATATATCCTTTCTAATTCGCATTTCTAGTTTCTTGGGGTATATTCCTAGAAGTGGGATCACTGGGTCGAATGGGAGCTCCATTTTTAGTTTTTTGAGGAATCTCCATACTGTTCTCCACAGTGGCTGTACTAGTCTACAATCCCACCAGCAGTGCACGAGAGTTCCTTTTTCTCCGCATCCTCGCCAGCACTTGTCATTTGTTGATTTGTTGATGTAAGCCATTCTGACAGGTGTGAGATGTGACCGCATAGTCGTTCTGATTTGCATCTCTCGGATAATTAGTGACTTTGAGCAAGTTTTCATATGTCTCTGGGCCTTCCTTTTGTCTTCTTTCGTGAAGATTCTATTTAGGTCTGTTGCCCACTTTTTTTTATTGGATCATTTGTCCTCCTTTTGAGTTGCGTGCGTTGCCTGTAGATGCTTGAGATTAAACTTTTATCACAGATAACATTTGCAAATATGTTCTCCCATACAGTGGGTTTTCTTGTTGTTTTGTTGATGGTTTCTTTAGCTGTGCAAAAGCTTTTGATTTTGATGTAGTCCCATTTGTTTATTTTCTCTTTAGCTTCCATTGCCCTAAGAGCAGTATCATCAAAGAAGTTCTTTTGGCATATGTCTGAGATTTTTCTTCCTGTAGATTCCTCTAATATTTTTATGGTTTCCTGTCTTACGTTTAAGTCATGTATCCATTTCGAGTTTATTTTTGTGCATGGTGTAAGTTGGTGGTCTAGTTTCATTTTTTTGCATGTATCTGTCCAATTTTCCCAACACCATTTATTGAAGAGACTGTCTTGACTCCATTTTATGTTCCTGCCTCCTTTGTCAAATATTAATTGAGCATAGTGGATTGGGTTGATATCCAGATTCTCTATTCTATTCCATTGGTCTATATGTCTGTTCTTGTGCCAGTACCAGGCTGTTTTGAGAACAGTAGCTTTGTAATACAACTTGAAATCTGGTATGGAAATCCCACCGACTTTGTGCTTCTTTCTCAGGATTGCTGTGGCTATTCGGGGCCTTTTTTTGTTCCAGATGAATTTTTGGAGAGTTCTTTCTAGGTCTGTGAAATATGCCATTGGTATTTTAATGGGGAGTGCATTAAATTTATAGATCGCTTTGGGTAGTATGGACATTTTAATTATGTTGATTATCCAAATCCATGAACATGGTATGTTCTTCCACCTGTTTACGTCTTCCTCTATCTCTTTTTTCAGTGTCCTGTAGTTTTCCACGAATAGGTCTTTTACCTCCTTAGTTAAGGTTATTCCTGGGTATCTTAAATTTTTTGGTGTCATGGTAAATGGGATTGCTTTTTTAGTCTCTCTTTCTGTAAGTTCACTATTAGTGTATAGAAATGCTATAGATTTCTTGGCGTTCATTTTGTAGCCTGCTATGTTGCTGAACTCATTTATTAAGTCTACTAACTTTTTTATGGAGTCTTTCGGGTTTTTTATGTACAATATCATGTCATCTGCAAATAAGGATAGCTTAACTTCCAATTTGGATGCCTTTTATTTCTTCTTCTTGTCTAGTTGCAATGGCTAATACTTCCAGTAGTATGTTGAACAGTAGTGGTGAAAGTGGGCAACCCTGTCTTGTTTCTGTTCTTAGGGGAAATGGTTGTAGTTTTTGCCCATTGAGTATGATGTATGCTGTGGGTTTATCATATATGGCTTTTATTATGTTGAGGTATGATCCTTCTATTCCTACCTTGTTGAGAGTTTTTATCAAGAAAGGATGTTGGATTTTGTCAAATGCTTTTTCTGCATCAATTGATATGACTATGTGATTTTTATCTCTCAATTTGTTTATGTGATGTATCACATTTATTGATTTGTGGATATTGTACCATCCTTGCATTCCTGGGATAAATCTACTTGGTCATGGTGTATGATCTTTCTGATGTACTGCTGGATCTGATTTGCTAGAATTTTATTGAGGATTTTGGCATCTATATTCATGAGGGATATTGGCCTATAATTCTCTTTCATTGTGTCATCTTTATCTGGTTTTGGTATTAGGGTGATGCTAGCTTCATAGAAGGATTTTGGAAGTGTTCCATCCTCTTGAATATTCTGGAATAGTCTGAGGAGTATAGGTTTTAGTTCTTCCTTGAATGTTTGGTAAAACTCCGCTGTGAAGCCGTCTGGCCCTGGGCTTTTGTTTGCTGGAAGCTTTATGATGACTGCTTCAATTTCTTCCACAGTTATTGGTCTATTGAATTGTTTAGATTCTTCCTGATTGAGTTTTGGGAGGTTATATTTTTCTAGAAATATATTCATTTCCTCCAGGTTGTCCAGTTTGTTGGAGTAGAGTTGTTCATAATATTTTTTAACAATCCTTTGTATTTCAATGGGGTCTGTTGTTATTTCACCTCTTTCATTTCTGATTTTATTTATTAGGGTCCTCTCTCTTTGCTTCTTGGTGAGTCTAGCTAGAGGTTCATCAATCTTGTTTATCCTTTCAAAGAACCAGCTCTTGGTTTTGTTGATCTTCTGTATTGTTTCTTTGTTCTCTATGTCATTTATTTCTGCTCTGATCTTTACTATTTCCTTCCTTCTGCTTACACCTGGCTTTTCTTGTTGCTTTCTTTCTAACTCTTTGAGTTGTTGAGTTAGATAATTTATTGCCACTGTTTCTAGTTTTCTGAAGTAGGATTGTAGAGCTATGAATTTCCCTCTCAGAACTGCTTTCACTGTGTCCCATAGATTTTGGATTGTTGTGCTATCATTGTCATTTGTTTCCATGATGTTTTCTGTCTCTTCCTTGATCTCTCTGGTAACCCAGTCATAGTTTAATAGCATGCTGTTTAGTCTCCATGTGTTTGATTTCTTTGGATTGTTTCTATTGTAGTTGATTTCCAGCTTTATGCCACTGTGATCTGAGAATATGCTTGATATGATTTCTATCTTCTTGAATTTGGAGAGACTTTGCCTATGACCCAACACATGGTCTATGTTTGAGAATGACCCATGGGCACTTGAAAAGAATGTATATTCTGTGGCTTTGGGGTGAAATGATCTGAAGATGTCAATTCCATCTGGTCTAGTGAGTCATTGAGGATTGATGTTTCTTTACTGATTTTTTGTTTAGAGGATCTGTCCAATGGTGATAGTGGGGTATTAAAATCTCCTACTATGATTGTATTGCTGTCTGTCTCTCCCTTGATGTCTTCTAGGAGTGTTTGTATATATTTGGGTGCTCCTGTATTGGGTGCGTATATGTTTACCAGAGTTATTTCTTCTTGTTGGATTGCTCCCTTTAGTATTATGTAGTGGCCTTCTTTATCTCTTGTTATGTCCTTCACTTTGAGATCTAATTTGTCAGATATAAGTATGGCTACCCCAGCTTTTTTTTCATTTCCATTCGCCTGAATAACTTTTTTCCAACCTTTCATCCTCAGTCTGTGTGCGTCTTTTTTTTGGAGGTGGGTGTCTTGTAGACAGCAGATACATGGGTTGTGTTTTCTTATCCAGTCTATTACCCTATTTCTTTTGATTGGAGCATTTAAACTGTTTACATTTAAAGTTATTATTGATAGGTACTTACATGTTTCCATTTTTGTTCTTTACCCCTGTGTTCCTTCTTCGCTTCCTATTTGTTTTTACAGCAGATCCTTTAGCATTTCTTGAATTGCTGGTTTGGTGGTGACGAATTCCCTTAGTCCTTTTTTATCTGTGAAGCTCCTGATTTGGCCTTCAATTTTGATTGAGAGCCTTGCTGGGTATAGTATTCTAGGATTCAGACCCTTCCTTTGCATGACTTTGTAAATTTCATTCCACTGCCTTCTGGCCTGATAGGTTTCTGTTGAGAGATCACTTGTTAGTCTGATGGGGGTTCCTTTGTAGGTGACTTTCTGTCTCTCTCTGGCAGCTTTTAAGATTCTTACTTTGTCATTGGTGTTTTCCAATTTAATTATAATGTGCCTTGGCGTAGGTCTTTTGCGATTTATTTTGCTTGGGACTCTGTGAGCTTCTTGGATTTGTGTGGGATTTTTCTTTCTTATATCAGGAAAGTTTTCTGTCATTATTTCTTCCAACAGGTTTTCTATTCCTTGCTCAGTTTCCTGTCCTTCTGGAAGCCCAATTATACGGATGTTGTTTTGTTTCATGTTGTCACAAAGTTCCATTAGGCTCTCCTCCTGCTTTTTAATTTTTTTTTTCTAGAAGCTGCTCTACTTGGTTATTTTTTCCTACCTGGTCTTCTAGCTCACTGATGCGATCCTCTGCTTCTTTAGTGTACTCTTAATACTTTCTATTGAGTTCTTTACTTCAGCAATGTCACTTTTCATTTCTTCTTGGCTCTTCTTCATTTCTTCTTGGCTCTTCATCATTTCTTCCTGGGTCTTCCTCATTTCCTCTTGGTTCTTACTCATATTATCAAATTTGTCTTCCATTCTTTTCAGCCACCTTATGACCATTTCTCTGAATTCTTTCTCTGACAGGTTGTTAACTTCCATTTCATTTACCTCCTTTTCTGGTGAGCCTTTTTTTTCATATGTGGGCTGTTTCCTTGTCTTCCCATGTTCTCTCTTCTCTGTGTATCTGGTTATGTAGTTCTCACTCTCCTGTGTTGATTTAACGGCACAAAATACAACACAACCAGGTGCAGCGCACCAGGCAGTTAACCGGAATGTAGTCACAGTAATGGTAATTCCAAATAAAGGTAACCGCCAGAGAAAGGCAAATTTGGTGATAGGTGAGAAAAAGAAAGAGAACCTCCCCCAGACACACAGACACTTACACACCCAAACTCACACAAAAAGAAAGAGACCTCCCCACACACACTTACAAAAAAGAAAGACAGGAATGCCAAAAGGATAATGGGAAAGGGGGAAGACGAAAAAAAAAAGGAGTAAATTATAAATGTGGGGTGAAAACTCCTATAGGACAGCCCCTAATCCAAACCAAAACCTGCAACAAGTACCTGGAGATTGATACAAATTACATACAACTACTAATATCAAGGGACGTGAGGGAACACAGAAGCAAAAATCTATCTAATGAGGACAACAAAACAAGAAACAACACCAAAAATAAAAATAACCCCCCCCTACAAGACAAACCAAAATAAAAGAATAAGTAAATCAATCTCATAAACCTGCTTAAAAAATCGATATAATCAACAGTCAATTAAACAACAACAACAGGACAGGGATAAAAACACTTTTAAGATAGTGAAGTCAGAGAAGCTAGAGGTATATATGGACTTGGAGTAGGTGGTTGGAGATTAGATATATAAGTGGGGTGAAATTTTAACAGGGGGTAAAAAGAAAGAATTAAGGTAAATCTAAAGCGGGAAAAGTGTAAGGGAAACAAGGCACTAAATAGGGAAAGGTTAGCCAGAGAGTGGTGGTATAAAGGTGAAGTTGAGGTAGAGTAAAAGATACTAAAGTGTAGATGAAAATAGACTGTATTCCCAAGGTCGAAGAGAAAATATAATCAATTCCCTGTGTCACACAAGAGTCAATTTGCGATTTGGCCCCTGGGTGGCAGTGTTTCTAGATTGACTTCTGGGTCTATTGGTCCTCTCTATCCTGAAGTAAAATTTTGCTGTCCTTGTGGTATTCAATACTGCCTCTCTAATGGTGACTGCTGTTTTAGCAGCCAGGACCTTCCCCAAATCTTCCGTGTCTTCCTCCTCTGTCAGGTCCAAATTGGTTGTGCTCCAGGGATTAACTCTGCCACCAGCTCCAAGGGCCCTCCCTCTCCCACGTTTACCAGCTCCAACAGCCACAGATTTTATTTCAGATGCAGATCTCCCGGCTTTGAGTTCCAAGGTGCGGATAGCCCAGTCTGCCAGCCCCCTCAGTTTCACGCCCAAAGTACCCCCAGGGAAATCTGACCTTTCCGTGCTGGAGTTTAGAGCTCCCTGGACTCTGAGCAAGTCCGCACCAACTGGGTGCCGGTGTTCCGGGAGTGTCAGCAGTCCAGCTGGTACTGCAGCTGTAAATTTTCAGGTCCTTTATTTTCAAGATGTCGTGGTCTGCCTCTGCGCGCCTCCTCGCGCCTCCTCGCGCAGTTGGCTCAGGGAGTGAACCCAGCAGTACTGGGGCCGCTCAGGCTAGAGAGGCCAGCCCAGCAGTCCCCTATCTTCTCCCGGAGCACAGCTGTCCCCCTACTCGCCAACAAACGCTCCCTGCACGACCTTCAGCTGCTCCCTCCTTCTGCCCTGTGAGCAGATTCATATCGAATCCCTCCATTCCGCTGCCATTTTTTTCGCCTATTTCCATTGATCTTGAACTTGGGAAGCTTGAGAATAAACTGCCACCATACCTTGGAGACAGTGAAAAACTAAGTCTTTATATTAGGTTAATGTTATTTTCTGTAACAAAATGGCTTGCAATCGTCGTATGTATAATAAATAGTTTCTGGTTGGCAGGAAGCTTTCCATATGCTAAATCCAGAACACAGGCTCCTTCCACCTTCTGGTTCTGTCATTGCCTAGATCTCAGGAGCCTTTGTGGCCAGTGGTGGGAAGGGAAAGATGAGTAGAAGGTATAAACTGAGGTCTAGACGTGACTGGCATCCCTTCTGTGCTCCTTCTGTTGGTGGAAGACCAGTCTCATGTCCTTATGTGGATGCGGGGGATGGAAGGGGCGGGATGGGAGAATGGGAAATTGAGACCCCAGTTGGGCAGCAGCACCTCTTCCCAAGAAGAGAGAATACATTTTGGTTGACAACAAGGCGCCATTGCCATGGTCCTAGAAGCAGTTTTCCCGTCTGGGTCAAGTTATGTCTATCCTTGGATTTTTCTGTTATTTTTACCATTAAGTTCCTTTTCTGAGTAAACCTGGTTAATTTGGATTTTCTGTCACCTCAATGGAGACTGCCTTATTATTGGAGATTTTATATTGTCTGAATCCCAGCTCTATGCAATGCCTCTGATTCCAAGTTTGTTGATTAAAATCACCACTCTGCTTCCCACCCACCATCACCACCACCATCTTAGTGCATTGGTTTTCAAAATGTGCCCTCAGACCAGCAGCATCGGCATCACTCAGCGACTGATTGGAAATGTAATTCTCAGACCCTGCACTGAGACAACTGGAATAAAAAACTGTTGGAGGTGTGTTCTGGCAGACTGTGTTCTCACACTCCCCGCAGATGGTGATGCCCACAAGTTTGAGAACCACTGCCCTAGTACTTCTACCATAAACTCCATGTCCCGGATTGAATTATCCTTGTAGCACTATTCTAGTGTGAAACATTTTCTGGATTACAATACATTTAGTAAAAAATGGGGAGTTGCCCATCATGGTCAGGCCAGAGATAATCATTGACAGCAATCCTTTACTGAGAAAAAAAAAGGAAAATTCTGTCTAGAAAGTCAGCCCTCAATCGATGTTGGTGAAACCAGGTTGGTTCTTGGTTTTCCAGATGTGATTGCTGAGTGATTTGGAATTAACCAGCTTGGTTACCATAAGGAGCCAGCCCAGATCTCACAAGAGTAGTTTAATCTGGACTCATACTTGTGAGATGCGAAGTACACCGGAGTCACTTGACTGAGAGACTTGGTTGAGAAACAGGGTGATCATGATTGGGAGCATGCTCACATGACCAAATGTGTTTTTCTCAAAACTTCTGAATAAAACTTGAAATATGACTGTCAGCCTGTTTTCCTGTCTTAATGAATTCCAGACAGTTTGTAGAGTGTGGGAGCTTCCAAAACAGAGGAGTGGAATGACTGACCAGCCAGCATCTGTTTTGTCAGACGTAGGGGTGAGCTGACCGAACAGTCATCCCTCCTTCATCTTCCCAGCCTGCTCACTGCTGTGGAGGGAAGGACATGGCCAGCGTGTGCCCCACAAAGAAGCCTGTGGGAAAGCTCTGGGCTTGTTCCTCGCCAGGAGATTCACCCACCTACTTAGGCCCAAGCACCCAAGTATGTGTTTTTCTGCATCTGACCTTCTCCAGAGAAAAAGCCCTAATGCTTTTTGGACAAATAATCTGCTTTTACTGTGAACTGGTTAAGAGCTGTAACCAGTCCAATCAGCATAAAGTTCTGGGTTTAACCTTTTGAGTAAGAAGGGTTTTTAATTTTAATTCCAGTTTGACTACCTAGATGTTCTTTTATCATTGGGCAAATTATTTTGTGACTCTATGTCAACATAGGACTGAATGGGGCTCCTGCATAGCAGTATGATTTAAGCCAGGGGGTGGCTGTGTGGATTAACAGCAGCGAGTCAGGAGAGTGCTTAGCCCAGGCCTGGCCGTGGTCAGCGCTCTGACACTGCTTCCTTCACTGCGGCTCCCTTTGTGCCCAGGACGCCAGCAAGGCTGTTGGCTGGAAATGCATTTTACTTTTAGACACTTGAATAAAGAGAAACAACACAGAGGCAGCCAGCAGAAAAAGAAGAGGCTCCCTAGAAGAGAGGAGGGCGTGGGGACAGTGATCCTGAAACCGGACAGGCAGCCTCAGGGTCCTTGGGAGTGATGCAGGCCAAGTAGTGCTGACCTGTGGACACCTAACAGGGAGGCTCTAAGATGGCACGTGCTGTTACAGGTGAGGCCTGACTTTTGTTGCCAGAACAGTCTTCATCCCTATCACATGTTTCCTTTCATCATCATTACAGACTGCAGCAAGGAGGAAATAACATGATGTGTAGCAGGGTTTCACAATACTGCATGCTGGAGCAGCTGAGCTCTGCCGCCTCCACGCAGGCCTCTGTCATTCCTAACTGTTGTGTGTCAGCTGGCCTGCAGTGACTTCTGCTTTAGCTTTTCACATTTAGCATGGCAGTCTATAGTTAACTTTACCAAGTAGAAGTCATAATACCTATATTATTGAATCTTAATATCCTTGCAACTTTCACTTTTCTAAAGGTTTTTCCTCCCATTATAGCTTTTTTTGTTCAAGACTTGGAACCTAAGTTTCAATCCACAGCAATACAATGCTTTTCTTTTTTCCAACTTTGTTGAGGTATAATTGCCAAATATGAATTGTATATATGTCAGGTGTATAATTTGTTTTCTTATCTGTTCACAGTTGTGAAGTGATCACCTCAAGCAATAACTTGCTTTTTTTGATTGTTAAAAGTTTCTTCCCCAAACCTTTGGTTAACCAGGTCATCAGCAAGCACCAGGGGATTAGCCTGAATGGTCACGCTCTTTCTCAGGAGGAGCGTTACCCAGATGTCACTCCCCCCCCCCCCCCCCCATCAAATACAGCCTGGCCCTGGTGCATAGAGGCCTAGGGCATCTACCTCACAGATTGCTGTGAGGGTTTAGTGAGGTCAGAGAGCACACTGCCTGTGCATGGGCCGAATGCCGCCTGGTGACTGCCACTCCTGCTGTGCCATCCAATTACCCTCTTTGGGTTCATTGCCACTAGAATTAAGGGGTTTTCATGAGACTCACAATGGTTAATCTGTGCACATACTGTTGACTGTGCCATTGTGTCTCTATTAAGTAAGTAGATAATTTGATTCTTTTTTTTTTTTTATTTTTTATTTACAATATAACTTATATTTAATAGTAGTACATATGTTTTCTTCCCCCCCCCCAATAACCTCCCCCCAGCCTCCCTTATCCCCCAGCACATGTCCCCACCTGCCCCCCTCCCCGCCCCAGTGTATTTCATTCATTGGTTATGCTCATATGCATGCATACAAGTCCTTCGGTTATCTCCCCCAGCATCCGCCTCCCATCCACTCCAGCCTTCCCCCTGTAGCTTGACAGCCTGTTCAAGGCCACCCTGCCTCTATATCAATCACTACCCCGTTTCATTTCTTCAAAAATATATTGCCTCTGCATACTAGAAACAAACGTATAAGAACAACAAAAAAAATGTTTGAGTGTCAGTTTCAATGTCCAACTGTTCTGAGTCCCAGTTTCAATGTCAAATAGTTCTTCATGTGTACATGTCAGCAATAGTATCCAGATGGTGGACACATCGTGGCAACGCAAGATCCATCCTCTCTGGTATGGTCCTGGGCCGCCTGCAGCCACGCACAGCTGCCGACTGCTAGCATGGCAAGGTGTCGTCAGCGACCCCCATCTCTGGAACGTCCTCGTGGCTGGAACAGATCCGTCAGTTCCTCACTGTTGCAGGAACCCACATGGTCTTGGAGTTGTTCTCTGAAAACACACAAACACATTCTCGACCAAAAGTTAACAAAGGGATCCTCTCTGCAAAATAGACTTGGGATTCTTTTTATTTTTCCCTAAATGATTTTCATTTGGCTTATTTTGACACTATGTGTGTTTTTTCATGGGTGTCCTGCAGTTGGTTTTACAAATGGAATTTACTTTTCTGGAGTAAGAATTTTCTAGATGTATTTTACTTACAGGATATTTTTCCTTACATGATATTACCCCACTGTCCCCCCCCCTTTTTTTGATTAATGGGGGCTTTTGGAAATTTTATCTTGCAGTCTTGGTAATTTTAAATTTTAATTTTTGCACACAAATATTACTGCTTTAGGTTCTTTGGATGTTAGGCAATTTTACAGTGAGATGAACTACTAATAGATATTTTAGTTAATGTTTTAGGAAAAGCTTTTTGTCTAGTACACTATAATTTTCTTGAGTATTCATTGATTTCACTTGGCCAATTTAAATTAATGTGAAAACTTGATTACTATTTTACTGTCAATTTTAATACTCATGCAGAAATCTTAGTTTACCCTGTAAATACTTGTGGAAAGGAGTAGTTGCATTTTTGAGTAGGTCCTGAGCATTCCTGGTAATAAACTGAATTTAGATATAGTGCAGCTATTGCTGTGAGTCTCTGTCTGCCACCTGGGTCCTGGTCTGAGTTGTGCGTGGAAGGCGAAGCAGCCGTGTGGGCAGGAGACCTCCCGCAGGAGGGGTGAGAATTCAAGCCCCTGCAAGGTTTGTGGGTGAGGTTCTGTGCCCCACCTCTGTTGACCTTTTAGTTCTCTCCTGTTGGCCCCTCTGTGACTGTGCCTGTCTTAGGTTGTTCCTTCCCTGAGGAATCTTAACCCATCTCTGGCTAACCAGCCATCCTCGGGGCCAAACAGGGTGATGTGAGGTTCAATTCTGTCTCCTTTGTAGTCTATGCCCCCGTGGCCTCCATGTCCAGCACCTGCCTTGGGGTCCCCTCTCCTGCTGGCGGGGTCCTGCTACTGATTACATATCTCGGGGCACCCAGGTTTCTTCTCCAGAGAGGGCCCAGCTCACACCAATGGTCGAGAGACAGATCCATGGTGCCAGCTGCCCAGAGGCTTCAGCCACAGCTTGAACTGAAAACTCAGGCATCAGCTGTGTGTATTTGGATAGTAAGTGGAGGGTCCCTCTTGGCAAAAGGGCAAGAGGGGCCAGTATAGAATGCTCGGATGCCTTCCCAGTGCCTTAATTCCTCCTGAAAGGGATTAATTCCTTTCCTATCCTTTTTTGTTTGTTTGTTTTTTTAATCTTTATTGTTCAGTTTATTAATTACATTGTTCCCTTTTCCCTCCCTATAGTTCCCCTCCACCAGGTGCCCATCCCACCCTCCGCCCTCACCCCCCTCCACTGTCCTCTCCCATAGTTGCATGATTTTTGTCCAGTCTCTTGCTGCACTTCCCACACCCCCTTTCTCCCCAAGAAATGTCAGTCCATTCCCTCTCTATGTCCGTGATTCTGTTACATTCACCAGTTTATCCTGTTCATCAGCTTATTAATTCACTTGATTTTTCGATTCATTTGTTGATAGATGTGTATTTGTTGTTCATAATTTTCAGTTTATCTTTTTCTTCTTCCTCTTCTTAAAGAATATCTTTCAGCATTTCACATAATATTGGTTTGGGGGTGATGAACTCCTTTAGCTTTTTCTTGCCTGCGAAGCACTTTATCTGGCCGTCAATTCTGAATGATAGCTTTGCTGGATAGAGTAATCTTGATTGTAGATTTTTGCTGTTCATCACTTTGAATATTTCTTGCCACTCCCTTCTGGCCTGCATCGTTTCTGTTGAGAAATCCACTGACAGTTGTATGGGTGCTCCCTTATAGGTAACCAACTGTTTTTCTCTTGCTGCTTTTAATATTCTCTCTTTGTCTTTTGCTCTTGGCATTTTAATTATGATGTGCCTTGGTGTGGTCCTCTTAGGGTTCCTATATATTGGGGTTCGGTGCGCTTCTTGGACTCCTAAGTCAATTTCTTTCACCAGGTGTGGGAAGTTTTCGGTCACTATTTCTTCAAATGGGTTTTCATTGTCTTTCTCTCTTTTTCTGGCACCCCTATAATTCGGTTGTTGGTATGCTTGAGGTTGTCCCAGAGGCCCCTTACACTATCTTCAATTTTTTGGATTCTTTTGGTTTCTTGCTTTTTCAGCTGAGTGGATTTTCCCTCTTTGTATTTCAAATCTTTAACTTGGTTCTTGGGGTGCTCCAGAGCACTTTTAGGTCTTTGTATAACATTTTTTATTTCAGTCAGTGTATGCTTAATTTCTGTTTGGTCCTTTTTCATATCCTTGAGAGTCTCCTTTATATCCTTGAGGGTCTCGTTCATTTCCTTGTCGAACTCATTCATTTCCTTTGTGGTCTTGCTTATTTCCTTATAGGCCTCGACCTTTTGTTGGAGCCTCTTGAGAAGCCCTATAACCGTGGTTTTGAATTCCATGTCCAGTCATTTTTTCCCCTCCATTTCTTTCACATCTGATTTCTTTCCATGTTGCTGCATGGTGGCTGCTTCCCTGAGTTGGTCAATTAGCTTTGTGTGGTAGGTTTCCTACTAGGGACAGCGGCTCAACCTCCCCAGTTACCTGAGGTGGATATGGGTTGCACAGTCTTGCTGAAGTTAAGCTCAGGTTAATCGTTGTTAGCACTTGGAGGGGTTGACCTCCAGGCCAATTGTCTGTGAAGTTCAGCTGTGCTCAGGTTGGATGGGCGGAGTCTCCCGGCCAAGCAGACAGCATTAGCTCTGCCCTATGCTGCCCCAGGGACTCTGTGCCAGGGGCAATGGCTGCCAGGACCTCTGAGAGAGAGCCGCTGTGGAGCTCCACCGGCTGCCGGGAAATTCAGACTCTCCCCAAATGAGTCTGCATGCCCAATGTCTCACCCAGGGTCGTAAAACAAAGCAGACTGACGGTTTTCCGAATGAGAGACAAGTTGCAGAGCGCTCTCTCTGCGCGGTCACGCAGCCGAGCTGTTCGCGCAAGCTGCCTTCTCCAGAAGCGGGGAGACCCCTGCAGCCCTCGAGTTTCGGCGTGCCCTCCCACTGTCCAGTTTTCACCCCGTATGATAGTGGGTTCCCTGGACTTTGCCCAAAGCTGGAGAATCAGTCCAGTGAGACGTCTTTGTCTCCCCGTTCGAGAAAACTGGCTGGTTTTCAGCCACCCGCCCTCTCCGCTGGCGCGCGCTCCAAACCTCTCTCCCTGGGAATCTTTCAACGCTGTCCGCCACCGCTCCTCCAAGTCACAATGTCTTATCTTCACTTTTATTTGTGGAATTTTCACTTGGCGAGCTTTCTGGTGATTCTGGAAGGTGTTTGTTCTTTCGTTAAGTTGTAGTATTAAAATAGTTGAGTACGACGGCAAGATAGGTGTTTTACCTATGCCGCTATCTTGGTTCTCCCCTTTCCTATCCTTTTTTAAATTGCTGCCCAACATTCAAGGAATTAGTTTGTAAGTTTATTTGGGATAATTGTATAATATGCTGTTGTCAAATATCAAATTTCATAATGACATTGTAGAATAGTATCATGTAAGGGTATTATGGTGTCACGGGAGGTTAAGGAGGGCCTAGCCTTAGGACTGGTGTCCATAGGAGATGACAAGCTCTAGGCCATGTCAATTCAATCTCAAACTAGCTGCCAATTTTTTTTATAACTTTATATAAACTTTGTCAGGGATGTAAAAACACAAATTACTTACCTTAGTTCAAGAGTTCAAATATATTGTCTTTCCCCCTTACTTCCACCACCTGCCACTTACCCTGAGGTTTGACATTCTGATGGACTTTTCTCAGTTTGTGGATCCATTCTTGTTCATCAGTCTATGTCATTGATTGTATTCCTCAAATGAGTGAGATCATGTGGTATTTGTCTTTCTCTGCCTGGCTAATTTCACTTAGCATAATGTTCTCCAAATCCATCCATGTTGTTACAAGTGGTAGGAGCTCCTTCTTTTTAACTGCAGTGTAGTATTCTATTGTGTAAATGTACCATAGTTTTTTAATCCACTCATCTGCTGATGGGCACTTAGGCTGTTTCCAAGTCTTAGCTATGGTAAATTGTGCTTCTATGAACATAGGGGTACATATATCCTTTCTAATTAGTATTTCTAGTTTCTTGGGGTATATTCCTAGAAGTGGGATCCCTGGGTCAAATGGGAGCTCCATTTTTAGTTTTTTGAGGAAATTCCATATTATTCTCCACAGTGGCTGCACAGTCTACAATCCCACCAGCAGTGCAGGGGAGTTCCTTTTTCTTCGCATCCTCGCCAGCACTTGTCATTTGTTGATTTGTTGATGTAAGCCTATCTGACAGGTGTGAGATGGTACCACATAGTCATTTTGATTTGCATCTCTCGGATAATTAGTGACTTTGAGCAAGTTTTCATGTGTCTCTGGGCCTTCCTTTTGTCTTCTTTAGAAAAGATTCTATTTAGGTCTGTTGCCCATTTTTTTAATTGGATCATTTGTCCTCCTTTTATTGAGTTGCATGAGTTGCCTGTAGATGCTTGAGATTAAACCTTTATCACTGATAACATTTGCAAATATGTTCTCCCATACAGTGGGTTTTCTTGTTGTTTTGTTGATGGTTTCTTTAGCTGTGCAAAAGCTTTTGATTTTGATGTAGTCCCATTTGTTTATTTTCTCTTTAGCTTCCATTGCCCTCGGAGCAGTATCATCAAAGAAGTTCTTTTGGCATATGTCTGAGATTTTTCTTCCTGTAGATTCCTCTAGTATTTTTATGGTTTCCTGTCTTACGTTTAAGTCCTGTATCCATTTCAAGTTTATTTTTGCGTATGGTGTAAGTTAGTGGTCTAGTTTCATTTTTTTGCATGTATCTGTCCAATTTTCCCAGCACCATTTATTGAAGAGACTGTCTTGACTCCATTTTATGTTCCTGCCTCCTTTGTAAAATATTAATTGAGCTTAGTGGTTTGGGTTAATACCTGGATTCTGTATTCTGTTCCCTTGGTCTATATGTCTGTTCTTGTGCCAGTACCAGGCTGTTTTGAGAACAGTAGCTTTGTAATACAGCTTGAAATCTGGTATTGAAATCCCACCGACTTTGTGCTTCTTTCTCAGGATTGCTGTGGCTATTCGGGGCCTTTTTTTGTTCCAGATGAATTTTTGGAGAGTTCTTTCTAGGTCTGTGAAATATGCCATTGGTATTTTAATGGGGAGTGCATTAAATTTATAGATCGCTTTGGGTAGTATGGACATTTTAATGATGTTGATTCTCCCAATCCATGAACATGGTATGTTCTTCCATCTGTTCACATCTTCCTCTATCTCTTTTTTTTAGTGTCCTGTAGTTTTCTGTGAATAGGTCTTTTACCTCCTTAGTTAAGTTTTTTCCTGGATGTCTTAATTTTTTTGGTGTCATGGTAAATGGGATTGCTTTTTTAGTCTCACTTTCTGTAAGTTCACTATTAGTGTATAGAAATGCTATAGATTTCTTGGCATTAATTTTGTAGCCTGCTACGTTGCTGAACTCATTTATTAAGTCTATGAGCTTTTTTATGGAGTCTTTCGGGTTTTTTATGTACAATATCATGTCATCTGCAAATAAGGGTAGCTTAACTTCTTTTCCAATTTGGATGCCTTTTATTTCTTCTTCTTGTCTCATTGCAATGGCTAATACTTCCAGTAGTATGTTGAACAGTAGTGGTGAGAGTGGGCAACCCTGTCTTGTTCCTGTTCTTAGGGGAAATGGTTGTAGTTTTTGCCCATTGAGTGTGATGTTTGCTGTGGTTTTATCATATATGGCTTTTATTATGTTGAGTTATGATCCTTCTATTCCTACCTTGTTGAGAGTTTTTATCAAGAAAGGATGTTGGATTTTGTCAAATGCTTTTTCTGCATCAATTGATATGACTATGTGATTTTTATCTCTCAATTTGTTTATGTGATGTATCACATTTATTGATTTGCGGATATTGTACCATCCTTGCATTCCTGGGATAAATCTACTTGGTCATGGTGTATGATCTTTCTGATGTACTGCTGGATCCGATTTGCTAGAATTTTATTGAGGATTTTGGCATCTATATTCATGAGGGATATTGGCCTATAATTCTCTTTCATTGTGTCATCTTTATCTGGTTTTGGTATTAGGGTGATGCTAGCTTCATAGAAGGAGTTTGGAAGTGTTCCATCCTCTTGAATATTCTGGAATAGTCTGAGGAGTATAGGTTTTAGTTCTTCCTTGAATGTTTGGTAAAACTCCGCTGTGAAGCCGTCTGGCCCTGGGCTTTTGTTTGCTGGAAGCTTTATGATGACTGCTTCAATTTCTTCCACAGTTATTGGTCTATTGAATTGTTTAGATTCTTCCTGATTGAGTTTTGGGAGGTTATATTTTTCTAGAAATATATCCATTTCCTCCAGGTTGTCCAGTTTGTTGGAGTAGAGTTATTCATAGTATTTTTTTTAACAATCCTTTGTATTTCAATGGGGTCTGTTGTTATTTCACCTCTTTCATTTCTGATTTTGTTTATTAGGGTCCTCTCTCTTTGCTTCTTGGTGAGTCTGGCTAGAGGTTCATCAATCTTGTTTATGCTTTCAAAGAACCAGCTCTTGGTTTTGTTGATCTTCTGTATTGTTTCTTTGTTCTCTATGTCATTTATTTCTGCTCTGATCTTTACTATTTCCTTCCTTCTGCTTACACCTGGCTTTTCTTGTTGCTTTCTTTCTAACTCTTTGAGTTGTTGAGTTAGATAATTTATTGCCACTGTTTCTAGTTTTCTGCAGTAGGATTGTAGAGCTATGAATTTCCCTCTCAGAACTGCTTTCACTGTGTCCCATAGATTTTGGATTGTTGTGTTATCATTGTCATTTGTTTCCATGATGTTTTCTGTATCTTCCTTGATCTTTCTAGTAACCCAGTCATAGTTTAATAGCATGCTGTTTAGTCTTCATGTGTTTGATTTCTTTGGATTGTTTCTATTGTAGTTGATTTCCAGCTTTATGGCACTGTGATCTGAGAATATGCTTGATATGATTTCTATCTTCTTGAATTTGGAGAGACTTTGCCTGTGACCCAGCACATGGTCTATGTTTGAGAATGACCCATGGGTACTTGAAAAGAATGTATATTCTGTGGCTTTGGGGTGAAATGATCTGAAGATGTCAATTAATTCCATCTGGTCTAGTGAGTCATTGAGGATTGATGTTTCTTTACTGATTTTTTTGTTTAGAGGATCTGTCCAATGGTGATAGTGGGGTATTAAAATCTCCTACTATGATTGTATTGCTGTCTATCTCTCCCTTGATATCCTCTAGGAGTTTTAGTATGTATTTGGGTACTCCTGTATTGGGTGCGTATATGTTTACCAGAGTTATTTCTTCTTGTTGGATTGCTCCCTTTAGTATTATGTAGTGGCCTTCTTTATCTCTTGTTATGTCCTTCACTTTGAGATCTAATTTGTTGGATATAAGTATTGCTACCCCAGCATTTTTTCCATTTCCATTCGCCTGAAGAACCTTTTTCTATCCTTTCACCCTCAGTCTGTGTGCATCTTTTTTTTGGAGGTGGGTTTCTTGTAGACAGCAGATATATGGGTCGTGTTTTCTTATCCAGTCTATTACCCTATTTCTTTTGATTAGAGCATTTAAACCATTTACATTTAAAGTTATTATTGATATGTAGTTATTTGAAGCCATTTTGTTCTTTGCCCCTGTGTTCTTTCTTGGCTTCCTATTGCTTTTTACAGGAGACCCTTTAGCATTTCTTGCATTGCTGGTGTGGTGGTAATGTATTCCCTTAGACCTTTTTTGTCTGTGCAACTCTTGATTTGACCTTCAATTTTGATTGATAGCCTTGCTGGGTACAGTATTCTAGGATTCAGACCCTTTCTTTGCATGACTTTGTATATTTCATTCCAATTCCTTTTGGCCTGATAAATTTCTGTTGAAAAATCACTTGTTAGTCTGATGGGGGTTCCTTTGTAGGTGACTTTCTGTCTCTGGCAGCTTTTAAGATTCTCACTTTGTCGTTCATGTTTGCCAATTTAATTATAATGTGCCTTGGCGTAGGTCTTTTGGGGTTTAATTTGCTTGGAACTCTGTGAGCTTCGTGGATTTGTGTGGGTTTTTTCTTTCCTACATCAGGGAAGTTTTCTGTCATTATTTCTTCCAACAGGTTTTCTATTCCTTGCTCACTTTCCTGTCCCTCTGGAAGCCCAATTATATGGATGTTGTTTTGTTTCATGTTGTCCCAAAGTTCCCTTAGGCTCTCCTCCAGCTTTTTAATTTTTTTTCCTAGAAGCTGCTCTACTTGGGTATTTTTTCCTACCTTGTCTTCCAGCTCACTGGTGCAGTCCTCTGCTTCATCTAGTCTACTCCTGATACTTTCTATGGAGTTCTTTACCTTAGCATTGTCACTTTTCATTTCTGCTTGGGTCTTCTTCATTTCTTCATAATAATTCTTCATTTCTTCATGGCTCATCTTCATTTCCTCTTGATTCCTCTTCAATTCCTCATGGTTCTTACTCATATTGGCTTCTATTCTCTTCTGCCATCCTATGACCATTTCTCTGAACTCTCTCTCTGACCGGTTGCTTGCTTCCATTTCATTTACCTCTTTTTCTGGTGAGGCTTGTTTTTCTTTCATTGGTGGGCTGTTTCTTTGTCTCCGCATGGTCTGTCTTCTCAATAATTTGATTCTTTAAAGCTGAAAAACATCCAGGCATAGAGTGTGTTCTTCAGTGTTTGGGATATATGTAGCATTGTTTCAAATATGCTACATATATTCCAACTGTCAGTTGCTGTGTGTAGAGGGATGGGAGCAAATTTGATTACCAGTTAATGGGATACATCTGCCCGAATCCATACGTGCTTTATACAAGCGCAGAGTGGTTTTCAGAGCACTTGTTGCCATTCTCTTGTATTGTCATGACTGAGACTAGACTTTGTTACACAGTTCCTATCCTGAGTTTTTTTAAAAGCAGGGAAAATGATGTTTTCCTCTTTACATGTGATTGAAACATACACACTCACACACAATCAAAATCTGCATCAAATTAGGTGCTTTACAGTGAGAACCAATATACTTGGAGAATGAATGAGCATAGGAGAGAATGAGTGATGGTCAGTAATGGGCCAGTCTGATGGGCTTCTGACTGCACATCAGTGAGAGGACAGGATGAATCATCTGTGTAGACTGAAGTTGGGAGTTAAGACAACCGTAACCAGGGGAAGAGGAAATGGACAAGACAGTTTTGCATGTTTTCAGAGCAGATTTATTTCTTGGGCATCTGAATAGGTGGACATTAAGAGATCTGACTCCTACTTTCTTAGTCATGGTTTGGGAATTATTTGCAAGATCTTTGGGCAAATTTTTCTTGCCCATGAGGTAAAATAATATTCAGAATATATTTATTGAACCTACTATGGAGTCTGAAAGTAATGCGAACAAAAAGGTCAGCACTACTCCCCTGTCACTGTCGGCAAAGGGGCAGCTATGGAGTGGACACGAAGTCGGAGCAGGTCAGCAGGATCCAGAGGACCTCTCTTCTGGGGGAGGGAAAGTGCCCCCCTGGTGGTCATATTACTTACCCTGCAAAATAAATAGTATTTACTTATTCACTAGAGGCCCAGTGCACGAAATTTATGCATTTGAGGGCAGGATCCCTCAGCCTGGAATGCAAGAGGGTGCAGGCCAGGCGGAGGGACTTCCACTGGTGCGTGATTGGGGCCAGGTAGGGACACAGGAGGTTGGCCAGCTGGAGAGGGACACAAGAGGGCCCCAAGGCAAGTCGGGCCCATCTCAATAACTCCCAATTGGCCAGACCCCAGTAGCAAGCTAACCTACTAGTCAGAGCGTCAACACGTTATAGTGAATGGCTGACCCATTGACGGATGGTGTTCAGTGGTTGAGCAGCCTTAGCATATTATGCTGTAATTGGTTGAATGGCTGTCTGGATAATCAGACACTTAGCATAATAGGCTTTTATTATATAGGATTGGGAGTGGTACATTATTTAAACTAATACATCTAGCATATTACCAAGTCAAACATAGGTAATCAACATAGGTTTTTTATTGAGGTAAAATTGATACATAAAATTATGTTTGTTTCAGGTATACCATGTAAGGATTTGATGTTATAAAATGATCATTATGCTGTCTAGTTAACATCTGTGGTACATAGTTACAGAATTTATTTTTTCTTGTGATGAGAACTTTTAAGATTTACTCTCATAGCAACTTTTAAATATGCAAGAGTATTAACTATAGTCATCATGCTGTGCTTGCATCCCCAGAACTTATTTATTTTATAACTGGAAATTGTACCTTTTTATCCCCTTCACTCATGCCACTCACCCACCGATTTATTCTCCATATCAATGAGCTTTTTTTCGCTGTAGATTTCACATATAATGATCATATTTAATCTAAGAGATCATATATAAATGAGAAATATAGTTTCAACTTATAGTCACTAATGCCAGCTTTTAGTTGTCACTTAGTTTGAAGCTCTTATTTAAAAACCAATGTGTATTTTAAGGAATCAAGTATCTTCTTCCTATAGATAGGTGAGTAGGTAATACTTATTTCATTGTCTCTCGGTCCTCACTTGAAGGCGGCCTCACAGGAACAGGGAACATGTTAGCTCGCTGGCATCTCCAGCATCCAGGACAGTGAGTGTCCAATAAATGTTTCTTGAAGAAAGAATGAGTAAAATGGATGAAGTGTTTCTGGTGTGCTAGAAGGGATCAGTAACTGGGGAATTCTGTTAAACTCTATCTCAATCTTTCTTCTTATTAGTGATGGACCCTTGTTAAGGTTTTGTGAACCTCAGTTTTCTCAACTAAACTATGAGGGTAATAGTATTTCCTTCTTGGAATAGCTGTGAAAGTTTTGGAGGATAATGGTAACATTCCTGGTGTATGTAAACTCGATCCCTTAGGTTAGTAGGGGCAATGCCTATTGTTACTACTATTGGTCCTAAGAGATGGAATAAAAATATACTTACTTTTCATTATTTGTTGTAGTTATGTTTCATGAAGTCAAATGGACATTTAATTAGGGATTAGTGAACTGTATCCCCTAGGGGAAATAAGGTTAGGTTCCTATGAGCCTGTGGTCATATTTTTGTCAGCTGGTTGATATATAACCTTATCTTACGTATGTTTCAGTTTGAAGACATTTTACTTGGTATATATATTATAGGTTTATTAACAATGAACCCCTGTCCAGCAGCACTGTAAATCCTGTCTGAAAGAAGCTTTTTGATATCTGCAAGTTCTCCACAAGGCACAGCAGGGCCTTTCTGTGCTGAGGTCGGGGGTCGTGTAAGCAGTGAAGTCCCACCACCAGCACACTGATTTACTACGTAAGAGCTGAAAGTGGAAGGCAGAGTGTTGCCTGCTCTGACCTTACTGGGGACTGCATTTTTCAACTTTCTGTTTTCAGATGGCTTCAAAAATACTGTAAATTCTGATTCTGATTTACAGATAGGGAATCCATCTATAATCATGTTTGAGTATTAAATTTTTTTTAAAAATCTAGCTGTCTTTCTCTAGCAATTCTTTCTCTGAATACAAAATATGCTCTCTGGGAAAACATTCTAAAACACTGTCTCCTCAAAACTGTTGTGGGTTATATACATGAAGCCACTGTAGTACATCTTTTCCAAGTACCTGACCTTCCATTTTTACTGGTTTATTTGCCAATAAGAATGGCCCATCACTTTCAGATCTTTAAAGTTCAGTGGGACAGTTCTGGTATGTGTCTCTTTATTTTGCTATATTT
This sequence comes from Antrozous pallidus, assembly GCA_027563665.1. NCBI lineage: Eukaryota > Metazoa > Chordata > Mammalia > Chiroptera > Vespertilionidae > Antrozous > Antrozous pallidus. The sequence goes on along the minus strand of CM050524.1, from coordinate 4,199,497 downwards.
CTGTTTTTTAGGGAGTGGAGTGTAAGAATGGTGCCTAGGAAGGAGGTCAGAGAGATTATGGGGCCTTGCTGTAGAATCCAGCAGAAAGCAGTGGGGGGTGAGAAATTCTGCGGTTGGAAGTTTTCAAAATACGTAGGCTCAGTTTACACATAATTTACAAGATAAAGATGAAGATTTTGACTTCTTAGTGTATTGAACATTAGCATATTGTAATTATGAGCATAGCCATTATTGTAAATATTAATTGAGGACTTGTTGGGTATGCTTGGAATTCTTTTAAGAAGGAGGGAAGAGAAAGCTTGTTTCCTTGGTGCAGTAGTTTTTAGTTGCATATCAGTTAGAGCCCACAATTTAATAACAAGAAAGAAATACAGATAGCACTAATAATAAGAGCAGCATCTACCATTTTTAAAGCCCCTTTTAAAAGGCTGTGTCTTGAGGAACCAAGATGGCGGCATAGGTAAACACGTATCTTGCTGCCCCACACAATAATTCCAAAACTACAACTTAATGACAGAACAGACATCATCCAGAATCACCGGAAAGCTGGCTGAGTGAAAGTTCCACAGGTAAAAGTAAAGATAGGACACTGTGACTCAGAGGAGCGGTGGAGCGCAGCCTTGAAGATACGTGCAGAGCCAGAGGTTTGGAGTGTTGCGCGTGTGCGAGTGGAAAGAGCGGGCGGCTGCAAACCCAGCCGGTTTTCTCCAACGGGGAGGGCAAAGGCATCCCACTGCATTGATTCCCCAGTTCCAGGTGTGGTCCGGGGAAGGCACGCTGAAACCCGGGCGCGGCAGAGATCTGCGAGCCTGTGGAGAGGGTGAGCTTCTGGGGAGCGTGCGTAAACTTGGAAACAGCAGTTTTCGCGTAAACTTGGCAACAGAAGTGTGTGATCACGCAGAGAGGACTCATGACTTGCTCCCTCGTTCGGGAGACCACCGGACTGCTTTGTTTTATAACCCTGGGCGAGACTTTGGGTGTGCAGACTCATTTGGGGAGAGGCAGAGTTGTCTGGCAGCGGGTGGAGACCGGCGGCGGCTTTCTCTCAAAGGTACGTGCAGCTGTTACCACCTGGCACAGAGACCCACGCGCCGCATAGGGCGGGGCTGACGCTGCCTGCTCAGCCTGGAGACTCCGCCCATCCAACCTGAACACAGCTTACCCTCACAGTCAATTGCTCTGGAGGTCAAACCCTCCTAGTCTAACAATAATAATCTGGGTTTAACTTCAACAATACTGTACAACCCATAAAGGATTGCAGTAAGAGTGTCCACCTCAGGTAACTGGGGAGGCTGAGCCATTGTCCCTTAGAGGACGTCTACCACACAAAGCTAATGGACCAACTCAGGAAAGCAGCCACAATGCATAGAAATAGAAAGAAATCAGGTGTGAAAGAAATGGAGGAAAAAAGACGACTAGACATAGAGTTCAAAACCACAGTAATAAGGTTTTTCAAGAGGCTCCTAGAAAAGGCCGATGAACTTAATGAGAACTACGAGGAAATGAACAAAACCTACGAGGAAATGAACGAGACCTACGAGGATATGAAAAAGGACCAACCAGAAATTAAGCATACACTGACTGAAATAAAAAATATTGCGCAAGGACCTAAAAGCAGTCCAAAGGACCGCAAGAACTGAGTCAAAGATTTGAAATACAAAGAAGCAAAATCCATTCAGCTGGAAAAGCAAGAAGACAAAAGAATCCAAATAATTGAAGATAGTGTAAGGGGCCTCTGGGACAACCTCAAGCATGCCAACATCTGAATTATGGGGGTGCCAGAAAAAGAGAGCAAAATAATGAAAACCTACTTGAAGAAATAGTGACCGAAAACTTCCCACACCTGGTGAAAGAAACTGACTTAAAAGCCCAAGAAGTGCACAGAACCCCAAAATATAGGAATCTAAAGAGGACCACACCAAGACACATCATAATTAAAATGCCAAGAGCAAAAGACAAAGAATATTAAAAGCAGCAAGAGAAAAGTAGTTGGTTACCTATAAGGGAGCACCCATACGATTGTCAGCAGATTTCTCAACAGCAACGATGCTGGCCAGACGAGAGTGGCAAGGAATATTCAAAGTGATGAGTAGCAAGAATCTACAACCAAGATTACTCTATCCAGCAAAGCTATCATTCAGAATTGAAGGTCAGATAAAGTGATTCGCAGGTAAGAAAAAGCTAAAGGAGTTCATCACCGCCAAACCAATATTATATGAATTGCTGAAAGATGTTCTATAAAAAGAGGAAGAAGAAAAAGGTAAAAATATAAATTATGAACAACAAATACACATCTATCAACAAATGAGTCTAAAAATCCAGTGAATTAATAAGCTGATGAACAGGATAAACTGGTGAATATAACAGACTCATGGACATAGAGAGGGAATGGACAGACAATTCTTGGAGAGAAAAGCGTTGTGGGAAGTGCAGCAAGAGACTGGACAAAAATCATGCACCTATGGGAGAGGACAGTGGGGGGGAGGTGAGGGTGGAGGGTGGGATGGGTACCGGGTGGAGGGGAGCTATAGGGGGAAGAAAAGGGGGAATAATGTAATTAATAAACTGAACAATAAAGATGAAAAAAAAAAAGGTTGTGTCTTGTGCTAAGGTTTTAATCTGGTCTACGTTTCGGAAACTGAAATTCACTGGGGTCAAAGTAATAAAAGTTGCATGTCACTGCAGTTAAAATCTCAAAAGTTGCATCTTTTCTATCTTGCACCTGTAGCCTGCCATTTGCATTTTGTATTGCATCTTTGTGCATTATAAAAAGAATGGCTTGTTTAGTCTGTATGTGTTATGTGAATATGCATGTTTCTATGTGTGTGTATGTGTATCTGTGTATTTGTCTTGATATTGGGTTAAGGAAGGTCCCTATGTAATCTCCCCCCCCCCCCATATTTTTCCTGTGTTAGGAAAGTCAAGAAGCTGAAATAGCAGAAATGAGTAATTCAGATGTAGTTGAGTTACAAACATTAAGGTAACTACTATCTACCAGGTACTGTGTTAAGTATTTCAAATGTTTTATATAGTAATTTAATCCTCATATGAGTTAGGTAGGATCCCATTTTATAAATGAAGAAACTGAGATTGGGCCATCTTAAATCATTTGTTTAAAATCATTCAAATAAGGGAGGAACCAAGACTTAAACTGAGGACTGTCTGACTTCAAAGCTCATGCTCTTACCTACTTGCTGTGTTAGCTGCTGTGTATATTGGGGTACCTAGGTGAGTCAGGATATGAAGTGATTAGGAAGACAACTCATGTTGATTTTGGAATAGAAAGATGACTGGTTCTCTGATGCAGTAAAGACAAGAGGCTCTGGGTGTGGTTGAGATCTGAATCCAAGATAAACAGGTCTATCTATTAAAGGTGCTCCCAGCACACTTGGCTGCACAGTCCTTTGTTTCCAAAGCTGTTTGTGAAGAAGGAAAGGAGAGAGGCTGTGTGGGCTCCAGGAAAGGCAGCAAAAGATGCGATGGCGGATAATCACCCTGAAGGGTGTGGTGTGTAAGTTGTACATTTTCCTCATTCCTCATTAAGGATCTTTGAATGTTCCTAGTTGATGATATCAAGAAGTCTTGCCTACAAAGCCATCCTTGTGGTCCACCACTGAACACGTAGCTCCGAACATCTTGATGCTTTTCACTCCTCTCTCTCTTCACCCCTAACCTGACTCGTTAATTGCTTTTTTTGTGTGTCTTTATGAAGTTGTAGCCAGTCTGTTCCATTTTGGACTGTTTATCTTTGAATGTCAAAGGTCTTGAAACATAATGTTGTGTAATGAACATAGCTTCTGCCTTGACATGTATGTTAAGAGCATTAGTCATTGCAAAGGATCGAGTTAAAGATTTTCAATAAAAGGATATAATGATATAATAGAGAGGAAGAAGTAATAAAAATACTTAATTGATGGCTTTAATGATGAGCCATGTTCTTAGTGGGTTCCATCAGTGATGGGTTAGAGACTCACAAAATGAATGTAAAAGCATTCTAACTCTTATTAATGGGAGAGGAGAAAGACCAACAATTTAAAAACCCCACTTATTTCTCATATATATCAAGTGTTGTAAACCACCTGAGTTTTAAATGCTGCTCTGGATTTGCTACCTTGTGTGTATCTTTACCGTGAGAAACATTGGCGATTTCCATGAGCTATTATCAGTAGGTCTCCTGGACTGCATCTTGTCAGAAAGCCTGGAGCCTTGTAATGACCTCTGTTTGGCAAGCCAAAGGCATCCTTCGCAACACCAGCAGAGAGCCAGGGGTTTTCTGAGTGAAGGAGAAGAGTATTTGCCTGTGGAGTTGACTTTATGAACAGATTTGCTCAGTATTAGTCACTGTGAAACCATGTGCCTGCTGCCTTGATTTATGTCTGTGGATGACTCCCATTGCAGAAGGTTGACTCCTCAGGTCTCCATGTTTCCGGGCATCTCAGGATGTTAGAGGTACAGTGGTTTGCTTCTTGCTGGGAAGCGTGAAGTAGGTATTGGTGTTCTGTGGTGAAATCCTGTTTAGATGAGTGTTTGGTAGTCAGTTGAACAGGTTTTGATGTGTTGTCTTGTTTTCTGGGGTTGGAGGTTTAAAGTGCAGGCACCATAAGTCCTCTTTACCCTGCCAGCAATCTTCAGTAATTCCAGTGAACAACTTCTGTACCAAATAGCTTTCCTCTCCTTGAGCACTTACCAATAAGGACATTGCTTTAATGTCCGAATAGAGAACATAAACTGCGTCTATGTGCTGTGAAAAGTTTCTCAGCAGACTAGATATTTTCAAAGGCTGTCCAAGTCAAAATGTATCACTTACAGGATTACTTTTTTTTTCTACTAGGACATCTTATAAGAAAAATTATTTTCATGACCAAGTTAGGAATGTATGACATTTGGAGGTTGGAGGTATTTGGAGAGATGTGTTTTCATCAGAATTTCCTTGCATCTGTGGTGATATTTCCAGAAGATTGATTGATCTCCAGTCCTCTTATTATGATTTTGAATTTATTTGCCGTCATTATTAACTGCATCTGGAGATAAGGAGGTAGTTTGGAATGGGTGCCAGGTAACCTGTGAGGTAAAGTCTGTTTCACCTTTATGATTCCTGTCATGTGCCCGCCCTCCTGGCCGGGTTCCATGCCATCTTCAGTAGGCAGCAATTACTGGTGGTTACAGCAGCTGGCTGCTGCTGCCAAGAGCCTATTAATTATCAGTCCATCTCTAGTTTAGCCTTCCTGGTGTTGAGGAGAGTGCAGGAAGCGTGTGGCAGAGCTGCAGTGGCATCTTTCTAATCATCCCCTTTCCGAGGCGGCTCAGTGGACCTAATGTTCCGCCAAAGGGTCCCGTCGGCCCCGGTGAGTGTGTCCTGCTCTTCGGTGGGCTGTTCGGTCAGTCAGGTTTGGTGTGGTTTTCTTCTCCCTTTGACTCTGATCTGAAGAAAAGTTAATGGTTGGCATTTATGTTGGGAATTCAGACCTATTCCTGGTCCATCTCTGAACTCAAGCGGGACATCTTCAAAAGACTAATGCTTCAGTGGGTTTTCCCCTGAGCTGTTTCTCTTCTGGGAAAAGGAGACCATGGACTTGAGTCTGTGCCTGTCTTCAAGAAGGTAATGTAGGCGGTAGTGGTAGGAGCAGGACACACGCACCGGGGCGACGGGAGCCTTTGGCGGAACATTAGGTCCACTGAGCTGCAGTGGCAGGAACTCACTGCACACCAGACGTTTTTACAGAGGGACCGGCTTCATGCCACTTTGGGTCTTTGCTTCCGGTTCGTCAGTGTGAGACTCCTTTCTGTTTTCAGAAATGTCCAGCTCACTGGTTTCAGTAAACATTTTCAGACGGTACACTGGGTCAGTGATTAGGTTTGGAGGCTTATGCTTTCTTTCCCACTTTTTATGTTAGTCTTGGCAGTGTTGGGGTTTGAAACTGTTCAAGTCATTCGCTGCAAAGTGCATTCATTTTCCATGCTTTCGCACACGCTCGCCAAGTGCCTTCCCAGTTCCTCCCCTCAGATCTGCAGTTTTGGTTCTGCCATTCTTGCTGGGTCAGACATAAATGCTGATGTCACTGGATTTCTTCAATTTCGGCTGGAGGGGATTAACAGAAATTGTAAGAGAATACCACTTCCTCATTTGGCTGTTTTTCTGGACAATTGTCCTTTCAAGTCTATAGGAGGGTAGGGATTTGGATGTGAGTTCTCTGTCTTCAAGTTAAAACATCAGCTTTTATTTTCTTTTTTCTGTTAATGTTCTTCTCCAAAAATAATCTAATACCCAGGATGTTGCTCTAATGTGCCCTGTAATAACCCCAGAAAGACTTTCCCAGTCCTGACTTTGCACATCGCTTGTCTTCTATCCTGGGTGAAGGGTTTTGAATACTTCCCTTAAGTAAGTTTCCTTATATAGAATATTTTTACTCAACAGTCTTTCACCAACTCCAGGCTGTTACTGGTATTAGGTAAAGGGTTGTGATTCATTATTATTATTTTTTTCCAGAGCCTTTTGTTCTTTAAGCAATGCCTCGCTCTGTCCCCATTGTCTTCTTGTTTAGTATCTGAGTGTTCTTTATGACAGTTCTGATTGCTTGACACCCTCAACATTAATTTTTTGGCTTCCCAGTCTTGCTCTAGCAGTTGGAGTTGGAGCCCAGACTTCCTTGTTGCTCTCTTTGTGGTTTGAGTGACGGCGCCTGTATCTTTCCTGGGAGTTCTCTGGGCTCCAGGCGGGCCCTGAGGCCACCTGGAAGTGAGCATAAGTGGTGGCTGGGCACGCACGGGTGGCAGTGATCGAATTGCAGTCCTGTGGAAACAGAAATAGAAAGGGTTCAGCGTTTGCACTTTCCTCTGGCGGCGTTTTTGCTTATTTTGTGTATTTGGAAAAGGCAGCTGAATGCAAACTGCTGACTTACTGTTTTCCCTGGAATGGAAACCATTTGGATTATTTCAATGAGTTTTAGCTAAGATTTGTTTGTTCACAGTGTCAGTTTTGTTTTCTGGTATCCTGTTTAGAATAAGACAATAATGTGTCTTTTTACTTTATGGAAATAAGTGTTACTTGGTGCCTTGGGATTTTGCAAACCATGAATTTGAAAATCACCTATTTACTCCAGAGTCAAAATGTAAACTCTTTAGTGAAAATTATGGATACATAAGTATTTCTACTTGGGGTCAATTACTTCCTTTGAAAAAACTTTCTTTTGCACTAAATCAGTGGTTGGCAAACTCATTAGTCAACAGAGCCAAATATCAACAGTACAACAATTGAAATTTCTTTTGAGAGCTCAATTTTTAAAACTTTTTCTAACATCACTTCTTCAAAATAGGCTCGCCCAGGCCATGGTATTCTGTGGAAGAGCCACACGCAAGGGGCCAAAGAGCTGCATGTGGCTCGCGAGCTGCGTTTTGCCGACCACTGCGCTAAATTAAGATTTCAGAGCAGTCCCTTTTCCTGGTTAATTTTCACACTAATTAATGCAGCTAATTTTTAAGGAGAAAAAGAGATTAAACAGAAGAGCAGCCCCAAATCACATGCACTGCACTTTTTGGTGTAAGGTGGTGACTGGTGCTTTCTCATTGTCTTTGATGACAGAGTAGATTTATTTTACCTTTTAGAGGTAAGATTTGGACTAGACATAAAATAGAACATCCCTGCGTAAGAACTCGTAGCATTGGAGGGAGTTCCTGAGTGCAGTCTTGGGGGGTTTAGTCTTGAGAGCAGGTGCCCTGCAGGACCTTACACACCTCGCCACTGCTTCGTTGTACGTTTTGATGGGTTCTTTGAATTGAGATTTGGGAATGGTGCAGCTATCTGAAAAATATTTCAAATATTGCCATGGAGTTTTGGGTTAAATGTGAGTTTCTATAAGTTTGAATGAATAGAATAAATAAAGCAGGGAAAGAAAGACTAGCTATGAATTGGTTGAATTGTTTGGGATGAAATATTTTTAAAAATGAATTCTTATATTTAGAAAATGTCATCCTATATAATAAAAGAGAAACATGCAAATTTGACCATACGTTTGCTCCTGATTGGCTATGCTACCAGCCAATCAGGAGCGGGGGCGGGGCAAACTGGCATGAGCCCTGGGCGGGGGGCGGGGGGGGGGTGGAGATGAAACGGCAGTGGTGGTGAGCGCCCAGCCCCCAGGCGCTGTGAGGAGAAGCAGCGGCAGCAGCAGCAGCGGTGGTGGCAGCGGCAGGGAGCGCCTGGCCCCCAGGCGCTGTGAGCACGAGTGGCAGTGAGTGCCCAGCCCCCGGGGCTGGGAGGTCACAGGAAGCTGGGGTTGAGCTGAGCAGGGTGATGGCTGGGCCTTGGGCAGGCTGAGGGTGAGCCATCAGTTGGATATCCCCTGAGGGTTCCCAGTATGTGTGAGGGGACAGGTTGGGTTGAGGGACCACCCACCCCCAGTGCACGAATTTTGTGCACTGGGCTCCTAGTTAAATATAAGAAAATTAGTGGCCTGGTGCACAAAATTCCTGCACATTAAAAGGGTATTAATTAGAAGAAATATTTTAATAGTGCTATTTGCCCTTTCTCTACACTTTTATTGATAAAAGGTAATGAGTACAATGTATATGAAAATAACACATAATTTCATTAATAAATAAATAATAACAAAATGATATAACAATAATACAAATCCACAATAAACTGTTGAGTTAATTTTCCTGCATTTAAAATAGGATTGAATGTGTCCCTCACAGAGAGATCAAATCCATAATACTGCATTTGTGTGACTCGTGTTCTTACATTTTGTCTATTATTATTGTTGAGTACACTGTTGTCTCTGAGTCTTAATGCAATATCTGCTCCCCAACCTTTTTCACCATGTGGAAAAAGAATAGGATATGTCATTGCATCTAATACAGGAAACAGAATACTGATTCGTTTCACTTTAGTGCCATTTGGATTATTGGGATCTGGTTTATAATGAATGAGCAAGTCCCTTTCAAAAGGAGGTTCTCCATCTTTGTTTCTGAATATGACAGCAACCTCGGTTACACGGGGAGAATTATATCTACCTGGGTCACTATTACGATCATATTTAATTGCCATAGTTACTTCCGTGGGAGCTTACCTTTTGCTGCTGCTTCAGATTGGGCTTCCTTTTCTACCTCATGTAGCATCTTGTATGATTTTGTTAATTCATTTATTTCATGCATGAGGTTGTTGATGTTGATCATGAGTCTTTCTGAGCAGGCCTGGTTTGCTCATCTTTTATGTGTAGCTTCGGCTATATCCAAAATATAGAGTTGAGCAAACTTCCGAGAAACACCATCAGAAGGATGTAAAGTTCCAGTACGATGATAAACTGGTCCATGTATTCTAAAACAGTATGGCCCATACCCTGATGGCAATGCAACATTTGCACCCATGGAAGTAAAAGCAAAAGAACTATTTATAGATCAAATGTTTTCCATGAAATTTTTACTGTCAGAATCTTCATTTCTCATTCATCTTTTTAAATATGGCGGGTAATCTGGAAAATGTATATCATTTGGACAGACTTTCCCTTTGCTACAACATCGAGTAAATTTCCCATCAGAAATTTAGTGATAGGCAAAATTCACATCTAACAATCATTTCGCCACAACTATGTTCAAGAATTGCATCCTCACGTACTCCATTTTTGCTGAGAAGGCAGTTCCTACCACTATTGCTAGTACTTGTTGATGACTGTTCTTTAGACATATTCTGTCTTCACCAGCGCCTTCTTTCAACTTCAAAGGCACGTTGTTCTTTAGACATTTCCTGTCGAAGATGCTGGTGTTTTTCGGCTTCAGAGTGACGTTTTTTCAGTAGCTGCTCTTCAGATACATTCTGTCGCAGGCGTCACCTTCTTTCAAGACCGGATGCATGTTGCTCTTCAGACATTTTCTGTCGATAACGTCAGCATCTTTCTGCTATACTGCTCCGTTGTATCAACAGTTTTTCTTAGGACATAGTCCCACCACCTATTGCCACGTTCTGAGTTAGAGAATGACAGTCTTGACAGTCAGGCCTTTCAGGGGTGTGACCAACGGCTGATTTGGACAGATTCTCTGGGTGTGGGACTTCCTCCTACGTGTTGGCAGTTTCCACAGCTGGGATGCTGAAGCTGGGACTCGGGGGCCTTCGCTCTGACAGTTGCCTTCCATTTTTGCTGGCATACACCTGAAGCTACGCATAAAACATTAGCAATGCCAGGGGCTTCAGTTAGAACTCACCTCAGCTGTGGTGACTTCTCACCTCCGCCTCCTCCGCCTGCCTCATTCTCTGTGCCCAGGGGCCTTAGTTAGACGCAGCTGTGGTTCACTGGCGCTGCCACTGCTTGGTCTCCCGGGCACTTGGTGCGTTCACCATTTCGTCCCTGCTCCTGGAGCCTGGCTTTCACGACTCTCGACCCCGCCCCTTGCTCTGATTGGCTGGTAGCATAGCCAATCAGGAGCCAAAGTACAGTCACATTTGCATGTTACTCTTTTATTAGATAGGATAGGAACTTAGTAGCAGAAGGGAGGTGGGCATTATGAGTTAGGTATTGAATAAGCTATAAATCTCACTGGGTTGATGATGAATGCTTTTATTTACCATTTTAATTCAGCCAATGACAATATGCAGGACCTAATAGTTACTCAGTGGATGTTTTGGGAGGCCGGGATCCAGGCCCGGCTGTGACCAGAGCTAACCATGTATTAGGACTCTGTCTCCTTTACATACAGTGAAGGAACAGGCTAGGCCAGGATAGTGAGGTGGTGCTGTGCTGCTCTCCCAGGACAGTGTAGACGGGGCCGTGCTGCTCTCCTAGGACAGTGTAGACGTGCCATTCTGCTCTCCCAGGACAGTGTAGACATGCCATTCTGTTCTCCCAGGACAGTGTAGACTGGCCATTCTGCTCTCCCAGGACAGTATAGACGGGCCATTCTGCTCTCCCAGGACAGTGTAGACGTGCCATTCTGTTCTCCCAGGACAGTGTAGACTGGCCATTCTGCTCTCCCAGGACAGTGTAGATGGGCCATTCTGCTCTCCCAGGACAGTATAGACGGGCCATTCTGCTCTCCCAGGACAGTGTAGACGGGGCCGTGCTGCTCTCCCAGGACAGTGTAGACGGGGCAGTGCTGCTCTCCCAGGACAGTGTAGACGTGCCATTCTGTTCTCCCAGGAGAGTGTAGACGGGCCATTCTGCTCTCCCAGGACAGTGTAGACGGGCCATTCTGCTCTCCCAGGACAGTGTAGACGTGCCATTCTGCTCTCCCAGGACAGTGTAGACTGGCCATTCTGCTCTCCCAGGACAGTGTAGACTGGCCATTCTGCTCTCCCAGGACAGTGTAGACGGGCCATTCTGCTCTCCCAGGACAGTGTAGACGGGGCCGTGCTTCTCTCCCAGGACAGCGTAGAAGGGCCATTCTGCTCTCCCAGGACAGTGTAGACGTGCCATTCTGCTCTCCCAGGACAGTGTAGACGTGCCATTCTGCTCTCCCAGGACAGTGTAGAGTGGCCATTCTGCTCTCCCAGGAGAGTGTAGATGGGTCATTCTGCTCTCCCAGGACAGTGTAGACGTGGCCATTCTGCTCTCCCAGGACAGTGTAGACGGGCCATTCTGCTCTCCCAGGACAGTGTAGACGGGGACGTGCTGCTCTCCCAGGAGAGTGTAGACGGGCCATTCTGCTCTCCCAGGACAGTGTAGACGGGGCCATTCTGCTCTCCCAGGACAGTGTAGACGGGGCCGTGCTGCTCTCCCAGGACAGTGTAGACGGGCCGTGCTGCTCTCCCAGTACAGTGTAGATGGGCCATTCTGCTCTCCCAGGACAGTGTAGATGGGGCCGTGCTGCTCTCCCAGGACAGTGTAGACGGGCCATTCTGCTCTCCCAGGACAGTGTAGACGGGGCCGTGCTGCTCTCCCAGGACAGTGTAGACGGGGCCGTGCTGCTCTCCCAGGACAGTGTAGACGGGCCGTACTGCTCTCCCGGGACAGTGTAGACGGGCCATTCTGCTCTCCCAGGACAGTGTAGACGGGGCCGTGCTGCTCTCCCAGGACAGTGTAGATGGGCCGTGCTGCTCTCCCAGGACAGTGTAGACGGGGACGTGCTGCTCTCCCAGGACAGTGTAGACGGGGCCGTGCTGCTCTCCCAGGACAGTGTAGACGGGCCGTTCTGCTCTCCCAGGACAGTGTAGACGGGGCCGTGCTGCTCTCCCAGGACAGTGTAGACGGGCCATTCTGCTCTCCCAGGACAGTGTAGACGGGGCCGTGCTGCTCTCCCAGGACAGTGTAGACGGGGCCGTGCTGCTCTCCCAGGACAGTGTAGACGGGGCCGTACTGCTTTCCCGGGACAGTGTAGACGGGCCATTCTGTTCTCCCAGGACAGTGTAGACGGGGACGTACTGCTCTCCCAGGACAGTGTAGACGGGCCGTGCTGCTCTCCCAGGACAGTGTAGACGGGGACGTGCTGCTCTCCCAGGACAGTGTAGACGGGCCATTCTGCTCTCCCAGGACAGTGCAGACGGGCCATTCTGCTCTCCCAGGACAGTGTAGACGGGCCGTACTGCTCTCCCAGGACAGTGTAGACGGGCCATTCTGCTCTCCCAGGACAGTGTAGACGGGGCCGTGCTGCTCTCCCAGGACAGTGTAGACGGGGCCGTGCTGCTCTCCCAGGACAGTGTAGACGGGCCATTCTGGTCTCCCAGGACAGTGTAGACGTGCCATTCTGTTCTCCCAGGACAGTGTAGATGTGCCATTCTGCTCTCCCAGGACAGTGTAGACGGGCCATTCTGCTCTCCCAGGACAGTGTAGACGTGCCATTCTGCTCTCCCAGGACAGTGTAGACGGGCCATTCTGCTCTCCCAGGACAGTGTAGACGGTCCATTCTGCTCTCCCAGGACAGTGTAGACATGCCATTCTGTTCTCCCAGGACAGTGTAGACTGGCCATTCTGCTCTCCCAGGACAGTGTAGACGGGCCGTTCTGCTCTCCCAGGACAGTGTAGACGTGCCATTCTGTTCTCCCAGGACAGTGTAGACGTGCCATTCTGTTCTCCCAGGACAGTGTAGACTGGCCATTCTGCTCTCCCAGGACAGTGTAGACGGGCCATTCTGCTCTCCCAGGACAGTGTAGAGTGGCCATTCTGCTCTCCCAGGACAGTGTAGACGGGGCCGTGCTGCTCTCCCAGGAGAGTGTAGACGGGCCATTCTGTTCTCCCAGGACAGTGTAGACGGGGACGTGCTGCTCTCCCAGGAGAGTGTAGACGGGCCATTCTGCTCTCCCAGGACAGTGTAGACGGGCCATTCTGCTCTCCCAGGACAGTGTAGACGTGCCATTCTGCTCTCCCAGGACAGTGTAGACGGGGCCGTGCTGCTCTCCCAGGACAGTGTAGACGGGCTGTGCTGCTCTCCCAGTACAGTGTAGATGGGCCATTCTGTTCTCCCAGGACAGTGTAGACGGGGACGTGCTGCTCTCCCAGGAGAGTGTAGACGGGCCATTCTGCTCTCCCAGGACAGTGTAGACGGGCCATTCTGCTCTCCCAGGACAGTGTAGACGGGCCATTCTGCTCTCCCAGGACAGTGTAGACGGGGCCGTGCTGCTCTCCCAGGACAGTGTAGACGGGCCGTGCTGCTCTCCCAGTACAGTGTAGATGGGCCATTCTGTTCTCCCAGGACAGTGTAGACGGGCCATTCTGCTCTCCCAGGACAGTGTAGATGGGGCCGTGCTGCCTCCCAGGACAGTGTAGACGGGCCATTCTGCTCTCCCAGGACAGTGTAGACGGGCCATTCTGTTCTCCCAGGACAGTGTAAACGGGCCATTCTGCTCTCCCAGGACAGTGTAGACGGGCCATTCTGCTCTCCCAGGACAGTGTAGACGGGCCCGTGCTGCTCTCCCAGGACAGTGTAGACGGGGCCTTGCTGCTCTCCCAGGACAGTGTAGACGGGGCCGTGCTACTCTCCCAGGACAGTGTAGATGGGGCCTTGCTGCTCTCCCAGGACAGTGTAGATGGGGCCGTGCTACTCTCCCAGGACAGTGTAGACGGGCCATTCTGCTCTCCCAGGACAGTGTAGACGGGGCCATTCTGCTCTCCCGGGACAGTGTAGACGGGCCATTCTGCTCTCCCAGGACAGTGTAGACGGGGCTATACTGCTCTCCCAGGACAGTGTAGACGGGGCCGTGCTACTCTCCCAGGACAGTGTAGACGGGGCCGTGCTGCTCTCCCAGGACAGTGTAGACGGGGCCGTACTGCTCTCCCAGGACAGTGTAGACGGGGCTATACTGCTCTCCCAGGACAGTGTAGACGGGGCTATACTGCGCTCCCAGGACAGTGTAGACGGGGCTATACTGCGCTCCCAGGACAGTGTAGACGGGGCTATACTGCTCTCCCAGGACAGTGTAGACGGGGCTATACTGCTCTCCCAGGACAGTGTAGACGGGGCCGTGCTGCTCTCCCAGGACAGTGTAGACGGGGCTATACTGCGCTCCCAGGACACTGGCAGATGTTGCCCATGCTCTGCCCTGTGGACCCGGGAGGAGCCTTGGCCTTGCACCTCTCACCAGGAAGACTTGAGGGGAAACTTATTTGCTGTCTAAGAAGTGCCTTTTCTCCGAAGTCCCTATAATCCTTGATTTTGTGTCATTTTGATTTTGATACTCTGGCAATTACAAGTAGGCAATATTCGGTGAAGCTTCCGGTCAGCAGATGCTCACAGCAGCAATGGCATGGCATACGTTATTGTCTCTCCTTGTAGTCATTTTTTTCTGGTAGGTTTAGCAGATATCGATAGAACTCAGTGAATGGGTCCAGGCATATTCCTCTAGTGGTTATGATATCAAGGAATGGTTAGGTTAACAGTTTTCCCTTTTATGCTCTGAAGTCCATTTATCCGTCTAAGAAATGATTGCTTAAAACCTGTGGCCTGCCAGCAACTGCTGGTGCTAGCGGGCCGCCCCTGAGATGGAGCTCTACCTCTCATAACCCACAGCACAGGAAGGTGATGCTAGGCCTGAACTTGAAACTTTGGGGACAGATGATGGAGGGGAGAAGGGTAGAGTGAAATCTCTTAGAAGAAATGAAGTTTGAATTCATTATTGAAAGATGGCTGCCAAGCAGACAAGCTGAGGGCAGGCTTGGGGCATGGGCTGGAGGGCAGCACATTGAGGTACCCGTGGAACCCTATGAACTCTGGAGTGTGGCAGAAGCACTGGGGAGCCAAGATGGAGCACCGAGAAGCCTGGATGGAGCATTGGGGAGCATAGATGGAGCACTGGAGAGCCTGCATGGAGCACTAGGGAGCATGGATGGCCTGATATGGAGGACCAGCACTAGTGCCAAATGAAGAATGGGTTGGAGGGTGGCCAGGTCTAGTGTCACAGAGGCCAGTTAGGATGGTTCTAACTTAACCGTCCTTGTTAGAAATAAGGGTATGTGTGCACTATCCATCCCCAAAGCAAGGTTGTGCTTGTAAGAGGATACAAAATTTGGCCACAGATTTCAAGAGCAATGAGGGCAAAAGGCTATACACTGCTTATCAGTGGCAGTGGTGAGGGCTTATTCATTCATTCAAAATATATTTGGTGCAGACACAGTCAGATAAACAGACTGTGATAGATTAGTGGGTATACCTTATAAGTTACATGAGCAAAATTCTAAATGTCCATCCCGTTCACAGCCATGCCCGCCCTTGGCTGCAACTGACTCGCGCTCTGACCGATGGGCTCTCTGCTCCCTAAAGTAGGTTTTGAGGGTAAACTTAGAAAAGCACTGTGCTGTATATGTATTGCATTGTACATGCACACTCCATACCCAGATTAAAGACATCTGTCTTTATTCCAGACATAAAAAGGCACCAGAATAAGGGATATGAGGCCTCTGGATAAAAGTTCTGCGAATTTCCGATATTTTCTGAGCTCTGTTATTTTACGGGGAATAATCCTGGCTTTTAATTTCAGATCCAAGAGGAAACATTTTGGCTTTTGTGATCCTTCCACACACAGTTGGATATTGAAGCTGACTTTGGTGGCTACTTCAAATTGGCCTTCATGTCTGTGTTCCAGGTTATTTCCAGTGTTTGGAATTCCTGTGCAGGAGCAAGAATTTGCCTCAAGCCAGTAAGACTGGTGGACGTTGAATAAGTGGCTTATTTTAAAGAGATATTTTGGTATAGAAAGGGCAGTAACAACAAATTCTTCCCCTAAATACAAATCTTTACATTCGCCATCCAATCCAGGGAAACTTTTGATCATAAGGAATCAAAATTCAGCTGAATGGATCTGATAAAAACTCCCACGAAGCAATTCTAAGTTCTAGCACCATTCTTGGAAGATAGTAGTTTCTCACTTATTACTATGGTAACCACAGCTGGTTCAGCTGGGACGTGCACATTTTCCATTTTGCGTGACTTGGACAGATATATATTGTAGGGCTAAAACTCTGGAGTAAGACTGTCCTGGGTTTTAACCCCTGCCACACTGATTAGCTGCTGTTTGAGTTTGGAGCAGATTACTGGGATTCTGTTTTTATTCACCTGTAAAGTGAGGTAACACTTATACAAGTAAAGTTCTTTTGTTAAACCTGCCTGGGATTGATTCTTCTCTTCTTCATCACACTGGGCAACCTGTTCTCTTTGTTTCTTGCTCTCCTTATCTATAAAGTAATAATTGTAATAGTAATATTACTAATTCCTAGACCATGTGGATGTGGTAAGACTTAAATGAGATAATGCACATCAAAGGTTTGGCATAGTGTCTGGCACACAGCACATAGCATCTGACTGCTGGTTCCTTGCCACCATTTCCCGAGCTTTCTGATGTGTTCTGTGCCCCCTGTGGTGAGTTGCTGTATTCTATCTGAAGATTAAGGCTTCACAAGATAAAGTCATTGCTATATGCTTTTCTTTTTTTTTTTTAATTGAAGATTCAATAATGTAATCTCTGGGTTTGGAGTAGGATTGCTAGATAAAATACTGAGTGTCCAGTTAAATTTGAATTTCACATATACAAAGAATACTTTCCTAGTATAATTATGGTCCAAATTTCATGAAGTATGCATAATAAAATATTTTTGCTAATCTCAATTAAAATTTAATTGGGCATTTTGT
Source organism: Antrozous pallidus (assembly GCA_027563665.1). Classification (NCBI taxonomy): domain Eukaryota; kingdom Metazoa; phylum Chordata; class Mammalia; order Chiroptera; family Vespertilionidae; genus Antrozous; species Antrozous pallidus. Next base: position 4,182,451 of record CM050524.1, on the reverse strand, counting down.
ATTTTTATTTGGTAAATCTGGAAACCCTAGTATGGGGGTAAAACTTACCCTTTACCCTCTCGTCCATTTCTTTAATAAGATATATGTATGGATGCTTATACAAACACAGTGAATAACACTCTTGGAACATGGGTATAGAAATAGTTACACAAATTTGATGAAATATTTCTCAGTATCTAGTAAATCTATCTCCTAAATTCTTTATATCTTTGTAAGCAATGGGACCATCAAATTGAGATTATGTTGACACCTGATTATATAGTGTGCAGTTACTTGAAAATTCTGAAATGTTCTAGTGTTGCTTCTACCTGGAGGGACTTATTAATAATGACACATTAATGCATAGGTATGCATTCCAGAGAATCCTGAAAACCTCATCATCTTTGAAGGAAATTACCTCATCACTCTTAGAGTCGCCTGTATAGGGAAGGTTGTTCTTATGGCTGGCCTTGTTTTCCAAGTAGGAAAATAAACACATAAAGTGGGTAGGTTAATAATTTAGAGTGATGTCGCTGTATGTACAATTTAAGTCAATTTTTAAGTGGGTTTGGTCCTTAAGCTATTAGACTAGTTGAAGATTTTGAGAGAATTAAATCAAAGACTGAGGTCCTCTCAGTTCACCCCATTTTTACTAAATATCTGCTGGAGACACAACAACCTGCTAGCAGGAGAGAGGACTCTTAATGTATGGTTCTGTCCCTCAAAAACCTTAGTGTTAAATGGAGCATTATGGCAAGAAGCAACGACGACAAAAGACTAAATAAATGCTGTCAGGGTCTAAGGCAAGTAAAGACGGCCCAGATGGTTGAATGTAGGAAGCGATGAAATCTGAAGAATAAGTAGGAACAGCTTTCTGGAGGGTCATATTTGAGAGAAGTCTTCAAAGATGAGAGTCATTTCACCTGAGAAATAAAATATTTTAAATATAGGCTTAACATTAATAAGAGCGTGGAGTTGGAAATAAGTATGTTATTCAGACACGAGAAGAATATATATAGCATGGTAACTGGCCGTGACCTCTTCTCTCATGTGTGACTGTTTATGGTCTAGAATTTCCAGATCAGAAACTTGATTTTATGTAGGTGGAGCTGGATTCGTTCCATGTTAGTTTCTTAAATATTTATCATGCACCGATTGTTGCTATGTAGGTAGTGGCCAGAGAGACTAGGGCAGTGCTTAGAGACTCTTTTACTAGGTCACTTAAAACCAACTAAAAGTCACTCCATTTAAATTTCTTTTCTGAAAGAACATTTCTAGTGATTTTTGATTTAAGTTGGGCAAAATTAACAGCAGAAGGATTTCATGAGCGGCTTCTTGTGAGGCACTCTGAGTATTTGCTTAGATGACTTTGAAGGCCAGCTTAACTCATTTCCTGTGGGGATGACACTTGTTTATTGGACTTGGCCTAGGTCTGAGTTAATTGCCTTATGCCTTTGACCGGTCCCAGATGCTTCCCCAGCAATGTGCCATTAGCACATGGGAGCTTTCTACAGGGGCACCAGCACACACCTGCTTCAGCCGTCATGGACACCAGAGACTGTGCTCATCTCAGATTTAGCTGTGAAAATTTGGAATCTTGGAGAGAAAGATTCATTAAATGCTAAAATCATTTTCAATAGTTGTTTTCTAGTACTTTTTCCTTTTTTAAAAAAATGACTTTATGTTAAATTAAAGTCATTTAAAAATGACCCCAGGATTCAAAACTTGTTGAAATCAATCACTTTTTCAGCAAATGATTTAAAATTAGATGTTCATCTTGCCAAGGAGATAGTAAGACACATCATGAAAAACTTTGTTTTGGGTAGCATGCCCATTGCTTAAGAGGGACTAATAAGGCTGGGAGTGGAAGATTTTGATTCTAAATTCATGTGTGTTGGGCTCAAAGGTCTGAATTAGACTGGAAATTAGCAAGGCATTTAGTGATCCTTGGTACTTCGTTTTTGTAAATTAGAATTAGCCTGTGTTTTTCAAGTTTGAACAAGTAGTTCTTTGTGGCTATGTTTGCTGTTTCAGATACCGGATGAGATACAGCATGCATGCAAACGTTACTGGGGTTTTAAACGTGAATGAGCACAGACTGTTTATGTTAGTTTGAGTCTGTCTGGATGTTATTTTTTTTCCTTGATGGCTGGGCCAAATATTATATAGTTTTATTATCTGCCCTTAGTTTCTACTGCCTTGTTTTTGGCCACTCTTAATATCTTCCTTTATGTATCTGTCATTAGTTATAATTGAAGCCTGGTGGTTTTAGGTCTAGAATGATGCCAGCCATTTAGGCTTTATTAATAGCAAATGTTGGTTCATGCCAGAGTTTTTGAAATCTAGGCTCTTTTTTGGATGCCCAATCTAAGCAAGCCATCTCTTCTACTCTAGCTGAAGGGCACTGGGAAGCCATTCAGAAGTGACTTTTGCATCTGTGCATGTAACAGCTACTTGTTTCTGATAAATTATTGGCTTTCTAGGTCACTCTTCAACCCCGAGTCACACTGCCTCAAAGAGGATTGCGTTCACAAGTATTTATGTCCCTTCATTCCTTAGTTTACTGACTTTCATAAAGGCTATCAGTGAATGCCAGTTCTAGAATGGGTACATAGTGATGGTAGATGACACCCAGGCCACAGCTGCTTCCCCGGGACTGCCTGACACTATCAGATACTTCGTGGCTCCTGCATTCTCTGGATTTGGGCCACTTTAAAACTCCATCCACTAATCCATATAATCAGTTACTCAACTAACATTGACTATATGATAGTTACTCTTATTAGGTACAAGGAATACAGCAGTGAACCACGCTATTGAAATCTCTGTACTCAAGGAGTTTATGGGTGGGGAAGGGGGAATGCATACATAAATAAATTTATAATAATACTAGTGGCCTAGTGCACGAAATTCGTGCATTTGCGGGGGTCCCTCAGCCTGGCTTGCGCCCTCTCACAGTCTGGGAGCCCTGGGAGGATGTTCGACTAATGGCTTAGTGGGCCTAAGCCATCATTCCCATGTCCTTAGCATTGCCACAGAAATGGGAGAGGCTCCCAACACTACTGCTGTGTTCGCCAGCTGTGAGCCCAGCTTCTGGCTGAGCGGTGCTCCCCCTGTGGGAGCACACTGACCACCAGGGAGCAGCTCCTGCATTGAGTGTCTGTCCCCTGGTGGTCAGCACGCATGATAGTGATTGATCATTCCACTGTTCCATCATTTTCATATTAGCCTTTTATTATGTAGGAGGATATGCTGTAGATGAGGCCCTCTAGAATCATAAGAAATGCAAAAAATTCACTGTTAACTCATTCTTGAATTCCCCACTTAAAATCCAATTGCCTCCCCTGTGGGGCATCTCCTGCACCTTGGGAACCACTGGGCTTGACACTTTTCCTCTTTGAGCTTCATTTTTCAATATATACGCATATACTGTGGGAATTATAATCTCTTCTCCGCCTACCTCACTGGGTTGTCATAAAGAGGTTCTGAGTTAATAAATCAGAAATGTTTCATCAAGTGATGTCTAAACGGGAAGGGATTGTTATTTAAAAAAATATATATATCTTATTGATTTTTTTTTACAGAGAGGAAGGGAGAGGGATAGAAAGTTAGAAACATTGATCAGCTGCCTCGTGCACACCCCCTACTGGGGATGTGCCTGCAACCAAGGTACATGCCTTTGACCAGAATCAACCTGGGACCTTTCAGTCCTCAGGCCAACACTCTTATCTACTGAGCCAAACCGGTTTCGGCAGGATTGTTATTTTTAAGCTCACAGGTACCCTCGCAGGTAGCAGGTGCTGATTAGGGGGGAAGGGCATGATTATTTCCTGGGGCTGTAGATATGGAAGCTTTGCAGAGGGCTCTGCAGGCATCACGGGGGGGGGGGGGTGGAAGGGGTTGAGGGGTGGGAGAGAAGAGGGGGAGCCTTCTGGCCAGCAGCCCTGGAGGCACTGGCAGGGGGCAGGGCATTAGGGGTACGCAAAGGAGGTGGTGAGGCCGAAGTCGGAGTAACTGTCAAACCTTGCCACTGGTACTATTCTTTAAATTGTACGTGACTGTTGCATATCTGTACCTGTTCAGGGCGGGGCTCCAATTTTCTGGAGTGGGCCAGGGTGGAGCCAGGCGGGCTAGGAGGGCTAGGAGGGCTGGTTTAGCTGCACCCCCAGCGAGGTTCAGCGTGCTTCCACTGTGGAATTGGTGCTGCTGTTGTCTGGGGGAAGGGTCCGACCCTGGGGGGCTGCTCAAGCCTGCCTCCATCCGGGTCTGGAGTTGTAGGGAGGAGAGGCGTGCCTGGCCCCAGTGGAGGGGTCATAGCAGCAATGGGTGCTGGCCCTGGGTGCCTCAGGGGTGCTGACAGGTGGTCACCAGTGTGCTATTGTTGTGGGTGCCCCTGGAGGGGGGGCAGGGGAAGAGATCCGGAGTTGGAGGTGCGGGCTGCAGCTACCCCCAGGCTGGGTCTTCTCCCCATCTGGTCAGCCTCCCCGTCCCTCCAGAGGTGCGGAGGCTGGGGTAGGGTGTCCATCCACTGGCGCCCCTCCCCTTCCCGGGGTGTGGGGGCTGGGCTAGGGTGTCTGTGCAGGGGGATTGGAAGAACTCCCCGTGGCCACTTCCTCTTCCTTCTTTGCAGTCCAGGCTCCCGTCAGGCACTCTACTGAGACCCCTGGGAACTTGGCTTCTGTAGGCTGCCCCCTGCCTCCTGCTGGTCTGTCAATGTGCAAATTGGTCATTACTGGGACACTGTAATGGACAAGTAGCATATTATCTCTTTATATTTGTAGATATTAAATGATTATAAGTGCTAGAAAGAAGATAAAGCATGGATGGGTTTGGGGTGAGTAGTAATTTAAAGTTGGATGATAAGGAAGACCTCACTGAGAACATGGCACTTGAGATATCTGAAGGAGGTGACAAAGCGTGTTGTGCCGTATTTCTGGGGGAGTGGGTGGGTGGAGGCTCATCAGGCAGAGGAATGGGTAAGTAAGTATGCAGGCTCTTGATGGAAGCATGCCCCATTCAGCAGGAGATGGATGTCCATATGGCTGGGACAGGCTGAGCAATGGGAATGGCAGGAGATGAGGTAGGGGACGAAATAGATAGGAATGGCCCTCGCTGGTTTTGCTCAATGGATAGAGCATCAGCCTGTGGACAGATGGGTCCCAGGTTCGATTTCTGATCAAAGCACATGCCTGGAGGATGTAGGAAGCAACCTATCAATGATTCTCTCTCATCATTGATGTTTCTATCTCTCTCGCTCTCCCTTTCCCTTCATCTCTGAAATAAATAAAAATATATATTAAAAAATAGATAGGAATGAAGTAGACTCATAGGGCTCTGTAAAGACTTTGTCTTTTTTTAATCCTCACCCGAATATATGTTTTTATTGATTTTCAAAGAAAGTAAGGGGGAGAGGGAGGGAAGAAGGGTGAGAGAGAGAAAAACATCAAGTGGTTGTTTCCCCTCCCCCATATGCACCCCACTGGTGATGGAACCTGCAGCCCTTTGGTGTATGGGACAACGCTCTAACTAACTGAGCCACCCAGCCAGGGCAATACTTTGCTGTTTTATTGCGTGTCATGGTGAGCTAGCAATTAGGATAGAGCAGTGGTCGGCAAACTCATCAGTCGACAGAGCCAAATATCAACAGTACAACAATTGAAATTTCTTTTGAGAGCCAGATTTTTTTAAACTTAAACTTCTTCTAACACCACTTCTTCAAAATAGACTCGCCCAGGCCATGGTGTTTTGTGGAAGAGCCACACTCAAGGGGCTAAAGAGCCGCATGTGGCTCAAGAGCTGCGGTTTGCCGACCACTGGGATAGAGTGATAAACAAGACCCAGCTTCTGTACTCAAGGAGTTGAATAGATGGACACAGACCTGGTTAGGAGAGTACCCCCTCAAAACAGTCTTTAAAAATATATATTTATTGATTTCAGAGAGGAATGGAGAAGGAGAGAGAGAAACATTAATGATGAGAGAGAATTATTGATTGGCTGCCTCCTGCACACCCACCACTGAGTTCGAGCCTGCAGCCAGGGTATGTACCTTGACTAGGAATTGAACCATGACTTCCTGGTTCATAGGTTGATGTCCAATCACTGAACCATGATAGTCAGGCTCAACGTAGTCTTAATAGCAGGAAATAGGGCTGAGGCCTGTGGGGAGACCTGGTAAACTAATAATGTTCAGGTGCACCTTCAAACTTACTCTTTAAACTAGAGGTCTGATGAATGAAATTTTTGCAAGGGGCTTGGCCCTTGTAGCCACCATGGTTGCCCTGGCCCTCACAGCCCGGGCTTCATCCCAAAGGTAGTCCGGAAGGACATCTGGAAGGTCGTTCGGCTGAACGGTCTAATTAGCATACTATGCTTTTAGTATTAGAGAAGATATCTTTCCGCTATCCAGTGCCTCGCAGGTAGGAGGTATCACAAGCCTGCAGCCTCACTTCTATATCCTTGAGCAATTTAGTTCTGCCCCATACTTGCATCACAATGTTTAGCACATCGAAGTCCTACAATTAGTCCTCTTTAAAAGACAGTTTAGGAACCATCTTTTATTACTCAAGAATGTGTTTTGGTCATCTCAACCCCTTCCCTTCCATCAGCATATTTCTTCCACTTCCTGTGATGGTTTAGTGCCCCTCATTGGCTGGCCCCCCAAATGGACTCACAGTTGGTCAGTTCATTTCTTTTCCCAGTGGAGAAGTAGTGCCCTCGCATCGCTTATTTTCAAGCCTCTAGGGTGAACTCTGTCCAGTGGAGCCCCAGTCATTTTACCTACTGACTGTATCTGTCTTCATGTTCTCTGACTGGCCTCTTCTTGAGAAACCCAGAATGTTGTATGTCTCCAGATTGAGGATTCTGGAAACAACTTCCCAGAGATCCGAGGGCACCACTAGCCCTGACCTGCTCTTCAGCCCTTCAGCCCTCCTGGCATATATTAGGGCAGTGCTGCCAAGGAGCTACCAAGGTGACAAGTGCCATGCCTCTCAGAAGGATGAGGTCAGCTGTTAGCACCTAAGCTGGAAACAGCCAACAGCTGTAAATTCCATTGTTACACTGCCTCCTTTTAATTATTTTCTTCCTCAGGCCTTTACACACATTCTTCCCACCATCTTAAAACACTATCCTGTCATTCTCATTTGAAGTTGCTTCCTGACCTTCTTCCTTGTCCCCTTCCTCTTCTGAGTTAGTTTGCCATGCTATGATTTTACAGTTTCCTGATCTTTTCCTTCATACGACTCAATTACTTATAGAATTATCCTACATTTACCCATGTGGTCATTGTCTGTTTCCCAACTCCAAGAGGCCAGCAAGCGCAGCTGTTTCTTTCACTATGGTGTCAGGTCCAGGATCTGACACAGAGAGGCATGTATAAATATTTGTGGGCTAATGGGTTCATAAATGAAAGACTAAATGATTAAAAGGCAGACTTGCCTTTTCTCTTGTCTATTCATATTAAATTTCTGTGCCCATCCTGGCCAAGGGTAACAACTGTTATTGTATATTATTAGAGATACTGAAGATGTGATTTTTGTCTGTCACATAATTCTGTGGCCTTGTAGAATTTTATTAAACTTGACTACAAAAACCAGAGCTCAGTGATATTCGCAAATCAGCATTCTTTAACTGGCATGGCCTTGACAAGCTGGGCTGTAATTTATCAACTTATTTTGCTATAGCTGCATTTTCCTCTTAATTTTTCCAGAAATGAGCTTTAATTCTATTTAGATCCACTTCCATTCTGTTTGTTAAAAATTACTAGAGAGCTATTATTTTTTCTTACCAGGATTCATAATGCTTTTGGGAGGATTTGTTTTGGCTTATCTAATGGAACTTTGAAGTGGATAGGAAGAGAAAACACCGTGACACTTGCTGCAGAAGAACGACAGAGCAGAGTTTACAACAACAGTGGGCTCTGTTTATTTCTAAAATGAAACTATTCCACATGTTCATATCACAAAGATAGGCTTTTTCCAAGCTGGGTGGGTGTTTAATTTATAGAGAAAGCATGCATTGTTCTGCAGGATGCACTGTGGTTGCACTGGCACTCAGAAGATTCGCTCAGAGGTATCTATGGGTAGTCACACCCTAAACTACACAAACCAAGCAGTTTTAAAGAGGTGGAAAATCTGATGTGCACTATTTCCCAGCCACTTATGCCTCAGGACAAGAAGTGGGGAGGTGGGAATGAAACCCAAGACTGCTGCTTCTATTTGCCAGTGTGGCACTTCTTGCCTGAATGACCCTGGAAAACAGAATTAACTTTTCAGAGCCCCAGAACCCCATCTGTAAAGTGGAGCAAAGCCACCTACCTCAGACTTATTGCAAGGGTTTCATGGGCTAATGTATGGGAAGGGTCACCATGCCCAGCACATTCTGCATGCCTAGAGATATTTTTATTACTTGGGATGGCACAATGGGTAGGTGGTAGTGAAGTGCAAAGACTCCAGAGGGCTGGCCTGGGTTTGAATCCTGGATCGTCAGTTTATTGCTGGGCCATCTTGTCCTGACCCTTTCATATATGTAAAATAAGGATATAGTGATACCTGCTCCATAGGGGTTATTATGAAGACTGAACATTTGCCAGCTCCTGGTCCATGACAAGTGCTGTGTAAACATTTGCAGTTGTGACTGAGACCTCTGCATCTGCAGAGGATGGTGAGGTCACAAGTCAGGTTCCACCATGTGCAAGATGTACAATTATGAATAAGCTGGTAACTTCTTTGAGCCTCAGTTTCTTCTCTCTGTAATATGGGGATGATCTAGTGGTAGTGCCAAATTTTATGAGAAATCAATGAGATAATGCGTATGTAAAGTGTTTATTTTTAACATAGGGTCTGGAACATGGAAATAGTAAGTCATAACTACAGTGAATATTTTTTTATAATTATTACTACCATCACTATTATTGTTTCCATTATTTTAAATTCTATTGTTAATATGTCTCTGGCTTAGGTAGAAGTTATATTCTAAGATAATTATACAAACCCTCCATGGAAATCAATATGACTAGTATGTGGAAAATAATGTTGAGGTCTGTTCTTGCTTTGGGTACTTTTGTATAAATGAGCTATTTCAGAAAATTGACAATATTCAGTAAAAGTCTTATAATCATGCATTTATAATTTCATAGGTCATAGCATATAGAAGTTAATCAGGGTCAGTGGTAGGTGGACAGCCTTATATTTATGAAAAATGACTCATAGCAAACACCAGGAACTAAAATTTCCAAAGCAGAAAAACAAAAAGCCATCACATAAACCATGTTTAAATCAAGTCTGTATCTGTTTCATATCTCCACTGGGATTGCGTTCATAAAGTTTTGACATTTCTTAAACTTCTGATGTTATATCTCATTTAAGACTGAAAACCATGAATCATAACCATGCACTATGGGAACTGAATGGATAAGCACTTGTTCTTCTGTTGGTAACATTTTCCACATTAGTTATTTGGGTCACTGGGTCTACAGTATCCACATTTAAACCTTTGTTCCACAATATATCCTTAAGTTCAGCCCTCCCTCCCCCTTTTTTTTGAGAGGGTAGGGAATAAGGAAGCAGTGATTAGAATTTAGGGCTGTGAGACAGGCAGGGCTCTGACTAGCACTTGTCACTGTAGTAGTACCCTGTGTTTTCAAGGAAGGTGGGAGCTTGCACTGAGCTGTCAGATGTGCAGAGAAGTGCAGATATTTGTACCAGGCCTAGGTACAAACTCTCAAGTTGCCACATGGAAGTGCTGGTGAAATTCCTAGATTATATGTTCTGGAGAGATGAGGAGAGAGACACAGAATGGTTAGAGTGGATGTTAGTGCCTCCTCATGTGTAGGGTACAACTTCTATATGCATGGGAAAATTTCTTCTGGGATAGATGCAGGTATCTGCTGAGAGAATGGAATGCTTTGAAGGTTAGAACTTGGAGAGAAAGTGAATCCGAGGTTAGTGTCATTGGGGTCATAGTATCGAGGACCTTTTAAACCATGGTTAGAAAGATGGGCTTTATTCAAAGGCAAAGAGGGAGGTATGGAAGAGTTTTAAGTAGGAGCCATAGGATCCTATATGTATTTCTGAAAGATCACTGTGCAAATACCAACGAAGAACAGTGCAAGAGAGGATACCGCCTTGGATCTGCATGGTGGCTTATAAAGGAAGAGAGTGGCATTGAATGGAGAGATGCAAGGGATGCAGAAGCACAGCCTGAGTGATTATTTAGACTTAAGTGGTGACAGAGTGAGGGGGGAAGGTGGGCCCATGTGGTAGAACAGGGATATTACAGATATGGAGTTCTGAGGAGAGACTCAGGCTGATGCAAGGGATGCAGAAGCACAGCCTGAGTGATTATTTAGACTTAAGTGGTGACAGAGTGAGGGGGGAAGGTGGGGCCCATGTGGTAGAACAGGGATATTACAGATACGGAGTTCTGAGGAGAGACTCAGGCTGGGTAGAGTAGATGTTAGCATCGCCTCGTGTGTGGGGTGCAAGGTGAAACAATGTCACATCACTGGGAGAGCTTTAGGGTTGGCACTATTCTGGGGCAGAGTTTATTTCAGTCAGGTTTACATTTTCATGCATGGAAGTCAATAGCCAATTAACAGTTGCCTGAACAAATAGGGATCCATTTACTCCTGTACAAGAAGTCAGAGGTCCATGACCATGCCCATTCTTCTAGTGGCTCCATAACATTATAGGGATCCTCACACTGATTTGGTGTTTTCCTCATAGTTTTTACCTGTGGTTGCAAGATGGTTGCTGTTCCTCCAGTTGTCATATCTGCTTTAAGGAGAGAGTAAATAAAAAAGGGGTGAAATCTGTAGTGGGGAAACACAGGCTTTCCCAGAAACCCTCTGCGGATGTCTCCTTGCATCTCATTGGTCAGAACTGGGTCAAATGGCAATTCCTTACTGGGCAAGTTGCTGCCCTGATGAAGTGATGGTTCTGTGAATAGAAATGGAGGAAATGGAACTTTACTATATGCAGAGTGCTCAGTTCACTTCACCAGGTTCTGGTAAGAGGGGAAGGAGCATGAAGAGTTTGAGGAATGAAGGAGTTTAATGACATGGTGAGAAATGTCAGTGGGCACATTTTCTTTCACCTCTGTAGTCAGCCCAAATTATAATTTCACATTAATATAAATTATGAAATGCACTTAAAGTTTACCTATATTTTTTGTTAGTTATCTTCAAATACATATAACATTGAATTATCTATAAAATATACTAAACACATTTTCCTATCTGATAAAAATTCTCAACCTACAAAAATTTCTCAAATTTATTCCAAATCTTCCTTGTCCCTAAACTATCAGTGGACCTCTTTGGGTTTAGAGCAAATGTGGAAAATTCCACTTGGTGTTCACTTAACTGATGTGTAAGTGAAAGCAGGGAATGAATACGTGATGGAAAATGTCGCACCCTTTACTTTTATTTTTTTTGTATCTGTGAAAGATATAATTATTCTGTATTTAAAACTGGAGAGGGGAAATGCTTGTTCACCCTTTTTGAAGGTAACTTTAGTTGGGAATCAAATGATGCCAATATTTGTCCTCTACTCCAGTTTAATTCAAGGCAGATTCACTACTAATAGATGCAAAAGTCTGGGTTAGTGACTGTGTTACCTGACAGTGGTTATGAAGATAAATAATGCCAGTCCCTGAGGAGTAGAAGGAACAGAGGTTTTGTAAGTGGCACCTGAAGCCTAGCATTCTGCCACATAATCTTGGGAAAACCCTCTGAACTAGCTTATTCTATGAAATTGGGAGGAGAGAGCAGGAAATAGGTATGTAGTCCTTACTGCATGTATGTGCAAAATACCTCTGAAACCCGGGTGGCAGGACTCTCTGAGGTACAAGTAAAATCTGGTGAGATGTTACATAGAGATTACTTTCTGTTGGGAGGCTTTAAGAAGGCTTTGTGAAAGGTGGGTTTGAATTCCCGTGTTGGAGAATGAAGAGGGTTTACAGGATGATGGACAACGGCCCCAGACTGAGCAAATGCAAACTTTGTGTTTGAGGGTTTCAGAGATTAGGAGTTGTTTTCAGGAAAGGACAAGATGAGGAGAGCCTTGAAAGTCTGGCTGAGTGGGTTTGGACTTTGTTCTCTAGGTGCTGGGGAGCAACCAAGACATTTTAAAAATTCATAGAATTTTGGTACAAGTGCAATTTATTGGTCAAAGAATATGTATAAAATTTCCATAGACTTTAAATGTTAAACTTTTTACTTGAGGTTATTGTGGTTTATGCCACAGGGTTATAAGGAACAGTGCCACCTGGCCGGTGTGGCCCAGGGCTTGAGCGTTGACCTATCAGCCAGGAGATCATGGTCTGATTCCCAGTCAGGACACATGCTTGGGTTGCAAGCTTGATGCTCAGTGTGGGACATGTGTAGGAGGTAGCCAATAAATGATTATCTTTTGTCGTTGACTAGTGGCCCCATGCATGAAATTGGTGCATGGGGTGGAGGTCCCTCAGCCCAACCTGCACCCTCTCTAATCTGGGACCCCTTGAGGGATGTCCGACGGCCTATTTAGGCCCAGTGAGATCGGGCCTAAATGGGCAGTCGGACATCCCTGTCATAATCCAACTGCTTGCCTATCTGCCTTCCTGATTGCCCCTAAACTGCTTCTGCCTGCCAGCCTGATCACCCCCTAACCACTCCTCTGCCAGCCTAATTGATGCCTAACTGCTCCTCTGCCAGCCTGTTTGCCCCTAATTGCCCTGCTCTACAGGCCTGGTCACACCCCCCAGCGACCCAAGCAGAGGCCCTGGTATCTGGGACTTATCTCCTTTTTTTTTTATGGCAGAATTTTATGATTTTTTTAGACACAAAATACAATGTGTACACAATCTGTCTATTCATTTTCTTTGCTGCGCAGCCTGGCGTTGGGATTGGTGGCTCCGAGGGCCAGCTGGGTTGCTCTTCCCACAGTGGCTTTGCGGTTCTTTGAGGAGATGTGAGCAATCTCAGCACAGTAAGATTTATTGCACATCAGCAGCACCTCAAGCTCCTTGACGTTATGGTCCAGGAATTTCTGAAAGCCACTGGGCAGCATATGCTTTGTTTTCTTGTTGCTCCCATATCCAATGTTGGGCATCAAGATCTGGCCCTTGAATCTTCTACGCACCCTATTGTCAATGCCTCTGGGTTTCCGCCAGTTCCGCTTAATTTTGACATATTGGTCTGACTGGTGCCGGATGAACTTCTTGGTCCTCTTTCTGACAATCTTGGGTTTCACGAGGGGTCTGAGGGCAGCCATGGTGCCGAGTAGGAGATGGCTGCCACCTCCGTAGGCAGCGCTGAGGAAGAGAAGGGGACTTACTTATCTTCTACAATTGAAACTTTGTAGCCTGGAGTGGAGCCAAGCCTTTGGCTTGCTCTGTGGTGGCAGCCATTTCTGTTGTGATTTATGTATCTTTTGTAATTGAAACTTTGTAGTCTGGAGTGGAGGCCTAAGCCCGCCAAGGTTGAAGAAGTTTGGCTTCCTCCATTGCTGGGGGCAACCCTAGTCTCCTGCCTCTCTCCAGCTCCATGGCTGTCGCCATTTCTGTTGGGATTTTATAATTGAAACTTCGTAGCCTGGTGTGGAGGCCTGAGAAGCAAGGGAAGGTGGAAACCCACGCCTTCCTCCTGCTCTCTGTGGCCACAGCCACCTTGATTGGGTTTATTTGAATAATCACTCCTGATTGGCTAGTGGGTGTGACTTGTGGGCATGGCTTGTGGGCATAGCAGATATACGGTCAATTTGTGTATTACTCTTTTATTAGATAGGATATTTTTATCTCTCTCCCTCTCCCTTCCTTTCTGAAATCAATTAAAAAAAAAAGGTACCCAGAGATCCTGAGCACTTTCTGTTTCCGCAGGGTAGCACCTGGCACAATATTACAACAGGAAACCAACTGAAGACTTGAGGAACATCCATGATTTGCCTAAGTTCGTGTTGTAAGTGGGCGATCTTAGTGGGGATGAGAGAATAGATTAGAGGCACAGCATGGAGGCCAGGAGATCCTTGGGAGGCTCTTGGAATTATTGAAGAGAGGGCATGAAGAGTGATGATGGGATTGGAAAGGAGAGGATATGCAGGTAGAAACAACAGGATTTGGCAATCATGTGGGGGTGATAAGAGCAATTGATGCTGTGTGCAATTGCTCAGCAAGTAGGGATTTAGGGCCAGTCATGTGCCATGCACTCTGCTAAGCACTGCAGAGGTTAAAGATGATCTTACAGAGTCTGGGCAGTGTGATGTAGCAGAGATGGGGATGCAGATAGAAACTATCCTAGACTGGATGATACAGGGTGAGATTACACCTGTGGAGGTGTAACTACTTTGCTGCTGCTGCTGGTTTCTACCTAGGTGGTAATGTAGATCCGAAGCCAGAAATCTAGATTTTTTTGTGAGATCTCCCAGTTGTCAAATGTTACCTAATACAACTTAAAAAAAAAAAGATGCATACCAATTAGCATGCATCTATGGGCCAGATTCCCCTCACAGATTAGCCTCAGCCTTTTTGACAGAATGTTTAGAGCTGAAATTAATTCACTGTGTGTAACCTATCACTCCAAATTTAGTGGCTTAAAATGACCACCATTTTCTTATTTCTTGCAGTTCTGAGGGTTGACTGGGCTTATTTGGGCAATAATTATAGGTAGATGATGGCCAGGACTGGAAAAATATGAGGGTCTATCTTGGTCCCTGAGGCACTGGAAGTTTCTCTTTCTTCACACAGTTTGAGGGGCTCTCCGTTTGGGCTCTCCATTTCTTACAAGGTGGCTCCGAGCCTCCCAAAGTTAATGCTCCAAGAGAGGATACGTGAGAACAACCAGCCTCCTTACGGCCAGGTCCAGGATTGCCAAGCATCACCCTTGCCTCTTTTGTTGGTGGAGGGAGCCCAGGTTCGCTGTGGGAGGGGCGCTCTTTGGAGGACTGCCATCTTTGGAGACTGCCTGCATTCGAAGCAGGATCTCCAGCGGGTGGCGATGTTGTCTATCTAGGAAAGTCAGAAGACAGGGCATGTTCTCCTGCTGCCAGCCCGTGTTGCTCGGAAGTTGTTGGAGAAGTGGATAATACTATGTTTTATAGTAATGATGATTCTGGGGAAAGTTTGTTTTTTTTTTTAATACAATGGCTTCCTTTGGAAACAACTCATAATTATTTGGGTTTTAGTCATTAAAAGTTATACTACATAAGACAGTTATTTTCTGGTTTGGTGAATGTGTGTTTTTCAAATATGTGACCAAATGTAAATTAATATTGAGTCTTTAATCACGTATTCCTTTAGAAAAGGGGCCCTCAAATAAAATGTTGCATAAGAATTCCAAATCTTTACTGACCCAAGACAGGTGTAGCTGAAATGTCCATTAGCAAGGTCCGTGTGCTCCTAAGATGGAAGACCAGCCTGTGGGACCCTGTACAAAATGAAAATGTTTAAAAGTGAAGAATTTTAAGATATTGACAAGAAAGGATTAAACCAAGCCCTAGGTTCCATGAGCTGTACAGGTCATTCACCTCTCAAGCCCACCCTGCTTAGATCCTTGAAACTATGTGCAAATATTGGAGTAAAATATAATTTTCCAGCAGAGGGCCATTGACTCACAATAAAATTCTGATTTGGTTTTGACACCCAAAAATTTTTCAGAACCATTGCGTTGACAAGTCAGAAAAAATGGAAGCTTTGTGTTAGAAAGGCGCTCTGCTCTGAAGCAGCACTATTCCTTTTGGCCGAGCAATTGGTCCTGGCAGGCCTACATGAGCTTTCTGCCTTGTAGCCTTCCTGAGTTCCGATGGCACTGTCTCGGAAGGTATAGCGTGTGTATGCCGCTGAGTATTTGATAGGTTTCCTACTGAATGTGCTTTTCTCCTTTCCCCTCCGCCCTGTGTCGGAAGCATACAGATACGTTGCTTTCTAACTGATGGACACTATGTTCATTTGCAACAGATTGGAACATAGTTCTTTATGCTAAGAATCTGGGTCAACATTTCTGGAAGGTGCTTGGTGAACTCTAGACAGGGCTGCAATATTGCACAGTTTCAGGAAGTGTATTAGTCAGCTCAGGCTGCTGTATCAAAGTTCCACAGACTGAGTGGTTTAAACAACAGAAATGTATGGTCTCATAGTTCTGGAGGCTGGAAGTCCAAAATTGAGATGTCAGCAAGGCCTTGATGCCTCTGAAAGCGCTGAATAGGGGGCAGGCCTGGGCCTTTCTCCTGTCTTCCTCGAGTTCCTTGGTCTATGCTAACTCAGCTCGATGTCCTTAGATGGCTTCTCCTTGTGCGTATGTGTGTGTGTGCGCCCCAATTTTCCCATTTTATCAAGACACCAGTCAAATTGGATGAGTGGCTCACTCTCTTCCAATATGAATTCATCTTAAATCATCTGCAACACATTCCGAGGTACTGGGGGTAGGACTTCAACATATGAATTTTGGGGACACATAATTCAACCCATAACAGGAATGTTCGGATTATATCTGGGAATGGCAGCCCCTGCATTGTAGAACTCATAGATGAGTGGCTGTGCATGGAAGCCCCTGCGGTATAAGAAGCTCCATCTGCTTTAATATTTTAGAGGTGTTTGTGGAGGTGACTTTTTAAATACATGAGCCACGTTGAATTACTTGTTTGGGCTCCTGATTGTAGCATCATGGCTCTTAAATTATTTTTATTATGCTTGTCAATTATTGGATTTCAAGGCCAAATTACTCTCATACCCACATGCCTGGTCCTTATAATAGAATAATAATAGTTAACATTTATTGAATGCTTATTATGTACTTACAGCTCTGCATGCATTATCTAATTTTACCTTCACAACAAGTCTATTAGTTACTGTTATTCTTTCATTTAATAGATGAGAACACTGAGATTAAGTGTAGTTATGTGACTTGGCCACAGTCACACAGCTAATTAAGTGACAGGCTATGATTTGAACCCAGTTCTATCTCATTTCCAAACCCAAGCAACATTATATAGGGTGTGCTCCATATTTAAAAAAATAATGTTTTTTAGAGAGAGGGAAGGAGAGAGCGAGAGAGAAAGCAATATCAATTGGCTGTTTCCAGCATGCCCCCTACTGTGGATTGAGTCCACAACCTGGGTAGGTACCCTGATTGGGAATTGAACCCGTGACCCCTTGGTGCATTGGTCAATGCTCAACTACCTAACCACACAGGCCAGGCTGCCACATATTTTTAGAAGAATACTTGTATGTGACGGTTTACCATCCAACATCTGTTCATCAAGAGTCTCTTCTTTTTTCCTAGGTCATTCCCTGATGAAACATTCTCCACCTACATTTATTTTTTGCAGGATTCTTAACCCTTTTCAAAGTAACCACCTGCCCTTCTATAGGTTTTATGGAAGGATTTGTACTTCAGTAAATCTAGGAATACTCAATCTGAAGTAATTGAAATTACAAATGTAAATGGTGAGTGGGCTTATATATTTGAATTGTATGTTTTCAGATCCTTAGGGGAACATAGAAATTAACTCATTTCTTCAACACAGATGAAAATAGAGCCCTCATATCACCAGAGAATTTCCTACTAATGATCAGGAAAAGTATGCTCAGCTCAGTATAATGTGCTCTGTGGTGAGACCTCGACCAATTTTCTCTGTAAACAGTGTTTTACTTTGTTCATTCTTTGCCAGGTAGCAACTGAATTCTCTTTGTCTATCAGAGTGATAGTTCAGTTGAATTCAGGCATGTGAAGAGATAGGTTCCTTTCCAGGTGTGACACAGTGTTGGTTTGGAAGCAGAGCCTGGTATCCTCTGATGGATTATGGGGAAGTTCAGATACCAGAAATTACATTGTGTGTGGATGCTTTTTATCTCACTTGCCCATCTGTGCAGTATTAAATTGCAAACAATATGATGAATCATCTTTCTGAAAATCCTCATTAGTCTTGACTAATAGTTCATATTGAGCAAGTAGAAAAAAAAGATAAGGCACAATCAGTGAGGGCACCATCTGAGCCTCTTTCATCTTAACAGTCAGTGACAACCTGAGATGGCGAATGAAGGAGGAAATGGATCGCACTTTTTTCACTTCACTAAGATACTTTATTTCACTAAGTATACTTAGTCGAACATGTATCTGTGTATGTCTGTGTATCGCCTTTGTTAAAATACAAACTCAGATATTGTTGCATTTAGTACCACAAATATTGGCTGAGGACCTCCCTATTCTAATTGAAGTATTTGCCTAGGTGTTATGGAATACTTTATTGTATTTTTCCTGTGTCTGATAGCAATGTTTTGGGGAGCAAAGTAATCTGGGAGCAAATTAAAGATATGAATTCCTGGGTCCTGGGTGCCAACCCTACGGATTTGAGGGCTCCAGGAGATGCTGCCCAGCTTTGCTGTGGTTCTTTGCCTCACCATTGTCTGAGGTGTGTCAACACGAGGATGAAGGTTCACTGCAATTTCCTCTTATCTCTCTCTCCTACTGTTCTCTTCCCTCAAGTGTAGTAAAGAAAAAAATTTTAAGGGCTATTCCAATAGCTTGTTTTTAAAAATTGTTCGTGAAGGACTTTGTTAATTTTAGCAATATCACAATTCTATCTTTCATTGTGTGGTCTATATGAAAGAAGCCATTGGTATAGGAGTGTGTGTGTGTGTGTGTGTGTGTGTTTTATGCAACAAATTTTATTTAGCATAGTTAGTCCCAACATTCAGCACAAAAAATTTACAGAGGACAGAAAGTGTATTAATAAAAGCCAGTCTTTACCAAAACAAAAAATATGTTATTGATTCAAAATATTTTACACTTAAATGATAAACTGCAGTAACTTATCTGAGCACCTACTGATCAGAGAAAGAATGAGAAGAAAAGAATGTTCAGTCTCCAGCTGGTATCAGAGAAGTCAGTCGAGGTAGCTGATGCCTTCAGTCTCTTTATTTTTTGCATTAGTACCCTCAGCTGGAACTGTTTACGGGACAGAAGTCCCCTAGGTCTGTTATCCCTGCCACAAGGCTTCTCCCAGGTAAAAGATAGTTCTTTCAACAGCATTTTTCTCTGCGTACAGATTTAGGATCTGTTTATGTAGTGAGGCTGTTGGAATAATCACTTCATCAATATCGTTATCAGATTGTTTTTCCATCTTTTTCCTTTTTGTTTGAGCAGAGCTGTGTTCTTCATCCTTCTTAAAAATTCTGTGGTGTGTGTGTGTTTTTTTTTTTTTTTTAAATCAATTTCAGCAACTTCTTGATCTGAATGGATAACCATCTCTTCTAGATTCTGGTGACCTTTTTTTTTTTAGGTCTTTCTCTGTTCATTTCAAGGTAGTGAGTTTTGCCTAAGGCAATCCATTTCCTCCTTCATCCACCATCTCAGGTTGTCACTGACTGTTGAGATGAGAGAAGCTTAGATTGTGTCCTCACTGATTGTGCCATCCCTACTGGGACCAACAGTATTCACAGGAGGCTGGTAAGAGAATTTGTGGGAGGATAAGGACCACTAGGTGGGTAAGGACAGCCTGGGTAACAACTGGGATTGGAAGGATATCCAGATGGGTATGGAGAGATTCTACTGGGCACGCCTTGCATGTAGGAAGTATTTGGTGGCCCTGTTGTCTGGTATGATGGGTAATATATTGAAATTGTAGATCAGGAGCAGACTGGAGGTTCATCTTCAAACTCCACAATCATGACCTGAATAAGCTTCAACAAGTCTGACAGAGGATGTTTCCTTTCGTGTAGATAAGAAAGATATATCTTCCCAGTTGCATCAACATGCTTCCCCATTTTAATAGTCATTGAACTAGTAGTCTTAACAAAACAGATAGGGGGATTATATCCATCAGCCACAGGCATATTGGAATATTATATGTATTTCCTCTATAAAGCACAGTAACTGTGTTCCAATGAGATTCATTATTTCCTGGGAACTGCTATCATTAAAAACATGAATCCAACACAGGTTGGAGATCTTTGTATAACATAATCACATTGATAGTTTTACACCAGTTAGGTCTTTGTATTTGTACTTGGACACCACATTCTTGAGCTGCTCTCTGACACACCATGGTGGCCATCAGAGGCTCCATCTCGCAGGCAGAGGGTCAGCTGCTCTGGGGCTGCCCTCCCCATGTCCCCCCTCCCCACTGCACACTGTACACCAAGTAGCCAGCCTCCTGCCTTCTGTCCTGTGTGTGTGTGTTTACTACCCTATTCTCTATTCTCTGTAGCAGATCTTGGGAAGATACCAGCAATTCCATTTTGAACAACATGCTGTTTGTTCTTTCTGAGGATGAGCCCTGGGTTTCTGTGCCAGTGGGTGTTGTTCTCAGTGCTTTCCAGCAACTTATGACTCTCCTTTCTGTACATTCCAGACAGTAGTGCAGATATTTCTCATGTTTAGGGAGGCTACCTTTTGGGGTGAGAAAAGGGAATCAGAATTCTTTTTTTTTTTTTTTAGAAATATATTTTATTGATTTTTTTACATAAAGGAAAGGAGAGGGATAGTTAGAAACATCGATCAGTTGCCTCCTGCACACTCCCTGCTGGGGATGTGCCCGCAACCAAGGTACATGCCCTTGACCGGAATCGAACCTATGACTCTTCATTCTGCAGGCCGAAGTTCTAGCCACTGAGCAAAACCGGTTAGGGCGGAGTCAGTATTCTTTGAAAAGTGATTTAGAGGATTTTCTGGGATTCAGAATAGGTAATAATGACTTCCTCAGTGTTTAGTGGCCAGGATTTTGAATTCTCCATATGAAACAGTCACAACCAAAGGTTCTAATGGATATTTAAAAAGATCAAGTTTTTAGCTAAAACTTTCTGAATGGTGAGTTCCCTCCCCGTTTTAGAGAAACCCCTTTGTTGAGAAGCTGAACTAGCAAATGAGGCTCCTCTTTAACTCCTGGTAAAGACCTAGAGAGCAGGAATATCCCCAGTGATTCGGTGACTACTCCTAAAGGAGCAGAAATCTAAACAATAGTTTTAGAGGGAGAGCCTTTTTTTATAAAGGACTTCTTAACATAGGAAAATCGTAATTTAACTGTTGTGAAGGTAAGACATTATTGTGATTTTTTTTCTAAAGTGTCAGGTCCAAGGTCTGGTGTTCATTGGAGACCCCCAGGTAAATCTCTCAAAGGTTCCATATCTCCAACTGGAAAGATTGGCCTGGATTTGAGCTCCAGCACCCAGCTTTTGTTTGTTTGGGCTGGTTAATGCAAGTGAGAGCCTGTTATCTTTGTCAAAGTGCTGCAGTTGGCTTTTCTTAATGTCAAAAATATCTCTCTGTGTTATCTCTTCTATGAAAGCTTTGTACTAGCAGATAACCCTTAGCTGTGGAGCTTTGCTGATGGTTCTGAGTATAATTCAGGTTATCCTGCGAGGGGCTTGAACATTCCTCTTAGGGCTGAGGCAAGGCATGCTGAGTCATGGCGTGCTGGGGCAGGTGTCCTGAAATTGCAGCTGTAGGAGCAACAACAATTTAATAGCTGTAGCTGGCCTAGCATTGTTGATGCTTCCAAAGTGCTTTACAGGTATTATCTCACTTAAATTGCCAACAGTCCCATTAGCTGAGTACCATCTCTCATCTCATTTTACAGATAGCCATCTCAAAGTCACATGACTAGTCAGAAGTAGGAGTGGCCTTGAATTCTGATCTTCTGGCCTAACTCCATGCATTTGACAACAGCAGTACTCTCCTAGACCCAAGTACACATTGTTACCCACCTTTCCACTCCTTAAATCACATCATATTCAGGTTTTACTTAGTAATCCAGGGACCTGGAGACTCTCTTTTTTTATTTTTAATGAGTTTAGATTTTGAGTGAGAGGAAAAGACAACATGAGAAAGTTTAACCATGTGAAACTGAGAATGACCTTCAGCCTGAGGTCATGTACACCTACTGAATGGTCAAGGGAAAAAAGGTATTAGCAGTGTGTGTGTGTGTGTGTGTGTGTGTGTGTGTGTGTGTGTGTTTGTTTGTGTGTGTGTGAAATGTTGGAAGGGTAAGATGAGAGAGAAAGAGATAGATAGGTGGACACATCCTTAGAAGAGAAGGAGTGATATCTGATCTAATAAAAGAGTAATATGCAACTTGACCATACCTCCAATCAAGCCATGCCCACAGCCACGGCCACCAGCAATCAGGAGCAAATTATGCAAATAAATCCCAACCAAGATGGCTGCTGCCACTGAGAGCAGGAGGGAGGCTTGGGTTTCCCCAGCAATGAAGGAAGCCAATCTTTCTACCTGCTGTTGCTGGCCTAGGCTTCCACTCAATGCTACAAAGTTTCAATTATAGAAGATACATAATCCCAACAGAAATGGCGGCAGCTGTGGAGCTGGAGAGAGAGAAGAGGCTAGGGTTGCCAGGGTGATGGAGGAAGCCAAACTTTTGCAGCCCTAGCCTAGACCTCCACTGTAGGCTACAAAAATTTCAAACAGAAATGGCTGTTGCCATGGAGTGAGTAGAAGACTTGGCTCCACTCCAGGCTACAAAGTTTCAATTGTAGACATATATTAATCCCAGATCCCAGGGCCTCCGCTTGAGTCACTGGAGGGTGTGGCCAGCCTGCAAACCACCATAGGTCCCTCATCCAGGCTGCCCCTCACCCCAAGATCCAGTACACCCAGCTGGTCCCCACCCATGCACCAGGCCTCTATCCTATCTAATAAAACAGTAATACACAGATTGACCATCACTCCAACACACAAGAGAGCTGCCCCCATGTGGTCAAAGATCCTGCCCCCCATGTGGATACAAGATGGCCACCACAAGATGGCCAGCAGGGGAGGACAGTGGGAGGTTCCAGGCCTCAAAGGGAGGGCAGTTGTGGGCCATCAGACCAGCAGGGGAGGGCAGTTGGGGAAGGACCAGGCCTGCAAGGGAAGGCAGTTAGGGATGACCAGGTCAGCAGAGGAGGAAAGTTGGGGGCAAACAAGGGAGCAGTTAGACATCAATTAGGCTGGCAGGGTAGTGGTTAGGGGTTAATCAGGCTGGCAGGCAAAACTGGTTAGGGGCAATCAGGGAGGCAGGCAGGGGAGCAGTTTGGAACTAGCAGTCATGGATTATGAGAAGGATGTCCAACTGCCCATTTAGGCCCAATCGGGATTGGTCCTAAACGGGCCATCAGACATCCCTTGAGGGGTCCCAGATTGGAGAGGGTGCAGGCTGGACTGAGGGACACTCCCCTGGCCCTTCTCCCTCCCCACCCCCCTATGCACGAATTTTGTAAACAGGCCTCTAGTTAAATATAATTTAAGAACTAGAGTTCAGAGGTCAGCTAGGTAATAATGTCATAGGAAGGTTTATGATAAAAGATTTTGTGATCAAATAAATTTGGGAATATGTACATTCTAACATTCATTTGGAGAGCAACAACAACAACAACAACAAAACACTCCCAGCATCCAACACTTACTGAGTGCTTCCAGTGTGGGTGTTACATGTACCAACACTTCATGAGGCAGGTGTTATTTCAGTATCAGTTTTACGGATGGGATCCCAATGAAGGGAGTTGGTCCCAGGCACTGAACTCCTTCCTATCTCCTGCTGCCTTCCCTGGTGGCACCCATGAGCACGTAGATATGCACCAGGCCCTCTTCTAACGTCTTTCATGCTTGTATGTTGACTCATTTAACCCTCTCAAGCATCATAATTTGCATCAGCATATTAAAGGGTCTGAAATGTCCAGCAGTCAGAAACTTGTTCATCTGTGTCCAGTGTTTCTCAGCTTTACTTGAAGACAATACTCTCCTGCCTCTCTTTGGAGGGGGGAGAGTTGAAGAGAAAGTGTCGCCTGTGTGCAGTTTAGGAAATTACGAACAGGAGAATCATCTTATTCTAACTTTGCTTCCCCTCAAACACAGGTTTGAGACATGATTTATTTTCAAAATGGAGCCGAGAGTCTGGCTTCATTTTGCAACTGTCCATGCCTGTGACCTTCATCAGGCTCCACCTTGCTGCCCCAGGGACACAAATTCCTGCTTCTGTCTACTTTATGGGAGTGTTGACAGTAAATGATTATAAAGCTCTTTGGGCTCCTTAGAAAAAGAAGCTACTGAAGTTCAAGGTCTTGGTAATGTCCTAATAAATATGTAGAGTTCAGAGGAGGAAAGAAAATATATCTGGAAAATGTTCATTGCTCCCAGCAGCCAAATCTTTAAGTTTTCATATGTGGCATTGAGATGTCATGATTGGCAACAGTCACTTAAGTAATATTAATATTGAATCTTATAAGACTGTGGAAGCCATATGTTTGTTTCTATGGTCTTATCCTTTTGAAGTCCAAATATTTGAGGCCAGACACCCAAATACATACATCTGGGGCATACATCCTTAGAATTGTATGTCATTTAATATGTTTTGTTTTAGCATTAGTTTTTCTAGTGTAAGATAAAAGTCCAATCAGTTATAAATAATATAAAATTCAACTCAAGCAAAAAAGATTTATGTGTTCATTTAAGTGAACAGTTCAGGTACTTTCAGAGTTGGTTTGAACTTTAGGGTTGGTTGACTCAAGGACTCTAGTTATGTGTGTCTTGTCTGTGATCCTTTCCACTCAGCCTTCATGGTTACCTCTCACCTTGACTCAATTGTTGATTCTACTTTATGTCAAGGTGTCTACCAAGTACTCCTGGGGCTGCTTATTCCCTTCTCTACATCAAGAAAGAAAGGAAGGGGGGAATACGATTGAGGGAGAGACATATTATTTCTAGAAGTTCTTTTAGAATAGAAAGAGCAGAAGATCAAATCTTTTTTGTTGACTAGAATTGAGTCATGTTCTCATTTGTGAGCCAGTGCATCTGAGGGAATTGAGGCTGATTAGGATAGACAGTGGCTCCATGTTCTACTCCTTGATTTTAAGTAGAGTGAGCTCCAAAGCAGGTATGGGTCCTGGAGGAGAATCAGGAGAGTTTGCACAATAAGTGAGAATGGCTGCAGATTTAGAGTTGACAACAACTCATGGTGCAACTTACCTGATAGTTTTCTTTTATATACTCACTAGAGGCCTGGTGCATAAAAATTCATGCACTGGGGTTGGGGAAGAGGGTGTCCCTCAGCTCTGCACCCTCTAGGGATAGTCTGGGAGTCCTCCAGGGATATCCAACTGATGGCTTAAAACTACTTCCTGCTGCCTCTGCTGGAGGTGACCAGTGGGCTGATGGGGGGAAGGTGCTAGCTGGCGAGTGGCTGGCCCTGTCCCCCATTACCCCTCTGCCGCTCCCTCTCCTCCCCCACCCCCTCGCTGTTCCTCCCTGTGCCTGCTGGTACCCACCTTGGATGGCCTGGCCCTGCCCCCTGCCTACCTGTCATTTGCTATTTGGTCAGTTTGCATATTAGGCTTTTATTATATAGGATGTTTGCAGTTACATGTGAAACTGGCTTGTTAATGAATAAAAGACTTAGACCAGAGTTTAAATTCCAAAGAATTAAATTTTAAGCTCCACTCTTTCTTAGTCATTCAGGCTACACCAGACCAAATTGAGGGATTACCTTCCTTTTAGCTGGTTGAAAAGTCTTGGTGTCTTATTTTGAATTTGTAAAGCATTAAATTGAGTCTCTATCTGGCCATTGTGTTTCTATACCAAATGCCTTTTGGATGAGTGAATCTGAGGTTGCATCAAGACAGTATAAATTACCTGAACTTTAGTTCTTTTTCTTTTTTATTGATCTCATCATGACTATTGAACTTCATGCTTTAATAAATAAAATATATCTGTTTCCACATGGGTCTCCTAGGTGCCTGATATTACATAATGTTACAAAAATTACAACACTAATAAAAATAAGATAGTTATTATTGAGAGGCATAAAGGCCAAGAAAGATGTTAGTAGGCAGAGCTGACCTGAGTGCTGTATGCCAGGAAAGCAGTATACTAAGTGCTTACCTGCATTGCTCTATTCATCACAATGGCCCTGGGAAGAGATGCTGTCCATGTTACAGATGGGGGAACGGAGGTAAAGTTATATGCCTAAAGTTATATGTATGAAGTTATATGCATAGATAGGAAATGGTGGAGCCAAAACACAGAACTTTAACTCTGGGCCCTGTGCCACTGCTTCCTGCATTGCAGCTCAGAAACTCGAGTCTGCTTCATTCAGTGCTCCGTTTGGAATTCTTGGAAAGGTACATTGTCTTTAAGTTCTTCTGACGTTAGTGCTTCTGCATACTAGTGGTGGTAGAGGATTGAAAGAGAGCTTTACCAACTGTGTCTTAGAAAATACTAACCCAAGAGTCCTTCACAAATAATCTGTATTTGCCCCATTAGCTAAAATAATTTTGAAAAAGAACAGAGTTGGAGAACTCACATTTTCTGTTTTCAAAGCATATTACAAAACCATGGTAATTAAAACAGTGTGGGACTGACATAAGACACACTAATAGACCAGTGGACTTCAATAGAGAACTCAGAAATAAATCCTTACATATATGGTCAAATGGTCACTAACTGTGTAAAGGACAGTCTCTTCCACTAAGGGGGTTGGGAAAACTGGAAAGTCACATACAAAAGAATGAATTTTAACCCCCCCTTTTTAAAACCATATACAAAAATTAACTCAAAGTGGATTGATTATTTAAATATAAGATTCCAAATGAAACTCCTAAAGGGAAAAATAGAAGGAAAGTTTCATGACATTGGACTTGGCAATGATTTCTTGGATATGATAACAAACTCTTAGGCAACAAATGGAAAAGTAAATGAGTGTGATTACATTAAATTTAAAAACTTTTGTGCATCAAAAAGGAATCAGAGTAAAAAGGCAACATATAGAATGATAAAAAAGTATTTGTAAATAATATATCTGATAAGGGGTTAATATCCAGAATATATAAAGAACTACAACAACAAACCTAACCTAACCTGATTAAAAATGGGCAGACTTGAAAGGACATTTCTCCTAAGATGACATACAAATTATCAACAAGGATAGGAATAAATGCTAACAATCTCTAATCAGATAAATTCAAATAAAAAACCACAATGAGATATTACCTCATACCTATTAGTATGGCTATTATAAGAACACATAACATTAGTGTGAGTGAGAATGTGGAGAAATTGGAAACCTTGTGCACTGTTAGAGGGATTGCAAAATGGTGCAAAGCCATGGAAAACGTACTTCTGGGTATGTACCAAAAGAATTGAAAGCAGGATCTCAAAGAGAGATTTTCAACCCAACACTATTCATCATAGGCAAGAGATGGAAGTAACCCAAATGTCTATTAACAGATGGACAAACAAATTGTGCTATACACACATAAAGGAATATTATTGAACCTTAAAAAGGGAAATCTGCCACACATGCTACAATATGATGAACCCTGAGGACATTATGGTAAGTGAAATAAGCTAGTCAAAAAAAGAAAAATATTGAATGATTTCACTTACATGAAGTAGCTAGAGTAGTCAAATTCATAGACACAGAAAGTAGAATGATGGTTGCCAGGGGCTGAGGGAAGAGGAGTTTTTAAGTTGATAGAGAGTTTCAGTTTTGTAAGATGACGTTTTGGAGAGGATTGCATACCAATGTGAATGTACTTGACACCACCGAACTGAACACTTAAAAGATGGTAAATTTTCTTAACAGATTTTTCAAAAATTGTGTTTTGTCTCCTGGTACTTATGTAATACTTAATTGAATTATTGGAATCTCTGTCTGGAGTGCCAAAATACAAGCCTTTGGGCTGTATGTGGACCACAGCAGACACATTCAGATGGACCCATAGTCTGTTTTTGACACAATATGCATTAGTGGTCAACATTTGGAAGGATTAGGACATTTCACATGAAATCTCTATTTCTAGCTGCTCTTGGAAGACTGAGAAATCTGGGAACTGGGCGGACAACTGAAAAGTCTTCCGAGTTGTTTTTCTTCTTCACAGTGTGGTGCTCCTTTGAGTGTCATAACTTAGCTCATTTTATTAGCACTGGATTAGTAGCACAGGATGAGTCGTTTTTGCAAGCAAAATGCCCCCCAAAACCAAAAACCATGTTTTCTTATTTTTTAAAACGTGCCATTTTTAAGTAAATGCCTATGTATTAGAAAGGAATTCAGAGACGAAAGAGCCTGCCTATCCTAGGAAGCTAAGAAGAATAGTTACTGGTGAAAATATAAACATCATGGTTATTTGAAAGTTGACGTTGGCCCCGTGTTTTATCTGTATCTTTTATCTTATTATCACATGGTATTTCCAGATAGAGGCAAAACACTGGAAGAGCAGCAGTTGTGCTGCTCGTGACGTTTCCGTGTGTGCAGAAGTGTGTGCAGAAGTGTGTGCTTAAGGTCTTTTAGAAAGCTGCACGCTTCCCATTGGGTCTCCTTCATTTGTGCAGCAGAACTTAGAAAATGCATTTCCATGCTTTGTATAAAGTAACTGACATTTAGCTTCCAGTTCTGGGGGACTGCAGGGGTTCTGAGACCTTTGTGGTGATGAGACTTGAGTAATGAGGTTCCTGTGTCTGGGCGTTTTCCTCACGGGTGACTGAGGTGCCGAACCCTATCGCCACTCACCAGAAGTGAGACTGCCCTCCGGACTCTGCGTGAGGAGGCAGGACTAGCCGATCCCAGCGCAGGACTTGTGCAGATGAGCGGTGGATGAGAGAAACCCCACGGAACAGGCCACTTGAACCAAACGGGGCAGTACTAGCTGCAGGGGCTTGATAGTGAACAAAGTAGTAGATGCCTGGAGTCGCTTTCCCAAATTTTATTTTCCTCCTTTTATGCCTTAAGTTGGTCAAGAGCAGCACTCGCTGGTGAAGCCGGGAACAGCAAATTCCAGTGCTTAGGGCTTCCACGATGCTCTCTTCTTTCCCCTTTCTTCTCCTCCATCTTAATCTTCTCTTTCCTTCTCTTCTGACACTCAGTTGACTTTATGAACTTTTTTTAAATTCCAAAAGAACAATAACATATAAAGAAAAAACTTAAGTTTCTTTCTCACCATCACCAGTGCTGCCATTCTAAAAAATCATTAACAGTTTGGGTTGTATCAATTTTTCAGCTTGTATACACAATGTATGTAAGGAGAAAATTTTATTTGCTTAAATTTTTACAAGAGTGGACTCATACTATATACTTTCTTTATTCTCTTGGAATGATTTCATGGGCATCTCTCCAAATTAGTAAATGTACTGAATTACTATATGTAGCTAAAATTATTATTTTAATGGCTGCAAAACGTTTCCTAGTATGACCTTATCATAATTCATTCACATAATCCCCTATTGATTGATTCAGATTGTTTATAAATTTCCCCTCTTCCCTCAAACTCCCCAAATAGTGCTGGTTATTTAACTGCATTTTTTGGAAAGCCTTTACCAAAGGCTTCTTTTTTGAAGAAGAGGTTAAAGGGCTTCTTCTTTTTCATTTTGCTTTTATTTATTACTTGATGATTTTATCTGGTTTTATGAGCTTAGTGTCTCTAATTCACTAATTTACCTCTTGGGATCTTTGCATTTTGGATATTTATGCCAGCAGGCAGGGTTTATCAACCTTGGTGCTATTGTAATTTTGGGTCAGATAGTTCTTTGTGGTGGGGTTGTCAGAACATTGTAGGATACGAAACAGCATCCCTGGCCTCCATCCACTATATTCTATTAGCATGTCAACCCCCTCCCCCCCTGCTCAATTGTGACAACCCCAAATATCTCCAGACAGTTTCAGATGTTCCCTGGTGTGTGTGTGTGTGTGTGTGTTGGGGGGGGGGGGGATTGGGGAAGGGTGACGGGAATCACCTGGTTGGAAATGCATAATAAAAATTCAGTCATGTGGCAAAATTATTTTCTGTGTTCATCTACATTTGACAACATGAGTCTAATGTCACATAATATTATTAAAAATGAACCTCAATATTAGATTCCAAATGATGAGCCTCAATTGGCACATATGTACCAAACAGCCCTAGAGTCTTATTTAGGTTACTAGAGGCCCGGTGCATGAAATTCGTGCAGGGGGGGGGTGGCGGGGCGGGGGATGTCCCTTAGCCCAGCCTGCACCTTCTCCAATCTGGGACCTCTTGAGGGATGTCCAGGGATCGGGCCTAAACGGGCAGTTGGACATCCTTCTCACACTCCAGGACTGCTGGCTTCAAACTGTTCACCTGCCTGCCTCCCTGATTGCTCCTAACCTCTTCTGCCTGCCAGCCTGATCATCACCTAACCACTGCCCTGCCAGCCTAATTGATGTCTAACTGCTCCCCTGCCAGCCTGTTTGCCCCCAACTTCCCTCCTCTGCCGGCCTGGTCACCCCTAACTGCCCTCCCCTGCAGGTTTGATCACCCCCAACTGCCCTCCCTTGCAGGCCTGGTCCCTCCCAACTGCCCTCCCTTGCAGGGCTTGCAACCTCCCACTGGCCCTCCCCTGCTGGCCATCTTGTGGTGGCCATCTTGTGTCCACATGGGGGCAGGATCTTTGACCACATGGAGGCAGCCCTCTTGTGTGTTGGAGTGATGGTCAATCTGCAAATTACTCTTTTATTAGATAAGATAGAGGCCTGGTGCATGGGTGGGGGCCAGCTGGTTTGCCCTGAAGAGTGTCCCAGATCAGGGTGGAGGTTCCCAGGGGGTTAGGGGTGGCCTGGGCAAGGGGCCTGTGAAGGTTTGTAGGCCAAACACGCCCCCCATCGACCCAAGAGGAGGCCCTGGTATCTGGGATTAATCTATGTCTACAATTGAAACTTTGTAGCCTGGAGTGGAATCAAGCCTTCTGCTTGCTCTGTGGCAGCAACCATTTCTGTTTGAAACTTTGTAGCCTAGAGTGTAGACCTAGGCCAGCAACGGCAGACTGAAAGCTTGGCTTTCTCTGTTGCCAGGGAAACCCAAGCCTCTGTTCTCTCCAGCTCAGTGGCTGCTGCCATTTCTGTATCTTTTATAATTGAAACTTTGTAGCATTGAGTGGAGGCCTAGGCCGGCAATGGCAGTCGAAAAGCTTGCCTTCCTCTGTTGCCGGGAAAACCCAAGCCTTCCTCCTGCTCTCAGTGGCAGCAGCCATCTTGGTTGGGGTTTATTTGCATAATCTGCTCCTGATTGGCTAGTGGGCATGGCTTGTGGGTGTAGCAAAGGTACGGTCAAATTTGCATATTACTCTTTTATTAGATAGGATGTCATTTTGGTGACATACTGGCACATCCACTATAAAGCATGCTATCTTAATCACAGTGAGGGTTTCCTGGCTGTGGATAGGGCACACCTGCTCAGCTAGAGAAGCATCGGAATGCCATCTGAGTCTTACGTCATTGTATTCAAATGAGGTTCAGGCACTTCATGTACTACAAAGTCTTCCTGTGGCATGTGGTTTGTTTCAGGTGTAGAGGAAGCAGTGGCACCCAGGTAGATACATACCTGCTGCCCTCCTTGTCTCTCTTCTACAGGGTCTCCCCTGCTTCTGGCCTTGGGCAGAACAGTGCTTGGGAGGATCATTAGGGGACTCTCCACTTTCAGTGTATTCTGTAATTATTTTCTGCAAATAGATGCATTGTATAATGACTTAAGTAGTTTCATATTTAACAAATGACTACCTATGATTGAACAGAGCAGGGCCGCAGGCCCTTAATTAGAACTGTACCCTTTTATCAGAGCATTCTTAAAAACAAAATGTCAGATTGCCTTGCATTGGTTTGACTTAGTGCCTGTTTCAAATAGCTGACAATAAAGATTACTGATGTTTCCAGGGGCTGGGGAATAAGCCTGTATGCATTTCCCTACTTTGGCCTTAATACTCAGCTAAGATGATTTGAGAGTTCATGGTCATGTCCTGGTTGGCATTTTAGTTTGATAGGTTTGTTGTCAAGGTAATAGGCAAACATTCAAGTTCACATACATTTATTTGATAAAACTAGAGGTCTGGAGCATGACATTTGTGGACTGAAGGGGGGTGTGTCCCTCAGCCTGGCCTGTGCCCTCTTGTAATCTGAGACCCCTTGGGGGATATCCTCCTGCCGGCTTAGGCCCGATCCTCAGAGGGAGCGGGCCTAAGCCAGCAGCTGGACATCCTCTGAGGAGTCCTTAGGGATGCTGAGGAGGTGGGAGAGGCTCTGCCACTGCTGCTGCACTCGCCAGCTGTGAGCCTGGCTTCTGGCTGATCAGCACTCCCCTTGTTGGACTGCACTGACCACCACAGAGCAGCTTCTGCATTAAGCATCTGCCCCCTGGTTGTCGTTGAGCGTCATAGCAACCGGTCGTTTCACCATTTGGTCTATTGCATATTAGCCTTTTTTTTTTTTTTTTTTTTTACATAGGACTAGAGGCCTGGTGCACAAAATTTGTGCATGGGTGGGTGAGGGCAGTGTGTGTCCCTTAGCCCAGCCTGCACCCTCTCTGATCTGGGATCCCTCTCACAATTTAGGACTGCTGGCTCCCAACTGGTTGCCTGTCTGCCTGCCTGCCTGCCCCATAACTACTTCTGTCTGCTATCCTGATTACCCCCTAACTACTCCTCTGCCAGCCTGATTGATGCCTAACTGCTTGCCCGATTGCCCCTGTTTTCCCCTGCCAGCCTGGTTACCCCTAACTGCCCTCACCTGCCATGTTGGTTGCCCATAACCGTCCTCTCCTGCAGGTTTGGTCACCCCCAACTGCCTGCCCTGCTGGCCCGGTCACCCCTAACTTCCCTCCCTTGTCAGCCTGGTAGCCCTTAACTGCCCTCTCCTGCTGGCCTGATTGCCTCTAACTTCCTTCCCCTGCCAGCCAGGTCACCCCTAACTGCCCTCCCCTTCTGGCCTAGTTGCCCCCAACTGTCCTCCCCTGTAGGCCTGGTCACCCCCAACTGCCCTCCCCTGCTGGCCTGGTCCCCCCAACTGCCATCCCTTGCAGCCCTGGCCCCCCCCAACTGCCCTCCCCTTTGGCCTCATCGCCCCTAACTGCCCTCACTTGCTGGCCATGTCGCCCATAACTGTCCTCCCCTGTAGGTTTGGTTGCCTCCAACTGCCCTCGCCTGCTGGCCTGGTCACCCCCAACTGCCTGCCCCTGCTGGCCTGGTCACCCCTAACTTCCCTCCCTTGTCAGCCTGGCCGCCCTTAACTGCCCTCTCCTGCTGGCCTGATTGCTCCTAACTGCCTTCCCCTGCCAGCCAGGTCACCCCTAACTGCCCTTCCCTTTTGGCCTAGTTGCCCCCAACTGTACTCCCCTGCTGGCCTGGTCCCCCCCAACTGCCATCCCCTGCAGCCCTGGTCCTCCCCAACTGCCCTCTCCTTTGGCCTCATCGCCCCTAACTGCCCTCACTTGCTGGCCTTGTTGCCCATAACTGTCTTCCCCTGTAGGCCTGGTTGCCTCCAACTGCCCTCCCCTGCTGGCCTGGTCACCCCCAACTGCTTTTTCTTGCAGGCCTGGTCACCCCCAAATGTTCTTCCCTGCAGGCCTGCGCCCCCCCCCCCCCCAATTGCCCTGCAGGCCTGATTGCCCACAACTGCCCTCCCCTGCTGGCCATCTTGTGGCAGCCATCTTGTGTCCACATGGGGGTGGCTATCTTATATGTTGGAGTGATGGTCAATCTGCATATTACCTTTTTATTATATAGGATGATAGTCATCCTGGCTGCTTTGCAATTGGGGTTTATTTATTCATTCACACACATTCATAATCACAATGAATGCTACCCAGATGGTGATTTAGAAGGATCCCAGCACTGTAGAATAGTCTGTGTCTGTGTTAGCTACTAACCACCTGCAAGAAAAACCATTAGTCAGACTGAGCTCTATCACTCTTCGTTTTGCCTGTTCTTGAACTTCATGTAAATGGAGTCGACCAATAGTCATTCCTTTGTATAACACTTTCAATAAAAAAATGCAGCAAATTATCTAATCACTTCATGTCACAAAGAAATCACCTTTGGTTTTAAAAATAGTAATGAATTTTCTTACTCTGTTTAGAAAACTTTCTGTTCATAAAATTTAAGGATATGTATATAGCTAGTATATTAAATCAATATTACATATTTTAAATGCACATAAAATTATCAGTACACCAAAACACACTGTTAGATGGTCTATGATTTTTCTTTATGTTTACTCATGTGCATAAAATCTGTTACAAAATTTTTAAAAAGTTTTTATTATAATTTTGGGAGATTTGGTTTAGTTGTTATTCCTTTAAGAATTATGGCAGTCATCCTTTTTGATGGAAAAAGAGGATATGATCTGATAAGGACTTTTTTTTAAAAAATAGGATCTGTCAGTGCCTGTGAGGAATCTTTTGAAATAGGTAGGAAAACCTTTAGTGCCATTCCAATGCACATAGTTTGTGAAGATGATAGATGTGCTCTCTTCCTGAGAATTATAAAAACAAATCTGGGAGGACTGACCAGTTACTTTTGTGGCATTGATAAAAAATTAAACATTTCAAAATATTTGGCTCAGTGCCAAAAACAAGAGATGCCTAGGGATGATGTTATTAAGGCAGAAACACTAAAATTCATGAGCTGATAAAGGTTGCAGAAACCAGTTTCACATGATAGGATTCTGACTCTGTTATAAGCTACTAGAGGACCAGTGCATGAAATTCGGGCACTGGGGGTGGG
Source organism: Antrozous pallidus (assembly GCA_027563665.1). Lineage (NCBI taxonomy): Eukaryota > Metazoa > Chordata > Mammalia > Chiroptera > Vespertilionidae > Antrozous > Antrozous pallidus. The sequence goes on along the minus strand of CM050524.1, from coordinate 4,148,010 downwards.
TGATCCCTCAGCCCAACCTGCCTCCTCACACATACTGGGAGCCCTCAGGGGATGTCCTACTGACCACTCACCCCCGGCCTGCCCAAGGTCTAAAGCCTCTGACTCTGGCCAAGGCATTAGGCCTTGGGCACCCAGCCATCGCCCTGCTCGGCCCAGCCCCAGCCACTGGTGACTGCCTGACCCTGGGGGCCGCATGCTCGCTACCTTGGCTGCACCCCCTTCCCCCAGCCCCGGCTGCCTGCAACTGCCCAGCCCCAGGAGTCGCGTGCTCACCGCTGGGCACCTCAGCTGCAGTCCAGGCCTTAGCCCTGGCTGCCTGCGACTGCTCGACCCCGGAGACCGCGCGGTTGCCGCTGACCACTTCTGCTCCACCCTTGGGGGCTGTGTGGTCACCGCCGGGCACCTCAGCTCTGGTCCAGGCCTTAGCCCAGGCTGCCTGTGACCACCCGGCCCCAGGGGCCAAACGGTCACCACCAACCACTTCGGCTCCGCCCCTGTGGGCCACCTTGGCTCCTCCCCGCCGGCCCCAGCCTTAGCCCTGGCTGGCTCCACCCCAGCTCCTGATTGGCTGGTGGGCGTGGCCAGTGGGCGTTGCTTGTGAGTGTAGCGAAGGTACAGTCAATTTGCATATTACTCTTTTATTAGATAGGATGAGACATTCTTTGCCCTTAGTGTAGCAATGACACATTCTTGAGTCATTCTTTGCTCTTAGTGTAAAATGTATTTTTAATAGCAATATGTGGTAACTTACTCTGTATTTTATTTTATTTTATTTTATTTTTTCCCTTTATTTATTTATTTATTTAACTTTTATTATTATTTTTTATTTTTTTGCAGTATAACTTAGATTTAATAGTAGTACATATGTTTTCCTTTTTCATCCCCCCAGCCTGCCCTACCCCCAGCACATGTCCCCACCTACCCCCCCGCCCCCAGTGTCTTTCATTCATTGGTTATGCTCATGTGCATGCATACAAGTCCTTCAGTTGATCTCCCCCAGCACCTGCCCCCCACCCTCCCCAGCCTTCTCCTGTAGCTTGACAGCCTGTTCAATGCCTCCCTGCCTCTATATCAATCACTCTCCCCTGTTTCTTTTCTTCAAAAATATCTTGCATCTGCATACTATAAATAAATGTATAAGAACAAAATATGTTTGTCTCAGTTTCAATGTCCAACTGTTCTGAGTCCCAGTTTCAATGTCAAATAGTTCTTTATGTGTACATGTCATTTGCTCTGTATTTTAGTCTTAAGGGTGTACCTCTAATTGTTTGGCTTGTGGCAAACCAATTTAATGCCACATGTGATTGGAATACTGGACACATCTGTCACTCTAACTAAAGGTTAGGTTGATACAGGGAAACACAAAAAATATCAATCTTTGTGCATATGTAGTTTTTTTTTTTTTGCGTGTGTCCTCACTTTGTACATATTCACAGAGGTATTTGTTGCAACAACTACAAATCATATAAATGTACACTTCTTATGGCATCTACTAGATACTAAAGACGATTAAATAATTTTGGACAGTGAATAGATTATAGGAAAAATATTTCTCTGGACAAAACAGGAAGAATTTTCTGTTTTGTTGGCCTTGGTGGGAGACATGAAAATAGATCCTGTTGCAGCAGCAAATACTTGAAGGGGCGGGGGATAGATTTGGATAGGAATTCGGGGAGCCCCATTCATTCTTTTATGTTTTCTTGAATTCTTATTGTCTAACGTTGTCCTCTTTGATTATAAGCAACATTTATTTTCAATATTGACTTTGAAATGCTAATACTTTCACTATACATTTAGTAAAAAATAATATGACTCCTTATAGTGATTTGATTGCCAAAGTAATTTTTTCTCCCCATTTTAGTGGGAATACTTGAAAGTCTCCTCTATAACCAGGTTATCTTTCTGTACTGTCAGAGCTGCGGTGACACATGTAGTGATGCAGATCTGGGACTCCCAGTGCTGTGGTCAGAGTCACAGTGAAGATAGGGATGTGGGTTTCAGACATCCTGCATCTTAGATGTAAGGGAGGACTCTGAACAGATTATAGATACAGTGGTGATTCACATTTTTAGTTTGTAATTGATCAGCCTCCTACTTGAAAGGAAAACCCTTCCAGAATGCTCTTGTCTTTGGTGGGTTTGGATCTCTTTGACTTTCTGAGGTAGAAATATTTATGTACCCAGCTTATACTATAACTGACCTGGCTCTGCCTCAATTTCCCCATCTGTAAAGTGGGGATGCTGCTCCTCATGTAGGAGGATTAAAAGTGCAACTTTTGGTTTTAAGATACAAGCACAGTTCCTGGCTCCACATTAGTTGATATTCCTATTATTTTTATAGTAAAGAAACTCTGTTGTATTAGTGAATTCCAGGCAGATAGACTTTATTCAATTCTTGCTGTATCATATCCCTGCTTCATGGGGTTTTAGCCAGCTGATTTAACTCACTTTATTCAGTTTTCTCAATTGCAAACTAAAAATCCCGATATTTACCATACAGAGTGGGGAGGAAAAAGATGATATATTTAAAGTGCATAGCATGGGTCTTGGCATGTAATAGTATTCAGCAAATGATAACATTGCTGTTATTATGGTTGTTATGATCATTTTTATTATTTGACCACCTATTTATATAGCAAAATTTTTGCTGCCATTATTATAGCCCAGATATTATCATCTCTCCTCGGGTTTTGTAACAACCTCTAACCGTTCTTCAATGTTGTATGGGATCTGCATGACCTGGCCTTTGCCTACCTCCCCATTTTCCCAAATTGCTCCCCAAACTTCTTTCTATGATTTACCTACCCACCACAGCAGACTTTATTTATTTCAAAAATATGTTAAGCTACTTCCCTGCACAGGGCCTCTGGATCTGCTGGTTTTTCTCCTTGGAGCAGTCCTGATCTTTTTTCAACCTCCCTTTCTACCTACGTCCCTGCTCATCCTGTTATTAAATATCCTCATGGGATCCTTGTACTTGACTTCAACTTTGTCTTGTACTTAATTATTTAAGTCACTTGTCATTTTATGCTTTTTTGTGTGTGCTCGTTTAATAAATTCTAAGCCCCACTCCTAGACTGTAGGTTCTGATAGAGCAGAGATAATGTCATATTGGATTTCCATTGTATCTTCATTTGGTTTCCTATCATAATTATTTCTTGTGGGAAGGAGTAAATAAATGGATGAATGATTGAGATGGTAGCAGAAGATATCTGGGCAACATTTGAGGAGGTTATGGGGTGTGAGGGTCACCTCTGGGAGAATGCATAAGAAGAAGGCAGGTTAGCGAATGGTTTGGCACTTAGCGGAGGAAGAGCGGTGTGCTTATGCAGGAGGAAAACCTGTGCGGATGGAGAAACGCAGGGAGGGAGCAAAAGGGTTAGCAGGAAATAGTTGCGGAGTGCTGGAAAGAGGAAATAACTGAGAAATGACTTGATAAAAAATTGTTTCTGTATGATCTGTGCGGCTTATTTTTTTCAAATGTACACATTTGTCACCTGGTGCTTTTTCTTTTTTTGTGTCTGATTTACAATACTGTGTCCTCCCCCTCCCTAGGATCCCTTGTTCATGTGTTTACACAGACAAACTTATGTACCAGATACGAGCCAAGAACAACCGCAGTTTCTCCTATAACAAACCCTAGCCTTTCTCAGTTTCTTCACTGTCTTACAATTTTCTTCTGTCAAAACAACACTTTCGTGTTTCCTTGGTTCTCTGCTCTATCAGGATTTCAGCCTCCTCACAAAGCCGGCGCCCCGTTTCTCACTATTAAAGCTCGGCACTACCCTCTCCTCTCAGTTCTTCAGGCACTTAAATGAGAGGGAGGTTTTCCAGGGAGGAAGCAGCGGCAGGGACAAGGTCAGGTCGCAGGGCTGAGGAACCACTGCACGTCTGTACATTTAGTGCTTCTCTTTTTCAGTCTCTACCCTGTTTCTGGCATTACATTAAATAAAGCAATAGTTTACATAGCATAAAATTCACCATTTTAAAGTGGTTTTTAATATATTCTCTATCTTGTGCAACTATCACCACTAATTTCAGAACATTTCTAACCCCCCTAAAGAAGCCTATCAGCAGTTAGTCTAAATTTCCCTTTCTCCCTGCCCCCTGACAACCATTAATCTACTTCGTCTTCATGGATTTGCTTACTAGATACTAGTAGGCCATATAAGCAGTGTTGTGCACAATGCCCTTTTGTCTGGCTGCTTTCAGATCATGTTTTTAAGGCTCATCCTTGTTATGTGGCCTATCAGTACTTCATTCCTTTTTAATGGCCAAGTAATATTCCATTGTGTAGACTGGTGGTCGGCAAACTCATTAGTCAACAGAGCCAAATATCAATAGTACAATGATTGAAATTTATTTTGAGAGCCTGCACTTAAACTTCTTCTAACGCCACTTCTTCAAAATAGACTCGTCCAGGCCGTGGTATTTTTTGGAAGAGCCACACTCAAGGGGCCAAAGAGTCACTTGTGGCTCGTGAGCCATGGTTTGCCAACCACTGGTGTAGACAGACATTTTGTTTATTCATTCTTCAGTTGATGTCATTCCTCAGTTGATGGTCCTTCAAGTTATTTCTATGTTTTGGCTGTTATGAAAAATGTTGCACATGTATTTGTTTTGTGCAAGTTTTTGTATGAATATGTTTTCTGATTTCTTGGGTATATACCTAGCACCCAGGAACCAGGCTTCCCGCTGGCAGGCACCTGGGAGCTGGACTTTCCTCAGAGCCCCGGTTTTGTCTGGAAGGTCGTCTGGAAGGATGGCCAGTCTAATTAGCATATTACACTTTTATTATTATAGACTAGAGGCCCAGTGCATGAAATTCATGCACGGGGGGTGCGGAGTGTGTTCCTCAGCCCAGCCTGCACCCTCTTCAATCTGGGACTCCTCAAGGATGTCTGACTGCCCTTTTCGGCCCTAAACAGGCGGTCTGACATCCCTGTCACAATCCAGGACTGCTGGCTCCCAATGGCTCACCTGCCTGCCTCCCTGATTGCCCCTAACTGCTTCTGCCTGCCAGCCTGATCACCCCTAACCACTACCCTGCCAGCCTAATTGATGTCTAACTGCTCTCCTGCCAGCCTATTTGCCCCCAACTTCCCTCCTCTGCCATCCTGGTCACCCTTAACTGCCCTCCCTGCAGGCCTGCTCCCTCCTAACTGCCCTCCCCTGCTGGCCATCTTGTGTCCACATGGGGGCAGGATCTTTGACCACGTGGGGGCAGTCATCTTGTTGGAGTGATGGTCAATCTGTATATAACTTTATTAGATAGGATGACTATAGGCACTACTTCAGGAGAGTGATATTATGCACATCTTCTCTCTATATAAAAGCCTAAGAAACCGTTTGACCGTTCAACCATTTGACTGGTAGCTGTGATGCACACTGACCACCAGGTGGCAGAGGCTCAATGCACATGCATGGGAACATGGAACAGACTGATGAATCTCAGAAGGAAGAGGATGGGGGGAGGGCAGGAAGGGATTAACCAAAGATCTTATATGTATACTAGAGGCCTGGTGCATGGATTCATGGTATCCCTCAGCCTGGCCGGATCGGGCTGAATCCGTGCACTGGGCCTACAACATCTCCCCAGATTGCAAGTGGGTTCAGGCCAAGTCGAGGAACCCCACTGATGCACGAATTTGTGCACCAGGCTTCTAGTCTATAATAATCCTATCTAATAAAAGAGCAACATGCAAATGTGATCGTACTTTGGCTCCTGATTGGCTATGCTACCAGCCAATCAGGAGCGGAGGGGTGTGACTGGGGGCATGGCCACGGCTTGCCTGGACGCCAGTGAACACTTCCCTTCACTAACGCTTCGCTTCAAGCCAGCACCTCAAGTGCTCACGCCTGTGGGGAACACTTCGCTAAACACCGGCGCAGGCGAGGAAGGAAGCACTTCACGCCAGCGCCAGCTGGGAACGCTTCACTTCCCGCTGGTGGGGGCGGGGAACAAAGCAGGGACCACGCCTCTGCACAGGGTGTTTTTGAGGGCCTAGCGAGCCAGCAGGAGAGGCTCGGTCCTTGAGGCATCCATGGTGCAGGGAGGACTGGGCCAGGACAACACCATACTTTCAAAGAAAGTTGTTTCTCACTTCAATATCCTCTGATGAGTATCTTTAAAAACGAAGTAAATATTCAGCCATTGTCACACCTTGAAAAGTTGAGGTAATTTCTTAATATCACCTAATATCCACTGTAAGTTCAAATGTCTTTGTTTGAAAGATGCCTTTTACTGTTGGTTTGCCCCCTCCGGAGGCTACCCAAGGTCTTATTTCAGCCTTGATGTTGGGCTGCTTCCCCCGACCATAAGTTCCCAACGCACTTCCAGCCAGAGTTAAAGGGGGCTTCTTCTGTTTTTAAGGCATCGCCATATCCAGAGTCTGCCAGACACCTGTGGAAGCACTACTCCTTAGGTCCGGGGTGCTGGGAGCTGAAGCAGAGAGGCTGTGAGGCCCAGCTCACCCAGGATGCTGGCCCCCATCACCCCTCCCAATTATCCTGGCCCAGCCTTCCCTATGCATACCTGCTCACGGAGAGCGTGAGGTGGTTGTGGCAGCTGGATGGGAGGCCGGCAGGGTGTGTGGCTGCAGCATGAGGGAAGGGTGGCCTACACCCTTCCCCAATCCAGAGGGGCTTGACAGGGGACCACAGGTCATGCCCCCCACCCGGCAGGGCTTGACACGGAACCTCAAGGTGTGCTTCCCACCCTGGTGCTGGGCTAGGGTACCTTAGACTGCTCCCCAAACCCCAGCTCCAGGCTGAGGGACCTCAGGCCGTGCCTCCCACATGGTGTGGCTTGGCAGGGGACTACAGGCCACACTCCCAACCTGGCAGGACTTGACAGGGGACCTCAAGGTGAGCTTCCCATCCTAGTGCTGGGTTAGGGGACCTCAGACCGTTCTCTCCACCCACCTGGCAGGGCTTGACAGGGGACCTCAAGGTGAGCTTCCCATCCTAGTGCTGGGTTAGGGGACCTCAGACCGTTCTCTCCACCCACCTGGCAGGGCTTGACAGGGGACCTCAAGCCGCACCCCCTGGCACCAGGCTGGGGGACCTCAGACCATACCCTCTGCCCTAGCACCAGGCCAGGGGTCCTGAGGCTGTGCCCCTCCTGCCTGGCTGGGCTTGACAGGGGACCTCAGGCTGTGCCCCCCACCCAGCGGGGCTTCACACGGGACCTGAGCCTGTGCCCCCGTGCCAGTGGGGATTGACGGGGGACCTGAGGCTGCGCCTCCCTCCTGGTGCTGGGCTGGGGGACTTGAGGCTGTGTTCCTCTGCCTGGTGGGGCTTGATGGGGGACCTCAGGCCATGCCCCCATCCAGCGGGGCTTGACAGGGGATCTCAGGTTGTGTCTCCCACCTGGTGGGACTTGATGGGGGACCTCAGGCCATGCCCCCCATCCTGGTGCTGGGCCAGGGGACCTGAGGACACACTGCCCTGGGTGGCTTGACAAGAGTGGGACTGGCCGGGTCTGGATCTACCCCGATGTGGCGGGGGGGGGGGGGGGACGGGGAGGGCTGCTGGGTCTGGGTCTCATGTGATTTTGAAGCACTTGTGAGTGAGTGGGGACTTGACTCTGGGCCCCGTGTTGTGCCCCAGACTCTGACAGGAGAAAGGTTTTCATATACATTTTACTAATTTTCTTTAGTCTCTGATACTTCTATTATAGAGAAAGAGCAAATCGCAATATTAAATTATTTCCTGTAATTAATACCCTTTTAATATGCACAAATTTCGTGCACCGGGCCACTAGTAAAAGCATAATATGTTAATTAGACATAACAGCCAAACAACCTTCTAGATGTCCTTCAGGACGAAGCTGTGGTGGTGGGGTGTGAGGCAGAGGCAGTTGGGGGCAATCAGGCAAGCAGTTGAGCAATTAGGGACGAGCAGGCAGGTGAGTGGTTAGGGGCAGGCAGGCAAGCAGAGTGGTTAGGGGTGATCAGGCAGGCAGGCAGGCAAGCAGTTAGGGGCAGTCAGGCAGCAGGCAAGCAGTTAGGGGCAGTCAGGCAGCAGGCAAGCAGTTAGGGGCAGTCAGGCAGCAGGTGAGCTGTTAGGGGTAATCAGCGAAGCAGACGGAGTGGTTAGGGGTGATCAGGCAGGCATGCAGGCAAGTGGTTAGGAGCTAGCGTTTCTGGATTGTGGGAGGGATCGGGCCTAAACCGGCAGTCGGACATTCTCCAAGGGGACCTGGATTGTGAGAGGGTGCAGGCTGCGCTGAAGGACATTTCCCCCCGCCCCCCTTGTATTAATTTCATGCATCTAGTTTTTCATAAAAGAAAATGAGACAATTAAGCAAGAGAGTTGCCTATAGCAGTGGTTCCCATTGGGGATGCTGTTGCTCCTGGAGACATAGGCAATGTCTGGAGAAATGTTTTTAGTTGTCACAGCTGGATGTGTAGGGTGGTACTGATATCTAGTAAATAGAGGCCAGGATGCTGCTGAACATCCATGCTCAGGATAGCTCCTACAACAAAGAGTTATCCAGCCTTACATGTCAGTAGTGCTGAGGTTAAGAAGCCCTGGCTGAACTATGGAACTCTAGGTAGAGAAGTAGGATTGGAATAAACTTTTGTGAATCATGTTTTTATTAATACTTTCCTCTTGAAACCATTCCATTTCTTCATGAGAATCCAATAGATGAAATGAAATTTTTAACAAGTCCCTTTAGGATAGTCTCATGGCTTGTGACTAAATATGGCTTTGTGGAGAGGATGACAAGCCAAGCCCAGAGAAAGAGAAGTGATGTTGGAGCGAACTGCCATCCACTTATTTTTTCACCATTCATTAATGCATTGATTGATACATGTATTGATTCATGTGTTGATTATTAATTCTTCAGATACTTTATAAGCACCAACTCTGTGCTAATTGTTCATATTCTCATGCAACTTCTATTAAGCTAGCCAAACAGCACTCAGAAATGGAAGGGAACATTTCTGAAATGTAACATGAGAAGAGAAAAGGATGATTTAACATGTGAAAAGCCAGCTCATGAAGTTGTCTAATTGGTACATTAATATTTGTCTCTTTATTCATTGACTACTCAAAGGCTTCCTTTTGCTAGGGTCTGGGTTAGGTCCTGGCACTGTGTCTCCTGTTCATCTTCCCATAAACCATTGCGTAGCCCTCAGAAAGAATTTCAATTGTATCATTCTCATTTCCAGTGAACATCTTTTCAGAAACAGGAGCTATATGGATCTATGTCTCAGATGGCTTGGAATTGAGGTTAATGCATGGGGAAGGAAGGTCTTCCTTGGATATTTACTGAGACCTGGGAATAATTATTTTAGTATGAGATAGTTTGTGGTAAATATCATAAAATCAATTTTTCCTAAAAAATGCTTGATTCATAAAAGGATGGGAATGAAGCAATTCTATTTTTTAAAATGTGTCTCTTGATAGAAGTTACTTTAATGACCATAAGGCAGTGTGCATGCATACACCTTAGGGTACATTGAAGGCTTTCATTCTCAACAGTTTCTACTTTTATCTCATGAAAAAACAAGAATTGCAACTGTTAGTATTATGAACTCCATTGACCCAATCATTTAGGTTTTTAAATAATTAACTACAAATTTTCTCTTCTCGAGGAAGAGGAAACAGCTTCCCTAATGCTGGGAAGCCCCCTCTAGAAGTGTGTATTCCTCATGGGTGAACCAGGCTGCTTTGTGCTTGTTTCTCTTCTCATCTGAACAGCAGGGTCCAAGGGGGTGAGCCTGCGCGGCGCCAGGAGGGACAGCCAGCTCAGGGCAGACTCGTGCCACCACTGGTCTCCGAATGTGCAGCCAGCAGTGCGTCCTCTCACTGTGGGACTGCCAACTCCCCATCTCCTGAAGTCCTAAAATACACTACCGTTTGTGAGGATAGACTGTGTAATAGTTTTTTCTTGATCCATTTTGCCAGTCTGGTTTGTTTCCTCACTCTCCTGTCAACAATCTCTTCCAACCCTTTGCACTTTTGAGGTTGAGGCCCCTATGTATTCTGGCTTTTCTCTCCCCTTTTCTGTACTTTAGCAATTAACTTTTACCCCTTGTGACTCGTTCATGCCCAACACTTAATAATTTTATGGTTAATAACATATGTTAGCAATTGATGTTATTCTGGTGTTTATTCTTTTCACTGGCACTTAGGAAAGTTTATGTGTGTAGCAAGTGCAATTAAGAGCTGATAGTTTTAAAATCTGATTTTACTTTTGTGATATATGAGGACAGACTTTCATTTGACTCTAATGTATATACTTTCAACTTGTTTTCGTTCTGCTTTTCAAGAGCCTCTGCCGGTTCTCGAGGAACCCCCTCCTCCTCATCTGATCCCATCCTCAGCAAGGGTGTTGTGAATGCTGGGAAGACACGCACGCTGGTTCTGTGGAAGGCCTGCACTAGGCAGCCCTGAGACCTCACCACGTGAAATCTTACTCCTTGAACTTGAAAAGCTGTGAAACAATTGTGCTCTGCCTAGGGGAGCTATGAGCCCATATTATGTTACACACAGAGGTCACAGGTCTCTGTGCCCGGGACTGCCAGATTCTAAATCTAGGTTTTGACCAAAGCTCGTCAAATTCTGGATGTATTATAGAGTCACATGTTGCAGGAATCATTCTCTTGACTTGTTTTTTTCTTATAATCAATTTTATTTTTATTTTTTTTTCATATTTCAAAAGCAATTTATAACAATTTTATATGCTTATATAACTATGAAGATTTTTCAGACATAAAATACTTTCAAAATATAATAATAATAATTATTTTTTTTTGCAGTATAACTTAGATTTAATAGTAGTACATATGTTTGTTGTGGGGTGACTTCTACTACGAGTTGCAAACGACCACAGAGGTGGTTAAGTTGGTAATAAGCAGGCAAGGATTTATTGGAAACTGGCCAGGACCGTCAGAGACCTACCACTCAACGACCGCACTGCCCCGGGTGCAGGCAGTCCTTTTAAAAGGGTCTGAACCATGAATGTTATTGCCCTGCGTTTGGCGAACAGCCCTCAAGGCTGCTTCTGGGGAAGGGGTGCCAATAGACTATGAATGACCTTATTGCTCATTCTTGATCTTCTAACTATGTATTCTGCTAGACATGGGAAAGTGGTCCTATCTTGTAAAAACAGATGGTGTGACTACATAATTGGTGCCGACCAGTTACTCCTCTGGTTCTAGTCTTCAAAGGGATTTTTAGCCTTCAAGGTCACAAGCTGGAAACTAAAGCAATAATTCTTTTGTTTTAACAAGCAGGGGTGAACTGTGGCCAAAGTTTCAAACAGCAGTTTTACTCTAGTAAATGTTCTTATGACCTTATTTCAATGTTTTCCTCGCGCCCCCCCCCCCATTGTCCTCCCCTCAGCATCCCCTACCCCCCAGCACATTTTGTCTGGTAATTTTTATGACCTTGTAAGTTTTCTATTGCCTTTTTTTTGTTATTATTAATCCTCACCCAAGGATATTTTTCCACTGATTTTTAGAGAGAGTGGAAGGGAGTGGGAAAGACACACAGAGAAAGAAACATCGATGTGAGAGAGACACATCGATTGGTTGCCTCCCACATGCACACTGACTTTTGTGCTCTGGATCGGAATCGAACCTGGGACCCAAGTCCATGGACCTTCACTCTACCCACAGAGCAACACTGACTAGGGTTCCTAGTCCCTTCTTAGCTAACCAGTTCAAATTAGAAAAAGAATTTTATTGCCATTTGTAATTTTTTTGTTCATAGACATTATTTTAAAGTAACTAATATTTTAACAACCATTCACTATTTTAACTAAGATTTTAATGAGAAGTTGATACTTTAAAGGTACTTGAAGCTAAAAATAAGAAGCTCTGTACAGTTGCCTTTCACTGATTATTTAAAGCTTTGTGCTGTATTTCTTGGGTGGAGGAAAAAAGAGCGAGTCCTTTCCTGACCACCTGATGGCATAACTGCCTGCTGGTGTCTTTCATAGTGATTCAGAACATATTTGATCATACATTTTATTCAATTTTTTTCTAGACTAATTTTTTAATTACATTTGTTTCAGATGTAAAGCATAATGGTTAGACAATTACATAATTTATGAAGTGATCCCTGATATTTTCAGCATGCACCCAGTACCATACATTATTATTACAACATCATTGCTTATATTCCCCATGCTGCTCTTTCCATGCCCATGACAGTTCTGTAATTTCTTACTCCCTTCACCTTTGTAATGCTGTATTTTAATTATTTAATTATTTGCATGTTTATTGTTACCTCTTCCCATTAGACTTTCCATGCTCCCAGGGCAGGAAGAAAGTTCATTATACCTCAGTACTTAATATATTCAGGATATATAATAGACACTCAGTAAATATTTGGTAAGTGATTAAATATATTTTTAGAAGAAGAATGGGACATAGTGTTATTATAATTTGGTTTATTTAATGTACATGGTTATATGAAATCCAACTTGTAGAGCAAATTTTGCATGCAGTCTGTTTGCAGTACTAAACATTTTTTTAAACTGAGGGATTATTTTACTATTAATTTAATTGGGGGCTTTTTTTTTTAAAAAAAGAGGAATTATTTTGATAATAAGAGGGTTCTTAACTATGAGATCAAGAACCAATTTATAATTTGAAGCTAAGGATTCTTTCCCCAGGAAAAATGATTTATCCCATTATAAATCTGTGTTTATAGCAGTAAGGTTTCTGGACCTTTACAGGTGAGCCCTTGAATCCATCAGCTAATAACCCAGGCTATATTCTCTGAAGCTGTGTAAAAAGAACAAAACTCTGATATTTTAAAAATGGAAGGTTTTTACTTAAAACCCTTGAGCCTATGGACTTGTAATCAGAACTGTAATTATTGTTAGATTGGTTCCATGTGTAATTAAGATAGGAAAAAAAAAAACACAAGCCAGTAAAATGAGTAATGCAGGGAAATTCTGATACAGAGCTCCCTTTGGAAGAGGATTTTACACATTCATCCCTGGCCAGTCCTCTGGAGAAGATTCTTATCTTGGCTGCACAGATTGTTACAGTTTTCAACATAAAGGAAAACAAAGTGGTTTGTCTTTTCTTGGGGAAGCCTTAAGAAAGTATTTCTGGCCAGGCCGTTTCCCTCAGCATGTTGGTTGGTGGTCCGATTGCCGAACTTCTCTTTTATTTCAGATTCCTGTGGTGCATTCCAGCCCTCTGGAGCTGTGTAGGGATAACACAGCACACCTCAGACCTGAGGAATGCTGGGATGTTACTTTATTGCTTTTGGCACTTTGTGGATCTCCTACTGCTTCAGTCTGATCAATGGGGAATTCAGAGCTACAGTAAGGAGATGGTTTTCCTGAACTATTATTGCTGTGATGGAATTAATGATCACATTGTCCAGTGTCCAAAGCAGATACATGAACTGTTTTATTTTATAGTTCCCTTCTCAAATGCCATTGTTCAACAAAGGCTTTTTATATTGATTAAAGGCAATTAATAAATGAAAATAATTTAATTTCTTCTACACCTATGGTTAAATTTGATGAGTCTTGCTTGTCTGTAATGACATATTCAGGCAACACCTTTATTTACTAAGTGCAGTAATTACAGTAGAATGCCTTTTCCTGTGCTTCTTGGTGGATAAACCACTCTGATATCTTTATTTGGGTCAGAGTGTTCTTCACCAGCCTTGGAAGTACTGGTCTCATAGAAACAATTAACCTTCCCATGACCCACTTTGGAACAATATGGATACAAAGGTGCTTCTCTAGACTTGATCTAAAGTATTGTGCTTTTAGTAACTAAGCTTCATTACTTGAACTGCCAGAGATTAAGAGTTGGCTATATATTTGCTAGTTCTCTCGTTTAGCAGTTTGGTATGTTGTAAAACTACCTGGTAAATTTCTTTCCCCCCCTTCATATGAATATATATACATATATAATTAAATTTTATGCTCATTAGTAATTCAGTCAATACTAAATGACTATGTAGTTGCTAAGCAGTGGTTACTGAAGATTCAGTGATGAAATAAAATTAGGATAACCATGTATGTTTTAGTCCGGTTAGATCCCTTTGAGACAAAAAATTTCACTCTTAATAATTACTCTAGGACAGTGGTCAGCAAACTCATTAGTCAACAGAGCCAAATATCAACAGTACAATGATTGAAATTTCTTTTGAGAGCAAAGTTTTTTAAACTTAAACTTCTTCTAATGCCACTTCTTCAAAATAGACTCCCCAGGCTGCTGTGGTATTTTGTGGAAGAGCCACATTCAAGGGGCCAAAGAGCCGCATATGGTTGTGAGCTACAGTTTGCCGACCATGGCTGTAGGGACAATGAACTGGGATTGCGCCAGGAAAACCTGGCGATGACCACCCAGTTACAGCAGGCACAGTCTGTGTCTGCATGGAGCTTGTAGTCAGTGGAGATGGAGATTAATCCAACAGTCAGATAATAAATGCCAGTTTACAGCTATAAAAGTGACAAAAGACCAAGTAATGGGATATGTGACCTGAAGTGAGGGGGTTAGGGGAGGCTTCTCTAAGGAGGTAAATTTTGTGCTGAGATAGGGAAGGGTACAAGTAGAGTAGGGGGAGAATATTTCAGAAGGAAAAAGAATGTGCCATAAGTTTTGGGGTGGGGAGGGAATATGGTGTGTCCAAACAACCATGAGAAGACTCAAATGGAGCCAACATAGGTCTCAGTGCAGAGCATGGAGGGGGCTGAGGCTGGGCATCTTGGTCAGGTCCATATTGCTCACACTGCGCAGGGCCTTGGCTGCCCTGTCATGCATGTAGATTTTACCCAAAGCAGCACGAAGCCATTATAGAAGTTAAAGGTGGGAGGGGGTAAGTAGTTGGTGGATCATGTGTGGTTTTTGAAAAGATGACTTGGGCTGCAGTGTGAGAAAGAGGTTGAGCAGGGCTGGGTAGGGTCATGCAGGGCTGGGGGCAAGAGTCATTCTGTGGAGAGTGTTTAGGTAGCTCTTGTATTAGTTGAGTCAAGAGACTGGTGACTTTAGGGTGGAATGGTAGAGTTGGAGCAAATAGAAGGATTTGAAAACAACATTAAAAAGGACTTGGGAATAGACTGTTTAGGGAAAATGAAGGGTTTTTAAAATTCTTTTGTGCTATGTATCTATCTTACATAATAAAAGAGTAATATGCAAATCGACCGTCACTCCAACACACAAGATGGCTGCCCGCATGTGGTCTAAGATGGCTGCCCCATGTGGACACAAGATGGCTAGCAGTGGGGGGCATTTGTGGGCGATCAGGCCAGCAGGGAGGGCACTTAGGGGTGCCCAGGCAGGCAGGGGAGGACTATTGGGGGGAACCAGGCCAGCAGAGGAGAGCAGTTAGGGCTGAACAGGTCGACAGGGGAGACTAGGCCATCAGGGGAGGGTAATTGGGGGTGACTGGGCTGGCAGGGGAGGACAGTTGGGGGGACCCGCCCTGCAGAGAAGGGCAGTTGGGGAGAACCAGGCCTGCAGAGAGGATAGTTAGGAGCAACTAGGCCTACAGAGGAGGGCAGTTGGGAGAAATCAGGCCAGCATGGGAGAGCACTTAGGGGTGACTAGGCTGATAGAGGAGGACAGTTGGAGGCAATTCAGGCCTGCAGAGGAGGGCAATTTGGGGGGGGGGGGACAGGCCTGTAGGAGAGGGCAGTTAGGGGTGACAAGGCAGGCAGAGGAGGTCAGTTAGGGACAATCAGTCCAGCAGGGGGGAGCAGTTAGGTAGCGATCAGGCTGGCAGGGAAGTGGTTAGGAGGTGGTCAGGCTGGCAGGCAGAAGCAGTTAGGGGCAATGAGGCAGCCAGGCAGACGAGTGGTTGGGAGCCAGCAGTCCTGGATTGTGAGAGGCATGTCCAGCTGCCACCAGGATTGGGCCTAAATGGGCAGTTGGACATCCCTTGAGGGGTCCCAGATTGGAGAGAGTGCAGGCTGGGCACACATTTTATGCACTGGGCCTCTAGTATTATCTAATAAAAGAGCAACATGCAATTTGACCATACCTCCACTATATCCACAAGCCACACCCACCAGCCAATCAGGAGCAACTATGCACATTAACCCAATCAAGATGGCTGCATCTACGAAGCAAACAGGAGGCTTGGGTTTCCCTGTCAATGAAGGAAGCCAAGCTTCCTGCATATGCTGGCAGCCCAGGCCTCTGCTCAAGGCTACAAAGTTTCAATTATCCTATATAATAAAAGAGAAACATGCAAATTTGATTGTACCTTAGCTCCTGATTGGCTACGCTACTAGCCAATCAGGAGTGGGGGCGGGGCCAAGTGGCACGAGCACCGGTCCCTGGGGGTGGAGATGAAACGGTGGTGGCAGCGAGCACCCAGCCCCCAGGCACTGTGAGAGGAAGCGGCAGCAGCAGCAGCAGCAGCAGCAGAAGCAGCAGCGGTGGTGGTGGCGGCGGCAGGGAGCGCCCGGCCCCTGGGCGCTGTGAGCAGAAGTGGCGGCGAGTGCCCAGCCTCGGGGCCGGGTGGTCGCAGGCAGCTGGGGCTGAGCTGAGCAGGGCGATGGCTGGGTGCTTTAGGCCTTGGGCAGGCTGGGGGTGAGCCATCAGTTGGACATCCTCTGAGGGCTCCCAGTATGTGAGAGTGGGGGGTTGGGTTGAGGGACCACCCACCCCCCAGTGCATGAATTTTCATGCACCAGGCCTCTAGAAGATAAATAAATTCCAACAAAAATGGCTGTGGCCACGGAGTGAGCAGGAGGCTTGGGTTTCCCTGGTGATGGAGGAAGCCAAGTTCCTGGCCTGCCCTGGCCTCCGCTCAAGACTATAAAGTTTCAATTATAGAAGATAAATAAATCCCAGATGCCAGGGCCTCTGCTTGGATCACCGGGGGATGTGGCTGGCCTGCAAACAATCACAGGCCCCTCGCCCAGGCCGCCCCATGCCTCAGTGGAATTTCCACCCTGATCCAGCTGTCTCCCACCCATGCACCAGGCCTCTATCCTGTCTAATAAAACAGTAATATACAAATTGACTGTAACTCCAACACACAAAGATGGCTGCACCCATGTGGACACAAGATAGCCACCACAAGATGGCCAGCAGGGGAGGGCAGTTGGGAGGGATCTGGTTTGCAAGGGAGGGCAGTTGTGGGCAATCAGGCTAGCAGGGGAGGACAGTTGGGAGGGACCATGCTTGCAGTTGGGAGCAATCAGCTCTGTAGGGCAGGGCAGTTAGGGGTGACCAGGCTGGCAGAGGAGGGAAGTTGGGGGCAACCGGGCCTGCAGAAAAGGGCAGTTGGGGAGGACCCAGGCCTGCAGGGGAGAGCAGTTGGGGGGACCAGGCCTGCAGGAGAGGGCAGTTAGAACTGACCAGGCCTGCAGGGGAGGA
Organism: Antrozous pallidus; assembly: GCA_027563665.1. NCBI lineage: Eukaryota > Metazoa > Chordata > Mammalia > Chiroptera > Vespertilionidae > Antrozous > Antrozous pallidus. The sequence goes on along the minus strand of CM050524.1, from coordinate 4,130,693 downwards.
CAGTTAGGCATCAATCAGGCTGGCAGGGAAGTGGTTAGAGGATGATCAGGCTGGCAGGCAGATGTGGACATCCCTTGAGGGGCCACAGATTGGAGAAGGTGCAGGCTGGGCTGAGGGACACCCCCCACCCCATGCACAAATTTTGTGCACTGTGCCTCTAGTATATATATATAAAAACCTAAGTGACCAGATGACTGGAAACCAGACAACCGGCTGGCAGCTATAATGTGCACTGACCACCAGGGGGCAGATGCTCAGTGCAGGGGCATCCCCTTGCTGGTCAGTGTGCTCCCACAGTGGGAGTGCCACTCAGCTGACAGATGGGCACCAGACGCCGGGCTCATGGCTGGCAAGTGGAGCTGTGTGAACCTCTACAGCGGACACTCCCCCTGCGCTCAAGCGAAGTGGCAGCGGCAGGTGCATTGGGGTCTCGATGAGTGGGAGTGGTGCGGTGGCAGCGGCAGGTGCATTGGGGTCTCGATGAGTGGGAGTGGTGCGGCGCCCAGCCTGGGCTCGGGCTCCTCCTTGGCCACCTTCGCTTTGCGCACTACTTCATGCTGTGTGGGATTGATGCGGACAGTGGGCTTGGAGCCCTAGGAGCTGGTGGGTAAGGCCTGGCTGCTGCGGTGCAGAGGTCCACTGATCCCCACAGGCCAGGCTGAGGGACCCCGCTGGTGCATGAATCCAGGCACTGGGCCTCTAGTAATGACATATAGTTCCATTGTGTTCTGTCTGCCTATTTTGTAAGTTAATAATGGGAGCACTGAGTAGAAACCACAGGACATTTAGGGTTGGCCTCACTGACTCTGGAGACAGTCCACATAGTTTCTGAGAAGTCACAAACACAGAAAATATCTTCACTATTTGGTATCTCCAGGGTGCCATGTAGTCTGTGGCATAAAGAATGAGCTGGGTGTGGGGGGAGTGTGGCCTTTATGTTCTTATGCAAGAGTTGAACTATAGTATGAGCCTAACGAGTATTGCTGTGTGCTTGATTTCTTACCCTGATCTCTCCTCATTAGCCTGTAGGACACCGTGACAAAGGTGTCATTTAGGATGCCAGGATATTAATTTTCTCAACGGGTTGAAGGTGCCCTGAAGGAGTTAAAGTAAAGATTCCCAGATACTTCATCTGTGATCATTGTGGACATTGGACCAGCTGGTTTGTCACATGGTTCTTTTATAAGGTTGATGCTCATATTAAAGTGTGATGTAATAGAGGTTATCAATTAAAAGTAAAAACCCACAGGGTCACGTGAATGTGTGTAAGCACCAATGGACTAAGCACATCTTTCTTTATAGAACATGCTGTTGTGGGTGGAAGACGTTTGCTTTTTGTACATGGCATAGCATCAGGCTAACATTGCTGTCTGCGCATTTACCACATGATGAAATACTGCCGGTTGCTTCTTTCCTAGATTCTGGTTTCTTGTTTCACTCACACTGCCTTCATAGCTGATGTGGTGTGTACACTTTTTAGCAACAGTTGAAACAGACCTATTTCTGGGGTAATCTTGAAATCTTAGTACAGATATTGTACTAAGAACATCAAAATTTATATTAATGAGCAAAATTCTGTTCACTTTTTAGGTATTAAATATCAATTTTATGGCATTATAAAATTCTTAAGATGGTATCTTGAATGTTCTTCCAAAAATACTTTCAGAGCAGAGGCTCTTTCACAGGTTTCTCTTTCCTTCTTTTTTTTCATTTTATTTTTCCCCCATCACCATTTATCCCCCTACACTCTCTTCCACCTTCATCCATTCCCCCCTCCTCCTCCAATCAGCACACTGTTGTCCGTGCCCATGAGTTCTTTTTCTTTTTTTGTGTGTATGCTTTTTTTGCTCAGTCTCTCTGATCCCCAAACCCCCTCCCAGCTCTCTCTCTATGAGTCTATCTCTATTTTGCTTATTAATTCAGTTTGTACATTAAAGTCTTCATATGAGTGAAATTGGCACTTGTCTTTCTCTGACTGGCTTATTTCACTTAGCATAATGTTTTCCAGGTCCCTCCATGCTGTCACAAAGGGTAAACTTTTTTTCCTTTTTACAGCTGAGTAGTACTCCATTTTGTAAATGTACCACAGCTTTTTTATCCACTCATCTACTGATGGGCATTTGGGCTGCTTCCAAATCTGGCTATTGTAAATAATGCTGCATTGAACATGAGAGTGCATATATTATTTCAGTTAGTGTTTTGGGATTCTTCAGATATACTAGTATTTCCAGAAGTGGAATTGCTGGGTCATAAGGTAGTTCCATTTTTAATCATTTGAGGAAACACCATACTGCTTTCCACAGTGGCTGCACCAGTCAGCATTCCTACCAGCAGTGTCGTAGGGTTTCCTTTTATTCCACATCCTTGCCAATACTTGTTGTTTGTTCATTTAGTCATTTAGTTGTTTGTTCAGGTAGTCATTTCTTTGTGGTTTTAATTTGCATTTCTCTGATAATTGGTGATATTTAGCTGCTTTTCATATGTCTATTGGCCATTTGTATATCCACTTTGGAGAGTTGTCTATTAAGGTTCTTTACCCATTTTTATATTGGATTCTTTGTTTTTTTATGTTGAGTTTTATAAGATCTTTATAAATTTTGAATATTAATCCCTTATTAGATGTATTAGCAAATATGTTCTCCTATTCAGTAGGTTGTCTTTTCATTTTGTTGATAGTTTCCTTTGCTATGCAAAAACTTTTTCATTTGATGTAGTCACATTTGTTTTCTTTTCATTTTGTTTCCCTTGCTCAAGGAGATATATCAGAAAAATTTTGCTACGAGAAATGTCTTGAAATTTTACTAGGCATATTTTCTTCTAGGATTTTTATGATTTAGAGTTTAGCATTTAAATCTTTAATCTATTTTGAGTTTATTCTTGTGCACAGAGTAAGAAGGTGGTCTAATTTCATTTTTTTGGCCCATATCTGTCAATTTTTCCAGCATCATTTATTGAATAGACTATCTTTAGCTTCCTATGCTTTTGCCTCCTTTGACAAATAGTAATTGACTATAAATGCATGGGTTTATTTCTGGGCTCTGTTCTGTTCTCTTGATCCAAATGTCTGTTTTTATGCTAGTACCATGCTATTTTGATTATTGTGGCCTTGTAGTATAGTTTAATGTCAGATAGCATGATTTCTCCAACTTTGTTCTTTTGTAAGATTGCTGTTGCTATTTGGAGTCTTTTGTGGTTCCATGTAAATTTTTGGAATATTTGTTCGAGTTATGTGAAATATGCCATTGGTATCTTGATAGGAATTGTTTTGAGTCTGTAGATTGCTCTGGGTAATATATATATTTTAATGATGTTAATTCTTCCTACTCATGAGCATGTATATACTTCTACTTACTTGTACCTTCTTTCTTTAATGTGTTATATTTTCCAAGTACAGGTTTTTTACATTCTTGGTTAAATTTATCCCTAGGTATTTTATTCTTTTTAAAGCAATTGTGAAGAGAATTATTATTTTAGTTTCCCTTTTTGATAGTCATTTTTGGTGTATAAAAATGGAACTTATTTCTGGATTTTTTTTTTTTTTGTATCATGCTACTTAATTCATTTATCAGTTACTAGTCTTTTGGTAAAGTCTTTAGGGTTCTCTATATATAGCTTTATGTCATCTGTAAGTGACAGTTTTCCTTTTTCCTTTTAGAATTGGATGTCTTTTATTTCTTTCTCCTGTCTTAATGCTGTGGCTTGTTCTTCCATTATTATGTTGAACTAGAGGTCTGGTGCATGATATTCATACACAGGTAGCATTCCTAGGCTTGGCCGGTGATCAGGACTGATTGGGGCCTACAGCTGCTGGCCAGGGCCTTCCCTCTGGCTGCTGGCCAAACTCCGGAGGGGACACTTTGCATATTAGTCTTCTATATATATAGACTAGAGGCCTGATGCATGAAATTCGTGCAAGAGTACGCCTTCCTTCCCCCAGCTGCCAGCACCAGCTTCTCTCTAGCACCCAGGACCGGGCTTGCTTCTCTCTGGCTGCTGGCAGGCACCGGAACCTGGGCTGGCTTCCCTCGGGCTGCCTGCAGGCACCTGGGACTTGGACTGGCTTTATCAGGAAGGATGTTCAGAATGACGCCTGGAAGATGTCAGTCTAATTAGCATATTACTCTTTTATTATTATAGATTAGAGGCCCAGTGCACAAAATTCATGCATGGGGGAAGGGTAGGGGTCCCTCAGCCCAGCCTGCATCCTCATGCAATCCAGGACCCCTCAGGGGATGTCTGACTGCCAGTTTAGGCCTGATCCTGGGTGGAATTGGGCCTAAACTGGCAGTTGGACATCCCTCTTGCAATCTGGGACTGCTGGTTCCTAACAGCTTGCCTGCCTTCCTGATTGCCACTAACCACTCTGCCTGCCTGCTTGATTGCCTCTAACTGCCTTTGCCTGCCTTTTTGATCACCCCTAACTGCTTGCCTGCCTGCCTGATTGCCCCTAGCAGCCTCTGCGTTGGCCCCTGCCACCACAGCTTTGTCCAGAAGGATGTCTGGCTGTCCGGTCTAATTAGCATATTACACTTTTATTATTATAAGTTATTATAGATGAGAGTGGTGAAAATGGACATCCCTGTTTGTTTCTGATCTTAAAGGGAACCCTTGTAGTTTTTGGTATGACATTTGCTCTGGGTTTGTCATATATGGTTTTTATTCATTGAGGTTTGTTCCCTCTATTCTTGTTTTGCTGAACCTTTTTATCATAAATGGGTGCTGAATTTTATCAAATGCTTTTTCTATTGATAGGATCATGTGATTTTGTCTCTCAATTTGTTTATATGGTGTGTCATGTTGATTGATTTTGGATTTTGTACCAATCTTGCATCCCTGGAATAATCCCACTTGATCATGTTGTATAATTATTGTAATACATTGCTGGATGATGTTTGCTAATATGTTATTGAGGATTTTAGCATCTATGTTCATCAGAGATACTGACTTACAATTTTCTTTCTTTGTCATGTCTTTTTCTGACTTTGGAATTAGGATAATATTGGCCTCATAAAATGATCTTGGGAATCTTCCCCCTTTGGATTTTTTGGAATAGTTTGATAAAGATAGGTGTTAGTTTTTCTTTGAATGTTTGGTAAAATTTACCTTTGAAGCCATCCAGTCAATGACTTTTATTTTTTGGGAGTTTATTTCTATTTTTTTATTACTACTTAAAATTCACTAGTTGTAATCTGTCTATTCACATAATCTGATTCTTCCTGATTTAATTTTGGAAGAATATATGTTTCTAGGAACTTATCTATTTCATTCAGATTTTCCAATTTGTTGGCATATAGTTGTTCACAATATTTTTAAACCAATTCTTTGTATGTTTTGGTGTCAGTTGTTACTTCTCTTTTATTTCTGATTTTATTTGGGTCCTCTCTCTTTTTTTCTTGATGAATCTGTCAAAGTTTGTCAAGCTTGTTTATCTTTTCAAAGAACCAGCTCTTAGTTTCATTGTTCCTTTTTATTGTTTTTTTTTCACTGTATTTCAGTTTATTTCTGCCCTGATCTTTATTACTGGTACCTCCTTCCTGCTTTTACTCATGATGGGCTTTGATTGTTTTTTTTTTCTTCAAGTTCCTTTAAGTGTAAAGTTAGATTGTTGATGTGAGCTTCTCCTTATTTTTTTTTTCTTAGCTCCTTAATCTTTACAAATTACAGATAAACTACTTCACTTTATACGTAGGGATTGAGTTTCCATTGCCAGTCTTATTGGTTGACTGGAGATGGAAAAGGATGTAATTGGATTTTTTTTTTTTTTTGTCTCTTCTCTTTTTGGTTTTCTGTTTTTATTCTATTTTATTTTATTTTATTTTATTATTTTTTTTAAATTTCATTTTATTTTATTTGCTCTTAGCTGAGTATTCTAAGCAGGCCTTTGGCTGACCAAAAGAGCTGGATATTATTTTTCAAAAGATTAGTGTAGATTTTGCTATCTTGTAGGATTTGATATTGAGAATGACCGAAGCCAGTGTTCAGATGACTTTGACTAGTGCTTGCCAACTCATTACTTTACTAGGCACTGAATCATATTTTAGATTAAATGTGGTTGATTTTTTTCCATTCAGTTTTTAAAACCTTACACACTGAGTTAGATATGTGCCTGGAATTTAAACTGTGTTTGCCATTGTGATATTTTTGGATTATTTATTGTCCTGTAGGAACTTGGGTAGTCCAAATATTTATTTGATGGCAATGTATTCAGCTTTTGAAATTAAGTAATAGTATTAAAAACCATTTGTTTAACATACAAGTTTAGATCTTTCATCAAAAGATCAATTTTGATTAACTCCCTGAAAAGACATGTAATTTCAACATTATTTCTGTGGTAAGTGGAGCAACTGGGTGGCTTAATAATACTTATTAGTGACAAGGAAGAAATAATGCCTACCTAGCCAAGTACCACTCTGAGGGTAAGTAAGATCATTCATTTGTTTATTCAGCAAATATTTATTAAGCTTCTAAATGTATAAGACACTGCACAAGATATTATGGATATGACAGATAACGAAACCAAGTCCTTGCTCTCACCAATCTTATATATTAATATTTTTAAAGTATATTATAGGAGATTAATAAATGGTAGCTCTGCTAAAACCAGTTTTGCTCATTGGAGGGAGCATTGGCCTAGGGACTGAAAGGTCCCAGGTTCGATTCAGATCAAGGGCATGTACCTTGGCTGTGGGCACATCCCCAGTAGGGGGTGTGCAAGGGGCAGCTGATCGATGTTTCTAACTCTATCCCTCTCCCTTCCTCTCTGTAAAAAAATCAATCCTATGTAATAAAAGAGTAATATGCAAATTGACAGTACCTTGGATCAAGCCATGCACACCAGCCAATCAGGAGCAAATTATGCAAATAAACCCCAACTAAGATGGCTGCTGCCACTGAGAGCAGGAGGGAGGCTTGCGTTACCCTTGCAATGGAGGAAGCCAAGCTTTCCCCCTGCGCTTGCTTGCCTAGACCTCCACTCAATGCTACAAAGTTTCAGTTATAGAAGATACATAATCCAAACAGAAATGGCGGCTGCCACGGAGCTGGAGAGAGAAGAGGCTAGGGTTGCCAGGGCGATGGAGGAAGCCAAACTTCTGCAGCCCTACCCTAGGCCTCCACTCTAGGCTACAAAGTTTCAAACAGAAATGGCTGTTGCTGCAGAGCAAGCAAAAGGCTTGGCTCCGCTCCAGGCTACAAAATTTCAATTGCAGAACATAAATTAATCCCAGATCCCAGGGCTTTAGGTCACTGGGGGGCATGGCTGGCCTGCAAACCACCATATGCCCCTCGCCCAGGCCGCCCCACACCCCAAGGGAACCCTCACCCTGATCCAGTACACCCTTCAGGGCAAACCAGCTGGTCCCCACCCATGCACCAGGCCTCTATCCTATCTAATAAAACAGTAATACACAGATTGACCATCACTCCAACACACAAGAGGGTTGCCCCCATGTGGTCAAAGATCCTGCCCCCATGTGGACACAAGATTGCAACCACAGGATGGCCAGCAGGGGAGGACAGAGGGAGGTTCCAGGCTTGCCAGGGAGGGCAGTTGTGGGCCATCAGGCCAGCAGGGGAGGGCAGTTGGGAGAGACCAGGCCTGCAAGGGACGACAGTTGGGGACGATCAAGCCTGCAGGGGATGGCAGTTAGGGGTGACTAGGCTGGCAGAGGAGCAGTTAGACATGAATTAGGCTGGCAGGGTAGTGGTTAGGGGGGTGATCAGGTTGGCAGGCAGAAGTGGTTAGGGGCAATCAGGGAGGCAGGCAGGGGAGCAGTTTGCAACTAGCATTCCTGGATTGTGAGAAGGGTGTCCAGCTGCCCGTTTAGGCCCGATCCAACTGGGATCAGGCCTAAACAGGCAGTCAGACATTCCTCGAGGGGTTCCAGATTGGAGAGGGTGCAAGGCTGGGTTGAGGGACAGCCCCCACCCCCCCATGCATGAATTTTATGCACCGGGCCTCTAGTAAAATGTATTTAAAAATAAATAAATAAATAAATAAATAAATAAATAAATAAATAGCTAGCTAGCAGCTCTAATTGATGCTATCCAAAATTTTTATAAATCTTGTGATCTAAAATAGGTTTTTAAAATTACTTATGAAGTTTTAAAAAAATTTAGAATCTGAATAAAATTAGCAGGGTTGAAAAATTTGCACATTAATTTTAAGGTTCTGAAACAGTGATTCTCAACTTTGATTGAACATTAGAATGACCTCTGGAGCTTTAAAAAAACAAAATGCCAGGAGGCTGTCCTCAGAGATTCTAATGTAATTGGGCAGGGTGGGACCCCGGCACTAGTAATCTTTAAAAAGCTCGAAAGGTGATTCTAATGAGCAGGAATGGTTGACATTTACTGCTTAAAGGTGGGAATATTTTATGAGTATGTACACATTATGGCTAATGGTAGATTTGATATTTATATATGAAGATATATAACTGAATGTGAGAGAGGAACCATACCATTAAATATGGATAGTAGGTTTCAGAACAAAATATGTGGTTGCAGAGAGCCAGGATGTGTGCCCGGGGCGTGACTGCCACAGTGGGTCTGTGTCACTGTACCAGGCAGACCTTAGTAGCCTCATCTTTAAAATGAGGTTTGGTTAAATGCAGTGAGGGTGCTGGCTCGTCCTCGCATTTTGCTGTGCCATGATATTTGGGGTAATGCTCTAGTGTACAGACTGCTGTTACCAAAGACTTCCTGGCCAGCTGCCTCATCCCTCCCTCCTCCATTGCCAGTTAAACCAGTGGGGAATATCCTACCAAAGCCTGCCGGACTCGGCCAGCTAACTCACTCTTGAGAGGGTTTGAATAAATACACAGATGTTATTCCACCTGGGAGACAGAAGGGTGAGGAAGAGGTTTGGGAGCACAGTGCTCATCTGGGACCATGTGTGGACTGAAGCCGACTGCACAAGGAGAGACTAACCTGGGGAGGTGTTCGTAGCAAGGCACACTGACTCCTGGGAGAGACCCTTGTCCAGTTCCATCTGCAGGGCCCCAGCTGGATTATTAATTCCTTCCTCTGCAACTGTGATGTGCCTGCTGTTGCCTTAGCATTTCTTCTTCTTGGGACGCCCCTCAGTGGGCTTCTGTCCTTTGCTTTGAGTAGAACATTAGGTGAGTAGAAACTTTTGAGAAGCAAAGGGACGATAATAAAAATAGAAACGGGCTAAGGTGAATAAGCAGAATAGTACAATGTTGTGGAAAGAATGGAGACGGAAGCTAAGATCAGAGCCCTTACAAAAATAGCCCTGTGACCTTATCCAAGGTGCTTCACACGGCTAGGTGTGTCTAACCGGGAGTGTGCAGGCCCACAGGGTTGGCACAGGGAAGAGACATTTCAGTTGTAGAAATGCTTTGAAAAGTAAAGGGGCATATCTGTGAGGGGATCACCGTGTTAACAGATATTTCGAGAATGCATATTTTGAGGCATTTGCCTCCAAGACATCAATAGTAGAAAAGAGCTATAAAATATGTTGAAGGACTAAGATTATAAGTGCTGATTTATCCTTGAACAGAATACATTTTTACTTCTGTCAGTTTTAAATTTTCATAGCTTGTTTTTCTCCCAATGATTATTTTTAGAATTTCTAATTATTTGTTGCTGAAATCATCTCATAGATTTCTTAAATATATATCTTAGATATAGTTCAGTTTTTAATAAAGTTCTGCAGAATATATGGGTAACAAGTTCTCTTTGTTATGAGTTAATGATAAAGTTATTGTTTTTCTTTGCATTCAGTGAAGAGCAAGAATTAGGTCATGCATGTAAACGATTCAGGTGGTTGGTTTCTCTCTTGTCCTCAGTTGGCACACCCTAAAATTAATGTGCTGTCTCCCACTCAGTGGGATGGGCAGATGATTGGAAAGGCCTGTGATTGGAAAAGTGAGGGTTTCAGGAATTCAGGACTGAGGGAAATCAGTTGCTGCTGGGAGCATGCTTGCCTTTGCACAACTTGAAGCCTGACTCAGACAAGAGTTCTCATCCTTCTGCGTTCCTCTTCAATTCATTGACACAGTTGGGTAACTAAGAATGACAGGGTGGAAGAAAAGGAAGGTTGGATCATTCATTGGGTAGAATGTGTATAAAATCTTTCCTCTTTCATGCAGCTATTTACACCAAGTGGAATTTATTCCCCCCCGCCCCCTTCTAGGAAATGCTGTTACATTTCTCATTATATTTGGGCATTAATTTTATTCCCTTTTTCAGGGCCACTTATAAACTCAGTTTATGTCATAGGCAAAAGTATAAGTATAGATTCTTCTGCTGGGAAGACCTAGGCCACTTTTTTCTTGCTTTCCAAATTGTTCGCCATTGCTTTCATAGAAAAGACAGATAATTGAATGCTGCTTTTGTAGATCTGACATTGGACCGCAGGTTTCTTGACTCAGGAGCAGCTTTTATAGAATTACCTCGCTGCCAGATGTTAAAGAGTTCTTTAAAAGGTTAAAGGTTAGCCCAGTAGTTTTGGCTCAGTAGTTGAGCATTGACCTATGAACCAGGAGGTCATGGTTTGATTCCCTGTCAGGGCAGATGCCTCAGCTGAGGGCTTGATCTCCCCGTGTAGGGTATGCAGGAGACAGCCAGTCAGTGATTCTCTTGAATAATTTATGTTTCCATCTTCCTCTTCCTTTTTTTTTGAAATAAAAAATATATTTAAAAATAAAATAAAAAGTATGAAGTTTATATTTCCAGGGGAGTATGCAATATTGTTTTGTTTTTTTTAATTACTGGCAAGTTGAATAGCGCTTATAAAGTTAAGTTAGTGGAAAATCATGAATTGTCAGAGGGTGCCTTTGTTTTTCTGATTGGTGTTATGAAAAAAATAAAAATGCTTAAGGATTGTAGATGAAATTCTGTAATAGGGTACTGAAAGAGGATTGCTAATCCGTTATTTTCTAGGGAAACATTAAGAACTACGGAAACTTAATAGAGAGAGACTGGGCATTTAATTTAAATGTTCCTGGAAGGCATTAGATGCTTATGAACATTATGGTTATTATTGTTTTATTTGACCTCTTTCCATGGGGTAAATGGTATATGATTGGTTCATAGAAACGATCATATACAAAAAAAAAGAGTTTTGTGCCATTGGTCTACTTGCTGTGTGACTTGGCAGCTTCTTGATTTCCTTCTCAAAGAATCAGTTGACCACCTTCCCAATATGATGTATTCAAAGTGTCCCATGACCTAGCCTTGTGGTATGTTTTATTAGATACAACTTAGTGTTGATTTATTGATTGATTTATCCTTTTCCCATTTTGTATTTTTAACCTGTCAGGTTCACTGCCATTTATCTTTTTTGTGTAGTCTGAAATGTTGGTACCTTGTGCACAGAGATGCGTGTCAGTTATTCATCTATTGGGTCTCATCGAAACAAAGTGCCAATTTCAGGAACCCCTCCCCAGTGGAGCCACGTGGTGATTCACTTACCCCCAGCAGCAGTGTGAGGCAACACATGCAAAGTGTTACAACCAAGGGAGTTCACTGGAGCCTTGGTGTCCAGGATTGTTTCTTGGGGATCATGTAGTGCCTGTGTGGCTGAGCTCAACTACTCTCACTTCATCCCACCTCTGCTCCCACTCCCAGTGAAACATGTGTTCATGTTGAATGAAACTGTTAGGAAAACTTTTTTAGGGTAAACTTTTCTGGTGAAGTAGTACAGAATGGCCCAAGGCCTTAGGCATACAAATGGAGCTGTTCCCAGTAAATACAGTTGTGGCCCATGGCCTCAGACACACAGAAACGCTCTTATTAAGCAGAATATTCCAAGGGCTCAGAGATTATCTCCTAGGAGTCAACAAAGGCCAGTCCTGATGCAGGCCTTTCTTTAAAATATGCTAAATGGAGGGGTTGGACAACAGGCAAGAATACAAGAAGGACTTAAATTGAATGCATGATATTTTATTTTTGAAAAAAATGAATCAGTTATTTGAAATAATATATTAATATCTGAATAGTGTTTTTGTGGGTACCTATAATATTCCTTCCTGTATGTTTGATATATATCTTAAAAGCAAATAATAATGTTTTAGTTGGAACTGAATTTTTTTACATTAGTGATTAGGTTCACGTTACCTCAAGCCTTTGGGGCCACTTCTAAGGATGTGGCTACAGTATTCTATATTGTGTCTTACCTGGGACAATTCCAGAATATAAAGTTGTGCTTAGGGGTGAAGAACAGCTCTCCATCTGTGTATTGCATTCAGTGGCTGGTCTGCCTGAGTGTGGGCTTTCTTTTGGGCCAGTCTGTGCTATAAGTGTAATCTGCTGTCCTCTGAATGATTCATATATTAAGCCCCGAGATGGCTTCTCATTGCTTGAACAAACTCCACACCACTTAAGGCCCCCACTCTCTTCCACCGCCACCACTATCATTTGCCCTTTATTTTTGTCACCCAGCCATACTAAGTTTTTTAATTTATTATTTTGTTTCCAATCAACTTTCCTGTTTATTCCTTTGGTTTCATTTCATGCTTTGCACTAGATTCCCCCTTTAGCTGACTCTTTTAAAAAAATCTTTATTGTTCAATTTATTAATTACATTGTTCCCCCCTTTTTATCCCCCTATAGCTCCCCTCCACCCTGTTCCCATCCCACCCTCCATCCTAGCCTCTCCCACCACTGCCCTCTCCCATTGTTGCAAGATTTTTGTCCAGTCGCTTGCTGCACTTCCCACACCCTTTTTCTCCCCAAGAATTGTCAGTCCATTCCCTCTCTATGTCCATGATTCTGTTATGTTCACCAGTTTATCCTGTTCATCAGCTTATTAATTTACTTGATTTTTAGATTCATTTATTGATAGGTGTGTATTTGTTGTTCATAATTTATATTTTTACCTTTTTCTTCTTCCTCTTCTTAAAGAATATCTTTCAGCATTTCATATAATATTGGTTTGGTGGTGATGAACTCCTTTAGCTTTTTCTTATCTGCAAAGCACCTTATCTGACCTTCAATTCTGAATGATAGCTTTGCTGGATAGAGTAATCTTGGTTGTAGATTCTTGCCATTCATCACTTTGACTATTTCTTGCCACTCCCTTCTGGCCTGCATCGTTTCTGTTGAGAAATCCGATGACAATCGTATGGGTGCTCCCTTATAGGTAACTAACTGTTTTTCTCTTGCTGCTTTTAATATTCTCTCTTTATCTTTTGCTCTTGGCATTTTAATTATGATGTGTCTTGGTGTGGTCCTCTTTAGATTCCTATATTTTGGGGGTTCTGTGCACTTCTTGGGCTTTTAAGTCTATTTCTTTCACCAGGTGGGGGAAGTTTTCAGTCACTATTTCTTCAAGTAGGTTTTCATTACCTTGCTCTCTCTCTTTTTCTGGCACCCCCATAATTCAGATGTTGGCATGCTTGAGGTTGTCCCAGAGGCACCTTACACTATCTTCAATTATCTGAATTCTTTTTGTTTCTTGCTTTTCCAGCCGAGTGGATTTTGCTTCTTTGTATTTCAAATCATTGACTTGGTTCTTGCGGCCCTCTGGACTGCTTTTAGGACTTTGTGTAATAGTTTTTATTTCAGTCAGTGTATGCTTGATTTCTAGTTGGTCCTTTTTCATATCCTTAAGGGTCTCGTTCATATCCTTGTAGGTCTTGTTCATTTCCTTGTAGGTCTCATTCATTTCCTCCTAGGTCTTGTTCATTTCCTCATTGGTCTTGTTCATTTCCTCGTAGTTCTCATTAAGTTCATCGGCCTTTTCTAGGAGCTTCTTGAAAAACCTTATTACTGTGGTTTTGAACTCTATGTCTAGTCGTCTTTTTTCTTCCATTTCTTTCACACCTGATTTCTTTCCATTTCTCTGCATTGTGGCTGCTTTCCTGAGTTGGTCCATTAGCTTTGTGTGGTAGATGTCCTCTAAGGGACAGTGGCTCAGCCTCCCCCAGTTACCTGAGGTGGATACTCTTACTGCAGTCCTTTAGGGGTTATACAGTATTTTTGAATTTAAGCCCAGCTTGTTGTTGTTAGCCCCAGGAGGGTTTAACCTCCAGGCCAATTGGCTGTGAAGGGAAACTGTGTTCAGGTTTGATGGGCGGAGTCTCTGAGCTGAGCAGGCAGCGTCAGCGCGTCAGCTATGCCCTATGCGGTGTGGGTTTCTGTGCTGGGTGGTAATGGCTGCAGGCACCTCCAAGAGAAAGCTGCCGCTGGTCTCCACCCATTGCCAGACAACTCTGCCTCTCCCCAAATGAGTCTGCAAACTCAAAGTCTCACCCAGGGTTGTAAAACAAAGCAATCCGGTGGTCTCCCGGATGAGGGAGCAATTTGCACGTCTGTGCTGTCACGCACTTTGCGCACTTTACACGCAAACTGCTGTTCCAAGCTACGCGCACTCTCCTCAAACTTGGAGACCTTTGCTGTGCCCGGCTTTTAGGGTGCTTACTCCGGACCTTGGACTTCACCTAGCACTGGGGAATCTGTGCAGTGGGGCGTCTCCACCCTCCCTGTTGGAGAAATCCAGCTGGGATTGTTGCTGCCTGCCCTACAGCCCATGCATGCCCACGGCTCCGAACCTCTGGCTCCACGCGTATCTTCAAGACTGCACTCTGTCGCTCTTCTGAGTCTCAGTGTCCCACCTTTACTTTCATTTGTGGAATTTTCACTCAGTCAGCTTTCCAGTGATTCTGGATGATGTTTGTTTTGTTGTTATGTTGTAGTTTTTGAATTTTGCGTGCGGCAGCACAACAGGTGTTTACCTATGCCGCCATCTTGGTTCCTCCTAGCTGACTCTTATACATCCATCAATTTTAACTTCAATATTCCCATTGAATATCCTGACCCATATAAATAATTTTCCCATAATTCACCAATATTAAAAGTCATACCTTTACTACTATTATTTATCTATCTTTCTAGTCTAAATTTTAAACTTCATTACAGGCAAATCATGTTTGTTTCCATTTCTTCAGTACCTGTGTAGCTCCTGTATATTCTTTGATGTAACACAGTCACTAAATAAATTTAGTTGAATGACTGCATGAATGAAGTAGATTTTAGGCTTTGGCTTACGTAGTCTCACTTAAAGATTTTCATGAGAAATAGTGTTTTTAAATAAAACACTTATGAATATTTTAATATATTTTAATAAAACATTAATAGGATTTGGTGTTAAAGAAGTTGTGTTTACTTGCCAGGAAAGCAATGTTAGAGTCCATGGCCTTAGTAGGTTTATTTTCTTAGTAGTTGCTGTCTAGATGGCATAGAAGGTAAATGCAGTAGTTTCCTCTCCCAGGACCACATCAGAATTATAACTAAATTAGAGAGCAGTCAACCTGGAGAACCCTCTGGAGGTTACTGAACAGAAGTCCTATATCTAAGGAGATGAAGAAGAGACCACATTGAGATCAATATGGGGGCCAGAGATGTGTCACATGCTGGTCCCTTATCCCATGTGGCGGTTAAGAATTGGGAGGAATGCTGCAGTGGTGCCTCCAAGGAGTGAAGGGTGCCAGCCCCACACTAGGAGCTAGAGCACCAACACCAGAGAGAGGAGCCCCCGCAACATCTGGCTGTGAAAACCAGTGGGGGTCCCACTGTATGTGTGAGATGCAGGGTTGCTGGAATCTCTTTCAGGGCCTGCACACAGACTTACTCATGGGCAGGCATTCACCCTGGGTTCTACTGAGTGGACAGTGGTTTGGGAGGTACCAGAGACATACTGGGAGAAACTGAATTGTCTGGCTTCAGGGTGAAGGCTGAAAGCACAGCTGCCATTGTCCCTGTGCTGAGCCCTCCTCCCACATAGCTGGCAGGTAGGTGCTATGTTTACTGTGTTTGCCCACCCCCCACACAGCCAAATCTGAATCCACATAAGCCTGATGACTCCACCCTGTTGGCTACCTGAGACCCTGCCCCTCCTAACTTGTGTGCCTCCTGAGGCTCTTACAGTGGCTGAGTTTTATGGGCAGCTGACAGGCAGCAGTAGGCCTAGGGGTAACTCTTTTGCTGAGCAGTTCCAGACCTGAACTGGTGTCAGCCAGCCTCAGTTCCCAGTGTGGCCTTCCACATACTTCCAGAACCAGCACAGGCAGCTACCAAATGTGGATTGCTTGTAGCTCCTACCAGGTAGGCCTGGCCATCCTAGGCACTGGCTGATTTTAGTCTGCACTGAAATCTGTCCGAAGAATCCCAGAGACAAGGTACCCAGTGGCTTTATACCCAGAGCACCACTGATTAACTGTGCAGGTTGTATATCCAAAGATTGCTCTCGGCAGACACCATAGCACACTGGGGCAATCCCACTCAGTGAGGTTAACCCGCACCTAGCAGCTTGTACATTGTGATCATGGCCATTCTTACAGCCAATCAGCCTCAGGAAAAACTCCACCCACCGATGTACCAACAGCAATTAAGGCTCATCTACAACAGGAAGGGTATGCACAACCCACATAAGAGACACTTCTGGAGCACCCAGCCCAGGTGATCATGGAGACTGTGCCACTGTGCCCCACAGGACACCTATTACATAAAGTTATTTGCCAAGCTTTGGAGATGTAGTAGATCTACCTAATACATAGAAATAAACATAGGCTGTTAAAATGAGGTTTTAAAGAATATGTCCCAAATGAAAGAACAGGAAAAATACTCAGAAAATGTACTAAATGAAATGGAGTCAAGCAATCTACTAGATAGAATTCAAAGCACTGGTTACAAGGATCCTCAAGGAACTTAGAACTTCAGCAAAAAGACCATAAGCATAAAAAAGGACATAGAAATCATAAAAAAAATGAGCCAGTCATAAATGAAGACTATAATAAATACGATGAAGAGTGCACTCAAAGGAATTAACAGATATTCAATAAAGCAGAGGACCTCTGGCATCTCCCTATAACTGACTGGTCAGCCCTACTCAGTAGGAGATAGAGAGCAATCTGTATTTTGCCAATTGGAATGGCACAAACAAACAAACAACAACAACAACAAAAACCAAAAAAACTAAAAAACCTGAATAGTTTAAGGGACCTTTCTGATAACATCAAGCATAATATTCACATCATAGAGATACCAGAGGAGAGGAGAAAGACTAAGTTATTGAAAAACCTTTTTTGAAGAAATAATGACTGAAAATGTCCCTAACCTGGCAAAAGAAATAGACATACGGGTCCATGAATGCAAAGTGTCCCAAACAGGATGAACCCAGAGAGTGAAAGACCAGTGGAGCCCAGACCAAATTAAAATGTGGGGAGCCTGTATTAGCCGGCCTGAACACTGCCCTGCCGTCCTGATGCAGGGAATTCAGAGACAGCCCCGACCCTTTGTGCAAGACCACTTTTAAGCACATTAGCCACATCCTGTTTTTGCACAACAAGCAACCTGAGACAAAACAGTTTTTCCCAAGCTACATCAGACTCATGCCATTGATGACCATGCCACCCACAGAGTCATCCTGTTCTTCAGAAAGGTGACAGTGTTCTATCTTGCAAGGCCTACGTGCTGGGAAGGGGCCATGAGACCATATCTCAAGGCCTGGCCTGGTGTCAGCACTGACTACTCTGTCTGGGGCATAGTCCATGGCCTCAGTAGTGCTCAAAAAATACCACTCTACAACATTCCCCACTGGTTTTATGTACATGAGTCAAATCTTTGACTCCTTTGGGTCATTGGTGGTGAGGGAATTATATGGACCCATGAGGCTGAATAAAGTCAGGGGGCCTGTTTATGATAAGGGTTTACGGTAGGTGTGATGAAGCCACGTCAGGATCCCGTCGACCTTCACTGCTGTGGCAGTTGTCCTTTCCAGGTAGGAGTCAGTCCTTGTGCGGCAAATTTCTTTACCCAAACAGAGTCACCAGGGTGGAAGGATGGATTGGATCAGAAGTTGGTACTGCTTTCTGAGTGGGCTGTAAAGCCTGTAAGAACTAGAATAAAGATTGGTTATGGATTTCAGCTTCCTAGATTGGGTTTCCACATAAGCTGGTGAGGTGGGTAGGTCAGGGTTTGGAAAAGTCACTAGAATCTGTAGAGGCCCCACTGGTTTTAGGGCAGCCTTCCAAGGTTGCTTTATCTGTAGCCTCGATCCCTCTTGCTTCTGGGGAGTCCCCTTGTCTCGCATAGGTAGAGAGTGCTAGTTGGCCTATCATTCTTGCTCTGTTCATATCTGTCTAACTGCCTAATATATTACCTCAAGGACCCTGGCTCTGAATTCTTCTAGGGAAAATGGATGTCGGTGGGCTCTTCTAGCTACTTCCTGCTGAGGTGGTCAGAAGTTCTCTCAGAACCAAGAGATCCTTGCTGTCTGTCAGAGGGACAGTGAGGCCTGGGCACAGAAGGAGGTGGGCTTGTGACCTGGCAGAGACAAACTGTAACAAATGGTCCGATGGAAGGGAAATAAAACCTTCCAGTTTTAATAACGTCTATTGAAATAATTTTTTTCTCCTTAAAATTACCTTTATGTTTATTAAAAGAGCCAAATTAAGAGTAATTTACCTATTGTATTTAATTTGGCCTGATTGTTTGCATAAATATAACAAGAATGGTAACTGACTACCTTTGCTGTACATTTTATGATTGAATCTCAATGTGTCCCATAGGGCCAGGAAGCCAAGCCATCTAGATGCCATCAGGCCTGCCTCCAGTATCTGCTGAGTTAGATGAAGTCCTCACCTGGAATGGCTCTACCCGGCCCATGACCTAGGTTTCAAGTCCTCAGAGTTCAGGCAGGGATTTTTAAAACATGATACTCCAGTCAAAGTTTCTGGTCAATAAGACCACTATCAGAAACTGATCTTATTGAATTTATGCAAAGAACTGTATTGCCATGATTTTTTTAGTATTGCCAAATTTCAGAGGAATTGTATAAGGAGAAAAACACACTGACCTACTTTAAGATAGAATTTTCCTTGCTAATCCTCTTTATGGACTTTCCAAAATAATATTTTCTGAAATTATTTACTCTTTCTGGCTTACTGGCCTGTATTATTTGATTTCTTTTTGACATATCTCTTCTCCTTCTTATCACATGCACAATCACCTTTGTAAATACTTCTAAGTTAACCTTCAAACCTTCTTTCTATGTCCTTTAAAAATCCATAACCATGCCCCAGACCTTCTACTCAGTATTCCTTATTCTTTGAAACCTTAACCCTTTAATGATTCCTAAATATTAAACAGCCAGAATTAACATTTATGACTTAGACCTTCTGTGAGAAAACTAAGAGCAGGTAAAAATATTTCTTTTTGAGAGACAGATACTTAAACTAGTTGTCAGCCTTAAAGATATTATATCTTAAAGTTCCTTTGCTGAATATTCCACCACTGCCCAAGAAGTACCCAGCTGTAAATGGGGCAGAGGCAGATCCACTGTGTTTTGCCAGCATAGTTCAGATAAGCAAGAAACCAAGGACGCCAGCAGAGCGGGTTGTACCCAGCAAAATCAACAAAAACCTCTTCCTGCTCTCCCGCCAGAACCCCCCCCCCCGCCCCCTTTTCTGCATTAACCATTTACTCTGCCCTTAACGGGAAATAAGGCAGGTGGTCTGAGATCCTGTGTAACCAGGCTTTTCACACTTAGGGAAGAGCTTCTCTCCCCAGATTTTCCTTCTTTCTTTTAAGGTCCCAGAGGATCTCAAATTCTCCTTCTCCTTTACCACTTCTGGTATCTCTAACCATCCCCATGTCCCCCTGTCTATGGCTCCTCTATCTCAGCAGGCTGAGAGTGAATTCTGCAGCTTCCACCCTTTCTCACACCTGCTTTAGAGCAGTTTTCGACTCCAGAGGACTCACTGTAAATCTATCAGGAAGGGCAGGCAGGTCGCAGTTCTCAGGACCACATGATTTTCTGTTTGCTAGGAGGGCTGAAAAAGGCAGTCTAAAAAGCAGTTAATTATGACTAATCTTAACCCAACAAACCTTTGTTTAAACATCTCTGGATTGGCAACCTTCACAAATTAACCTTAGAATTCCAAAATTTTAAACTAACACAGCAAAATTATAAATCAAGGAAAAGCCATTAAAAGTTCTCTACTGTTTTCACTCTAAAGCAGGGTTTGTACTATCTTTAAACAAACTAAACATCAGAAAGAGATAAATACTCCCATGTGTACAGCCAGACAGCATAAAGTAGCTTTCACTTTACACAGACTTTCACACTTACATTTATACACCAGACAGTCTGAGTTTTTGACTTCTGGGGAGGTGATCAAGCTCCCCCTTCCATTCACAGGGATATGGGAAAGTTGGCCATTTCTGCTCACAAAATTTCAATAAGAACCAGATCCAGGCGGCTCCAATCAGAGTCAATCAGGAAATTTAGCAGGCGGGGTCTCCAACCTCTACCAGTCCCGGGGCTGAGGAACGTCTCTCAGAGATTTCCCCCTGGATCGGAGAGTCCGGGGACCCCTATGGGCTCCGGTCACAGGACCAGTCAAAGCCTGGTGCATCTCGCTGGGGCCTCCACATGTTGTGGAGCGGATGCGAGTGAACAACCACTGGAGCCCAGACCAAATGAAAATGTGGGGAGCCTGTATTAGCCGGCCTGAACACTGCCCTGCCGTCCTGATGCAGGGCGATCAGAGACAGCCTCGACCCTTTGTGCAGGACCACTTTTAAGCACATTAACCACATCCTGTTTTTGCAGAACAAGCAACCTAAGACAAAACAGTTTTTCCCAAGCTACATCAGACTCATGCCATTGATGACCATGCCACCCACAGGGTCATCCTGTTCTTCAGAAAGGTGACAGTGTTCTATCTTGCAAGGCCTACGTGCTGGGAAGGGGCCATGAGACCATATCTCAAGGCCTGGCCTGGTGTCAGCACTGGGGCATAGTCCATGGTCTTAGTAGTGCTCAAAAATCCCCACTCTACAACAGTTTTATCTTGGTAACTGCATACAGCAAAGATGTTCCAACAGGACTTCGGCTTCCATATCCCGTGTAGTGCAGTGTATGGCTGATTTGCCTACATCCATCAGCTGGTCATAATAATCTGGCCACTCAGTGAATATATGCTATCTACAAGTGACCCACTTCAGATCCAGTCACACACTGACTGTAAAGGGATGGAAAAAGATATTTTATACAAATAGAAATAAAAAAAAACTAGCATACTAACATTTATATTAGACAAAATAGACTTTAAAATAAAGGCTCTAAAAGAGACAAGGACAGTACATAATGATAAAAGGATCAATTGAACAGGATAAAATCCTTGTAAACATTATGCATCCCAACATCATAGCACCTAAATATATATAGCAAGTATTGGTGGACATAAAAGGAGAGGTGATATCCATCAGTAGATTTTCTAGAGAGAAAATCAACAAGGAATCCATAGCCTAAATGACACATTAGACCAGGTAGATTTAATTGATATTTTTAGAGTATTTCACCCCAAAGCAGCAGAATATACATTCTCTTGAAGTGCACATGGAACCAGTATTATTTATAGTGATTCCACTTCTGAGAATATATCTGAAGAAACCCAAAACACTAATTTGAAAGAATATATGCATTCTCCATGTTCATTGAAGCATTATTTGCAATAGCCAATACATGGAAGCAAGCCAAGTGTCCATCAATGGGCAATTAGAGAAAGAAGATGTGGTACATATTAGAATGGAATATGACTGAGTCATAAAAAATGAAATCTTGCCATTTACAACAACATGGATATCTAGAGGATATCATGCTAAGTGAAATAAGTCAGAGAAAGACAAATAGCATTATCTTACTTACACGAGGAATATAAAGAACCAAATAAATGAGCAAATAAAAGAGAAACAGGCTCATAGATACAAAGAACAGACTGATGGTTGCTAGATAGGAGGAGAATTGGGGACCAGAATGAAAAAGTTGAAGGGATTAAGAAGTTAAAATTGGTAGTTACAAAATAGTCATGGGCATGTACAGCATAGGGAATATAGTCAGTAATATTGTAATAACTATGTATGCTGCCTGGTAGGTACTAGATATATTGGGGAAATTACAGTGTAAGTTATATAATTGTCTAAGCATTATGCTGTACACCTGAAATTAATATATAAAATAATATTGAATGTGAACTCTAATTGAAAAATAAAATTTAAAAAGGTTTATTTTCTTTAATTTACTAAGAAAATTCATTTAATATATTTCACAAGTAGTTATAGGAATAAAGTCATCGAGTGTTTAGAATGAAAAGCATCAGTCATTAGTCCCACTGTTTCTCAGTCCTGTGTGATTAAATGTTAAAATTTCAGTAAGATTCACCTTCTGGTGAGGAATATTACTTAAGAGAAGCTCCTGCAGTTGTTCAGTTGAGGGGTGTGGGAATAAAGGTTCACACTAAATATTTTTCTTCTTTAAAAAGATCTTTACCTAAGGTTATGTTTATTAATTTTATTTTATTTTTTAAAATATCTTTTTATTGATTTCAGAGAGGAAGGGAAAGAGAGATAGAAACATCAATGATGAGAGAGAATCATTGATTGGCTTCCTCCTGCACTCCTGCACTCCTTCTATTGAGGATTGAGCCTGCAACCCAGGAATGTGCCCTTGACTGGAATCAAACCTGGGATGCTTCAGTCCGAAAACTGATGTGATGCTCTATCCACTAAGCCAAACCAGCTAGGGCTGTTTATTGATTTTAGAGAGAGGGGAAGGAAGGGAGAGAGAAACATCAATCAGTTGCCTCCTGTACATGCCCCAACTGGGGATTGAACCCGCAACCTTTTGGTGCTCCAGAAGATGATCCTCAAGTGAGCCGCCCAGACGAGGCTCGAGAAATTTTTAGAAAAAGTCATGTAAAGGGTCCAGCGACTTCTTCAGTGTTAGCTTATGTTTCCTGTAACCTCCTTCCTCCAAGTTCTGTCTGGTAAAAGGCTCAGCTTTTTTATTTTTTCTTGTCTTTTAAAGACAGTATCTCAAAAATGGTACTAATCTGAGCCCTGCTAAATGTCCAGACGCAGCACCTGGGAGAACAGAGTTCAGAAGTTGAGTGTGTGGAATGCTTATACGGGAGAATCTTCTTGCTGAGGTTGCATGTCTGCTTCCAGAAGCTGGTAACTGCTTTTGAGAGGCGGTATCCCCTGAGAGCAGGGGCCTGAGTGTGGGTGCGCCAGTCAGGGAAGAGGATGAACCCATCCACGAAGTTGAAACTTCTCAGGACATTTTGTCCAGACCAGAGCCATGACATCACAACTAGAACTTTTTGGATTGGAAGAACAAACTCCAGGAAGCACGAGGTCGTCAGTGTTGTCCTGCAGTGGCACCAGCCACGCGTGGGGCAGAGCAAGCAGGGTATAGCTTGCCCAGGTTGGAAGGCACTTACTAGAAGTGCGGGATGCTCACCAGATTTTTTTTATAAAAAATGTAAAACAGCTCATTACAATTTTAATATTGATTAATGTTGAAGTAATATTTTGGGCACACTGGGTTAATTAGGATAAAATTTACCTGTTTCATTTTGGTTTTCTTTTCAGTATGATACTAGAAAACAAAAATTTATGTATGTGGCTCCATATGTATATATTTGAACAGTGCTGCTTTCTGGAAAGCCTTTATCAGGGATGTACGTGGAACTTAGTCCAACTCAAACTTTGATGTGTCTGTTTAATGTGAAATATGTCAGGTCAGATAGAATTAGAACCTCAGAATTCTTAAGTCAGTTTCTTAATACTTATAGTTGGAATGTAGAATAAAAGCAAGAGGAGGATTTTTCTTAAGTTGTGAAAGAAGTTTCTAGAAACTAAGGGCTTTGCAGAACTAAAAATTCACTGGCATTGTTTTATTTTCAAGCTCTATTTTAAGTTTCTGCCAGGACGAAAATGTTCATTCCCTTTCGGGTTCTGATGGCCTGGTAAAACTCCTTTGTAAGCCCTGGGACGTGATAGAATTGGCAGAGGAGGAAATTAACTTGGGTGGAATCCATGAGTGGAGGTGCTGTGCCAGGCATGCAGCGGCTCTCATAATCAATCACTGTACAGATCCCAGGTTGGCCGGGCCGTGTGGCCTGTGCTGCCCGTCAGGATCTTTGTTGGAGAATCCCACTAGTGTGCAGTGAGAGAGAAGCTGAAGCATAGGCACATGTGGTCGTTACAGGCCACATGCTACACGCATTCAGGAAAGCTGCTTGGCACTGATTCGTGGATGTGAGTTTATCGAAAAAAGTTAAATGGTGTTTTCCACAACTTTTTTTCCTTCCAGCCTAATCTTGGGGTATTTTCTGACCCCTACATTTTTCCAGTAATTTAAACTCAGAACTCATAGTAATGAGGAACTTTCTTGTCCAAGGTGAGTAAGAAACAGGAACCTTTTAATTCTGTCAGGTGATGCCGGGTGTTATAAAATAATAATATCAAGGAGCTGGTTTTCTTCCTTCAATTGTCTGACTTTTAGCTGTTTGACTTCTTCCTGTTGCCACAGTCAGAAACTTGGCGCAGGGCAGTTATTCTCCGTAGCAAATGCATGCAGGAGCATGCACATCATGTGGGTTATAAATAGTATCTGCCCTGGCAGTGCTGGAACTTTCTCAGCTTCTGTGGACATTGAAGCCTTTGTTTTGTGGGTCACTGCCCTATCTCCCATCCCCTACACTCGAGTCATAAAGCCTGAAAAACTAATGAGTGGAAATTTATCTAATGTGTAGGATGTAGGGGACGATGAGAGATGGCAGAGAGCAGGACTTGGATTCAAGGCGACTTCTCTGGTGCAGTCCTGCCACTTGCTCACTTTGCATTTTGTTTCAGGCCCTTGAACTAATTTTTTCCTTCAATAGATCAAGTTAGACTCAGATTGAAAAAAATTAGACCAAAATTTAAGTAGATAGCCATCAAGGCTGATATTAGATTCTGAATCCTCCATTAGAATAGAAATATGCTCTATCATGAAAACTGAAGTACAAGCCATGCTTTCTTGATAGTGCTATGTATATTTGAAATACTTTGCTCTTACATTTCTGAGTTTATACATGACTATATATAAAAAATTCATGCACTGGGAGGAGGGAGTGTCCCTCAGCCTGGTCTGCCCCCTCTCACAGTGCAGGAGCCCTTAGGGGTGGGATTTGACCCGGGGGTCAGGGGAAGGTGATGCCTCATTGTACTTCTTCTGCTGCCACTTCCAGCAGCGCAAACCTCAGCCGGCCCTGGTTACCTGAGCCTCAGGTGGCCCTGGGCGGCTGGGCAGCCGCCATCTGAGGCTTGCCTGTGCCTCGGGCTAGCCCTGGGCAGCTGGGCAGCCAACATCTGAGGTTTGCCTGCACTTCGGCATCGGCTGGGCATCCCGCCATCCGAGGCTTGCCTGCGCCTCAGGCCAGCCTGGGCAGCTGGGGGGCTGAGGGGACTGGTGACTCTGGAGGCAGGCGTGCGGAGTTGGCTGCACCTGCTGCTCTGGTAGGGCTGAGGGGACTGGACGCTGCCATCTTGTGGCTGTGGATGCTGCCATCATTGAGGGCATGGCAGTCAATTAGAATATTCCCTTCTTATTGGCTACGGGTGTCACTATCTTTGAGAGTGGGGCAGTCAGCATATTCCTTATTAGCTGTAGGCACCACCATCTTTGTGATGGTGTGAGGGTCAATTAGCATATTTCCTCTTTATTAGATAAGATAGTTTACAACAGGTATTTACACACTATAAGCCACATCCAGACCTGTTTTTGTACAGCAATGAAACTAGGGATGGTTTTTACAATTATTCATTGTTTTCAACCATTAAGGTTCAGAACAGAAAAAAACAACAAAACTAGAAATGTGCATAGAAGCTATGTATGGCCACCAAGTGGAGACACTGGTCCTTTCTTCACCTGAAGATTTGCTGACCCTCATTTTAGACTGTGCCTGCCAGATACAAAGCGTTCCTTTCATGGGTTTTGTTAATTCTCCCAGCAGATAGTTCTTGAGCATTTGTTCCCAGCACTGTCGTAGATACTGGGTAAATAAAGTTAAAAAGAGGGGTATATCACAGATCTTACATTCCTATGGAGAAAAAGCCCAAATCAACCAGATTACATGGAAATGAGCAACGGCAAACTTAGTGCTGGGCAGGCAGCCGCTGGTTGTGAGGCAGCGGGACAGGGCCTGGTGGCGCCCTCCTCACCTGCCAGGACTCGGCTGCGGACAATGACTCCTGACTCCTCAGATTTGGAGTTCCTTCTGCCCACACCTACTTGTGTTTCTTTGTGGTTCCCTTGTTTTCTATTTTCTTCCTTTCCCAAAGTCCTTTTTTGCCCAAGTGGAGCTTTATTATTCAACCCAGACTTATTGAGTGCCGCAGGTTGGTGTTCACAAGGTATATTCACCCCACCTTCTTCAGGCAGCTTTCCAGGGTCCTTGCACTTAAAGCTTATTGCTTTTATGCAGCTGATAATTGATAATTGGATTTTGAACCATAGTCTTTTCCTTTCCTTTCTCTCTGGGAAACATGGATTATGATTATTTTATTGCTTTCAGCATCTGAGTCTTTCCCCAGACTTGTTCTCTGAAAAGTCTGTGTGATGTGATCTGCACCAGAGGGAGTGATTACAGATATTCGCCTGATGCCTTGATTTCATTTTTTTAATATGTTTTTGTTGATTTCAGAGAGGAAGGGAGAAGGATAGAGAGATACAAAACTTAGTGATGAGAGAGAGTCATTGATCAGTTGCCTCCTGCATGCCCAGCACTGGGCATCGAGCCCACAGTCCGGCACATGCCCTGACTGGGAACCGCGCTGTGACCGCCTGGCCCATAGGTTGATAGTCAACCACTGAGCCCCGCCAGCCGGGCTGGTGGCTGGGTTTTGCGTCATTCCTTTTGTTGAACCCTTTGTGGCTCTCATGCTCCCCTGAGCAGATGCTTAGTTGAGTATGATCCCCTTCTGGTTTAGAATGTGTCCTTTTGCCTGCCTTTTGATTAGGAGAGTGACCAGAGCTTGGACCGAAGGCCACGACTTACACATACAGAGGCCTGAAATTATCCTATTTCAGTCATCAAATTCATATAAATGTCTAAGCAAAGGTCAAAACATGAGCAACATTATTTATGGCTCAGTGGGAGATTAGATATTCAAAGTCTGTCATCATTTGTCAGAGGTTTGGTGATATCAGTGTCTTTGCTTGGCTCGGCCTATCAAAAAGGTGGCTTGGTACAAACTCACAATACAGCATAAAGAAGGCAGTTTCTCCTGGCTGGTCTGGCTCAGTGGATAGAGCGCTGGCCTGCAGACTGAAGGGTCTCAGGTGCGATCCAGTCAAGGGCACATGCCTGGGTTGCAGGTTTGAACCCAGTAGGGGATGTGTAGGAGGCAACCAATCAATGGTTCTCTCTCACATTGATGTTTCTATCTCAATAAAATATATATATTTTTAAAGAAAGACAATTTTGATACATTCCTGTATCTTACTCGGCAGGAGTTTTCTTATTTGTATTACCATTGGACTTGTTCGCCTTCTGACAAGAGAGCTTTCCTCCCTCTAAGTCAGTTTTGTTATCTGTACCAGAGAGTACTCATAGGATAAGCCAGTACCTGAGGCATGCATGCAAGGCGGCGGACTGTTAGAACTTACTGAGGCTGCTTGGCTGCTCTGTGAAAAAGCATCTGGACTCCGAATGTTCTTCCTGTGTCAGCTGGCACTGGGTAAGCTTTGTCAGGAGGGGTCGCTGGAGAGACATTGTGGGGAAAGGTGTTTTCCCTCCTGGCTTCTACAGTCTGCGACTCCACAGCAGAAACCTCTCCATGCTCATTTCCCACAATGCCTGCAGCTCCTCCCTCGCTGGTGCCTCTGGGCATGGCTGCTTGCCCAGGACCAGCTCCTGAGTGCATGGTGGCCATAGCTGCAACTAGTAACCAGCAGTTGCCCTGGCATACCTACATGGGCATTGTTGGAGCAGAGTGTCTCATGAGCCACCTCTCTAGGAACAGTGTTTCCCTGGCAACTGGGAGATGGATTCCAGGATATCCCTCTGGAGTAGTATCACAGCACATTCCGCCACGCAGGGAGCAGGCAGAGTCCGACAGCCCTGGGGGAAGGCCCTCCCATGGGCCCTGTGCCCTAGCACTAGGGGTCGTGGCTGCTCTCACATCTGCCATTCCTATATTAAGGGTTCTGTTTACTTCTTACTAGCTAATCTGTGTTATAGTAAATAAGTTCTGATGTTAAAATTTCCCCATTCAAGTGACTATGTGGTTTTTCCTGATAGGACCCCGACAATGGCATGTGGGGTCCCATCAATAGGCTCTGTGCTGGCATTGCAAGAAGTAGGTAAGAGAGTCCAGTGGATTTGGACAAGGAGTAAAAAATCAGAATGTTTATGCCATTACATACTTCTCAGCATTCTTCTGATTGAATGAACAAATTATAGGAAAATTTAGAAATTTGCAGTTATTTCTAGTAGAGGAGGAAGTTATTGGTTCTTATGATCCTAGAGCAGTGGTTGACAGACTCATTAGTCAACAGAGCCAAATATCAACAGTACAATGATTGAAATTTCGAGAGTCAAATTTTTTAAACTTAAACTTCTTCTAACGCCACTTCTTCAAAATAGACTCGTCCAGGCCGTGGTATTTTGTGGAAGAGCCACACTCAAGGGGCCAAAGAGCCGCATGTGGCTCAGGAGCCACAATTTGCCAACCACTGTCCTAGAGCAACAAATTCACAAAGAATTTGAGAAATTGACCATGCTGAGTGGTGTGTGGGAGCTTCAGAATGTTTGAATGAGGCTGCTCTGGGCCCAGTGGGGAGGTAATTGTTTCTGGGGCCTGCAGAGCTGGAGCATCTACACTGATAATCACAAGTTGATTAAGTGTACGTGTCAAGTTCGTTTCCTTTTACCCTGTATCTCATGATAAGGTAGAAGCAGTTGCTCTTTTGTTCCCCTTTTTTGTATGAATGCTGCAGCCTGTAACATGGATAGTGTAAGATTCCTGGGGGTGGCGGGGACCAGAATGTGGCTTAGTTATTTAGTGAGCTTTTTATCTATGTTTCTTTCCTTACTCTGATGCTCCCTAGAAGTCCCCGTTTACTGCAGTATGCCCAGCACTTCCAACAGGTCTGGCACATAGTCAATAAATATTTGATGAATGAATGAATGAATGAATATGGGATCCGATTTTCCATTTTAGAGTATACAACATGGAGCTTAAATTCAACTAGTTTAGCTGAAATTCCTTGTAGTGTGTATTTCATCTCATTGGTTACAGTTTTGTAAATCTCAGTTCTTATGTTGCCATAAATAAGCTTTCAAACACATGTCTTTATTTTTCTTTCGATTTTTAAATATTCCCATGAGGCATTTTCATTTTTTTCTTACTGGTTTTTGCTGTTTGTTTAATCTTATTTTACCCTAGACTCTCAAAGCGTCCATAGATAAGAGCTTGGGCAAGTTAGCTGCCCTCTCCATCCCTGGGTTTCCTCACCTGTAAAGTGGGAATAATAATATACTGTCTTACAGGGCTGTGGTGAAGGTGACACTCGAAGATGCTTGTAAAGTGTATCTTACAGGGCCTGCAGCAGCGCTGCTGAAGATATAAGTCTCTTACAGCTCAGCCCTTGGCATGCACAGAGTAAATGGCCATTGTTACAATTATTACGTTTCTTATTCCTCCACCCCCCGCATTATTACCAACACTAATGCCTGGTTCCAGACCAGCATCAGAATGTAGGGCATTAGCAGAAAATTCTAAACAAGATTAGTGTTGTCTTTCCTCCAGTCCCCTCCCCTCCGACCCTCTCCCACTTCCTTCTCTATGGTGGGGACAAGCTGTGTCTCACCCCTCACTGTGCAGTGGGAGATGTGTCAGGTTCAAAACCCGCTCCTTGCTGTCCCTAGCTGTCACCATCACTGCAGTACTTGGCCTTTCTGTGATGTTCTGTTAGATAGCAATAGGTAACTTGTCTGGGTCTTTGAGACTTATTTTTACATACGTATTTCTGGCACAGGTTTTGTTTTTGGAGGCCATTCCAGAGCTGTCTTGTAAGTTTGTGAATGCCTGGGTTGTTTGCTGTCTTTATTCCCTCAGTGCCAGATTAGTAAAACTCCCAGATTTGAATATTGTAAGTAATCAGCAATTTTTTTATTAAATATATACATGATTTCCCCCCAACATATATACACACTTCATTTTATTTTATATATATATATATATATATATATATATATACACACACATATGTATTTTATTGTTTAAAGTATTACATATAATAGTACATATATCTCCTTTTCCCCCCCATTTACCTCCCCCCAGCTTCCCCTACCTCCTGTCACATGCTCTCATTCCTCTCCCCTGACCCCCAGTGTCTTGTGTCCATTGGTGTGCTTATATGCATGCATACTAGTTGTTTGGTTGATCTCTCCCTGCCCCCCTCCACAACATTCCCCAGCCTTCCCGCTGTAATTTGACAGTCTGTTTGATGCTTTACTGCCTCTGTATCTATCCTTTTGTTCATCAGGTTATAATGCTCTTTATTTTCCATAAATGAGTGAGATCTGTCGTATTTCTCTTTCATTGCCTGGCTTATTTCACTTAGCATAATGCTCTCCAGTTCCATCCATCCTGCTGCAAATGGTAGGAATTCCTTCTTTTTTATAGCAGCATAGTGTTCCATTGTGTAGATGTACCATAGGTTTCTAACCCACTCATCTGCTGATGGGCATTTAGGGTGTTTCCAAATCTTAGCTATGGTGAATTGTGCTGCTATGAACATAGGGGTGCACATATCCTTTCTGATTGGTGTTTCTAGTTTCTTGGGATATATTCCTAGAAGTGGGATCACTGGGTCAAATGGGAGTTCTATTTTTATTTTTTTGAGGAAACTCCATACTGTCCTCCACAGTGGCTGCACTAGTCTACAATCCCACCAGCAGTGCACGAGGGTTCCTTTTTCTCTGCATCCTCGCCAGCACTTGTCGTTTGTTGATTTGTTGATGTAAGCCATCCTGACCGGTATGAGATGGTACCACATTATTGTTTTGGTTTGCATCTCTCGGATAATTAGTGACTTTGAGCATGTTTTCATATGTCTCTTGGCCTTCCTTCTGTCTTCTTTCAAAAAGTATCTAATAGGTCCGTTGCCCATTTTTTTTATTGGATCATTTATCTTCCTTTTATTAAGTTGTATGAGTTCCCTGTAAATGTTGGAGATTAAACCTTTATCAGTGGTAACATTTGCAAATATGTTCTCCCATACAGTGGGTTTTCTTGTTGTTTTGTTGATGGTTTCTTTTGCTGTGAAAAAGCTTTTGATTTTGATGTAGTCCCATTTGTTTATTTTCTCTTTAGTTTCCATTGCCCTAGGAGGTATTGGTGAAGAAATTGCTTCGGCATATGTCTGAGATTTCACTGTGGATTCCTTCAGTATTTTTATGGTTTCATGTTTAAGTCCTGTATCCATTTTGAGTTTATTTTTGTGTATGGTGTAAGTTGGTGGTCTAGATCATTTTTTTTGCATGTATCTGTCCAATTTTCCCAACACCATTTGTTGTAGAGACTGTCTGGACTCCATTGTATGTTCATGCCTTTGTCAAATATTAATTGAGCATAGTGGTTTGGGTCGATATCTGGATTCTCTATTCTATTCCATTGGTCTATATGTCTGTTCTTGTGCCAATACCAGGCTGTTTTGAGAAGTGACTTTGTAATGCAGCTTGAAATCTGGTATTGAGATCCCACCTACTTTGTGCTTCTTTCTCAGAATTGCTGTGGCTGTTTGGGGGCTTTTTTTTAAATTCCAGATGAATTTTTGGAGAGTTCTTTTCAGGTCTGTGAAATATGCCGTTGGTATTTTAATGGGGGATGCATTGAATCTATAGATTGCTTTGGGTAGTATGGACATTTTAATGATGTTGATTTTACCAGTCCATGAACACAGTATGTTCTTCCCTCTGTTTATGTCTTCCTCTATCTCTTTTTTTCAGTGTCCTGTAGTTTTCCGGGTATAGGTCTTTTACCTCCTTAGTTAAGTTTATTCCTAAGTATCTTAATTTTTTTTGGAGCAATGGTAAATGGAATTGTTTTTTTAGTCTCTCTTTCTGTAAGTTCACTATTGGTATATAGAAATGCTGTAGATTTCTTGGCGTTAATCTTGTATTCTTTTACATTGCTGAATTAATTTTTTAAGTCTAATAGTTTTTTGATGGAGTCTTTAGGGTTTTTTACAGACAGTATCATGTTATTGCAAGTAAGGACAGCTTTAGTTCTTCTTTTCCAATTTGGATGCCTTTTCTTTCTTCTTGTCTAATCGCAATGGCTAATATTTCTAACACTATGTCGAGCAAGAGTGGTGAGAGTGGGCATCTCTGTCTTGTTCCTGTTCTTAGGGGAAATGGTTTTAATTTTTGCCCATTGAGTATGATGTTGGCTGTGGGTTTATCATATATGGCTTTTATTATGTTGAGTTATGATCCTTCTATTCCCACCTTGCTGAGAGTTTTTATCAAAAATGGGTGTAGGATTTTGTCAAATGCTTTTTTCTGCATCAATTGTTATGACTATGTGATTTTTATCTCTCAATTTATGTGATGTGTCATGTTTATTGATTTGTGTATATTGTGTCATCCTTGCATCCCTCGATAAATCCTACTTGGTCATGGTGTATGATCTTTCTGATGTACTGCTGGATCTGATTTGCTAGAACTTTGTTGAGGATTTTGGCATCTATATATACACACTTTAACAGCTGATAGCTAGCTCAATTGATGTTTCTTTCTAGCAGCCAGTGCCTGTATACTTTTTTTGGGGGGGGATAACCATATTAGAGGACTTTTTGAGTAATAAACAACTAAGTGAAAGTTGAGCTATAGAAAAATTAGGGGCAAGGGCACATTGTGGGAACTGGGAAGAACCAGAAATGCCCAGTGCCGTGGTACTGTGAGCCATGCCATGCCTGTACTGCCCGCAGGCTCACTAGGGTGGAGACAGATGGTAGTGGCCCACCTTCTGAAGGAGGAAGTCATTGGTGGTCAGTTTATACCCAAGGGCCAGGGCCAGACTAGGATGAGCCAAGAGAAGTAGAAGTTCTGGTCCTGCCAAGGAATGAAGTTAACTTTCATTTTATTTTATTATTTATTTATTCATCTATCTATCTATCTATCTATCTATCTATCTATCTATTTTTTTTTTGGAGGGGGGGGAAGGATCTCTGTCCTTTATTAAAGCCTTGCTTTTCGGGTGGAGTCTTTGCCTGCTGAAAGTAGAGAGGTGTGTGATGATTCCAGACATTTGGAGGGTCAGGGGCGATGCTGCTCATGACTGGCAGTCCCCCACAAACGGGAATGATTAGTGAGTTTTGAAAGAGGAGCTCTGAGGCATGTTGTAGAGGGACCGAATGGGGGAGGACATGAGGGCCCAGAGCAGCACCAAAAGGGGTTGGGATCATCTCCAGAGGTCAGACTGCTGGGCAGAGCTCCCTGTCATGACGGGACGGCAGAAGGTGTGCCTTGGTGCAGGTATGTTCCTGTCAGAGCAAGTGCCAGTGCCTTGGGTCTTGGTGAAGAACTCAGGTTTGTGTATCTGAGTCTCTTGTTCTTGTGTCTGTTTTTCCTTGGTGGGCCCAGGGTTCATGTGGTAGACAGCAACAAGCAAGGCCTTATCAGTGAGTTCTGTGCTCATCTGGGTCAGGAACTCCTCAGAACAGGATAATGAAGGCTTCGAACCTCCACTCAGGAACGTTGCAGCTTGAGACAGCCCGCTCCCCTTTCTCTCTTATTCCTGGTAGGAGAGGCTTCCATCCCACTCAGGTCCCTGCTGGGGGACGGTGACCCCAGCACCAGAGGATGGAGAAACGGGCGCAGCACTTAGGGTCGAAGTGAACATTTGTTGAGCATCTACTGTGTGCTAGACTTTGTGTGAGATCCTCTATGTGACACAGAGTTTTAGTTCCTTCAGCATGACCGTTCCTTCAGAGTTAACTTCCTATACAACCCTTTCCCTAACAGCCATGTATTTAAATACACTTTGCTCTTTATTTTTATCTTACTGCTCAACTCATTACATTTGAAGCACTTATTTACACTGTATATATAGTTTTTGCCTGTGTATTGTCTGTCCACTCAACCCTTAGCATGAGAGGGAAGGTCTGTGACAACCATGACCCCACTCCTTTTCTGTTTACCTAGGGTCACCAGGTTAGATATAGGACAGTCAGCAAAATTTGAATTTCAGGCCAAATGAATAATTATGTCCCAAGTATGGAACATTTTAAAAGTATAAATGCATCTGAAAAACTTAAAAAATTACATCCTTGAAAATATATATCTCAAATATGGAACAGGCTGGTACTGAAATATTAGTTATGGTTTATTTGAAACTAATATGCTGTCTGCTAGTTTTATTTGCTACATCTAGCCACTCTAGTACCTGCTCTTTCACACAGTGTGTAGCACATAATAGAACCTCAATAAATGTTTGAATAAACACACGAGTGAATAGTCACTCATCATGTTCTCAGTTCAGTTTGAAAAGTGGGTAGTAGTATTCACAGATAGAGGAGGGGATGGTTGGGTTGTCTTATGGCCTTCCATGTGCCCAGATACGTTGGTACAGAGTGGTGAGAAGAGTCCCATTTTGAATGCTGCCCGCTTTGACTTCCAGTTTTCTTTTCACTACATCATTCTGCTTTAGCTTGTTAAATTTCCTTCATGTAGCAGTCTTCTTATTTATATTAACATAAACCTACACTCTCTTTAGTGTAATGGAAAAACAGTTTGCTAAAGAATTTTTAGGAGCCCAGGATCCCTGGTCGGACAGAGAAGCTGACCCGAGCTCTGCCCTGGCTCTGCCCTGGCTCTGCCCTGGCTCTGCCCTGGCTCCCTGTAGGACTCTCCAGGTGAGACAGTGGTGTTGCTGCCCTGTAGTTAGCAGCAGGGATCCCGTCAGAGTAGACCACTAGCCCACACAACCACACCCGAGCCCCAAAGCTGCCAGACGAGGCTGCTACTTTGCTTGCCAGGGTACAGTTCCACACAGTTTGGCCAGGTATATCCAGCGGGCAGAACTGATGACACGTCTTTCTCCTAGCCCAGTGGTCGGCAAACTCATTTGTCAGCAGAGCCAAATATCAGCAGTGCTATTGAAATTTACCGAGAGCCAAAAATTTTAAACTTCTTTTAACGCCACTTCTTCAAAATAGACTTGCCTAGACCGTGATCTTTTGTGGAAGAGCCACACTCAAGGGGCCAAAGAGTCGCATGTGGCTCGTGAGCCACAGTTTGCTGACCACTGTCCTAGCTGCAAGGGAGTCTGAGAACGAGAACCTTTGATTCCAAAGTTTAAGCCATCTCTGTCTCTTTCTCAACTCCTAAGGGGAATTCTCCAAATACAGGAAATGTCTGTCTTAATAGGTTCTGGGTAGTCAAAAAGATCCTACATGTGTACCTAACACCTCTTTTGAATGTTGGTAGTACAGTGCCTTCTAATTTTAGAACAAGTTTTACTTTCTGCCTTATGTGAAAATAGGAATTATGTTGCCTTTTTAATGTGCCTGCAGAGTCCCAGGAGGCACTCAGTACATGTCTGAATATAAACTCCATTCTTTGTGTGGTGGGATTTTACAGGGACTTTAATTTCATTCATATATATTTTCTAAATTTCCTATCATAAACATTTGTAATAAAAATATAAAGTTTTCAAAACTTGTTAAGTAGCTAGGAGAAAAAATACAGGTCTAAAATTTCTAATACATAATTCCAAAATTAAAAAGTCTCTGAATGTTGCAGGATGCCATTATTTTCTTTACCATATTTGGCAGAAATTATCTGACCTGAAATGACATGATGCTATTTATAGTAATTATTATCCCATTTAGTTGAATATTCATGTTTCCTGGCAGAAATTGATTACTAGCTGTTGCCCTGAGCTACTGGTGATTTTATACTGTGTATGTATTCTGTTACCTTTATAGAATCTGGAAAATTTGGGTCTAAAGCACGTAGGATCCCAAGAATATTTTTAAGTGTGTGTGTGTGTGTGTGTGTGTGTGTGTGTGTGTGTGTGTTTGAAGGTGAGTACACATAAATAATATGTACATAGATACTTCTGGAATGATAGATGAAAAACTGCCAATGATTACCTGTAAGAGAAGAAATTGGATGGAGAGACAGTGGGGAGTGAACTTATGCTTCATATTCTTTAGTATTTAAAATTTTTTTTATAATAAATTGAATGCCTTTTTCAATGAAAGAGAAGGAATAATAGAATTGGCTACAAATTTTAATTTATTTAGGAAAAAATGGTAATATTCATTTTAAAAGATAGTTTGTCAAGCAGGCCATGCCTTTACATTTTAGTTCAACATCACTGACTGCTGATGAGGACCCCCCAAAAGGGAGACACACACCAGGCAGCCTAAATGTGTCCATGCTCTAGTGACAGGGCATTTACATTAGTAAAAACACTAGTTTTGCTTTAAAAAGTAAAATAGATCCACTCAAAAAATATGATGAGTAGTAGAAGGTACTGTTATAAATGTTGGGTTTGGCATGTTTTATGAAGTCTGAAAGATTACTCATCCACTGTACATTTGCAGAAGTTCTTTAACAAAAGCCAGATGCATACGGAGTAGCAGGCTTCATAGGTGGAGTGAGCCCAGTGAGCTTTTGGAGCATTGCTTTGCAGCTGTTTTTGGCTTGTCAACAGGTTACTTTTCTGAGTCAGCCTATCAGATGGCTTCCCAGGGTAAGTCTGATTTTGCTTACAGTGTAGGTGGTAGAGGAGATCTGGCTCATTGCCTTTTGCATTGGATTCTAGAAGTGAATGGTGCCTGTGTGTCTTCTGTTAGAAAGACCTCTATCAGATTCCAGCATATTCTGATGTTCTGACTTTTATAGCTGTGCCTCTCCTCCCACTAATTTTGAAAGTCGAATGACCAAGCGCTGAAATGATTTGAGAGGTCATCTGAGCGTCCATGGCTGCCGTGTGGACAGCAGTGGGAAGGACCCGGAGCTTTGTGAACCTTTCTTTTAAAGCCGTGTTTCCAAGAAACAAGGAGCACACGTTATGTGCTTGTTTATGATCTTAAAACTCATTTAGATTTTGCTTAGTGACCATTATTGATGCTTTATGGCATGTTATTATGGTTTCACCTTGCTCATTTTTTTTCTTTTTATTAAGCATTGTCATGCATCAGTCAATGTGAAGTTTATATATAATTTTTTCTTTCAAAGGGGCTTGGGAGAACATTCAACATTACAATAAGTCCCTAGCTTCTGCTCTAGAGAATGTTGGTTGTCAAGGTTAGAGAAAGTAAGGATTCACCAAGGTCTTACAAATAAATGAGCTTTGTAGTAATTGCTGACGAAATAGTGAAAACACTGCTTTTCCGATAGGGTGTTAAATGCCTCTTTTCATGAACTATATAGTATGGGGCACATCATGGGATGTTTTCCATGTTTAACCACAGCTACTTTCAAAGGTTTTTTTCCCTTCTGATGTTGAGTACAGTTCAGGACTTCTTGTATCGTTTCAGGGCACCCCATGACTCATTGGGGTGTGAGGAACTCTCTGAGGAAAAGAGGTTCAGAGGAGCCTGGGCTGGAGGCTGTGGAGGGCCCCCGTTGCACCCTCTGAGCCAGGGTGGGCTGTCCTGCTTGCTCCCTAACCAACCCACGGGGTCAGACAAGCGGCAAGAGGTCACTGCGATGTGCTTGGGCACGTGTTGGTGGCTGAGAGCTTTTCCGAGGCACTCTGGTGCCGCTGGCTCAGACAGGAACTTGCCTCAAGATGTTACTGTTCCTAGGAAGAGAAAATCGACCTGCTCCAAATGCAGTCTGAACTCAAGAAAGACTGATACATAAAAAAGTTAAAGCACTCACGCCTTTAGTGCTGTGTGTTTCTCCAGAGTTTGCAGGCCAGAGCTGAGCTGTTTGAAGTTGGAAGTAGAGGCATCCTCTTCCTGCAGCACCAAGTAGCTCTTGCATATTTGGGGTCGGGTGCTAGCAGCTGATCAGTAGTTCGGGAACGTTCTGCTGCTGATAGAAGCAGAGGTATGTGATGGAGTTGAATGCAAGATAAAACATGAGGCTACAAGGAGGTGTCTTTACTGCTGACAGTGAACGCAGACCCTCTGAGGGCAGCTCCCAGGCCTCTTGCTGACAGGGCTCTGCTGGGAGAGGGACCTTGCTGGACACGTTTCCGGTTCACTTTGCCCCTTCTCCACGAAGCCTCCCAGGATGCTGCAGGGAGAGGGTGTTGGTGGAGCTGATGGCAGAGTAGGTGTGCGTGGGCAATTTGCCTCTTTTGTTTCTGTCCTGTGGCTCCTTTTTCTTAGTGTTTCTCAGCATCGCATCAACGGGCCAGAGAGGATGAAATACCAAATAGCTTTTTGCTCCTACTAGCTTATTGCTTCTTGGGAATTTACCTTACTAGTAGACACAACGACAGACATAGTTCCATATTTTGTAGGAGAGACAATTCAAAACTATATATATTTGAGCCTAGTTTTTGATACATACATACGTAGATATGTGTGTATCTGTATCTATATTTTTATCTTCTATATAATTTACTACATTCTTAAATTCAATGTTCACACAACAAGTCAAATCTTCTTATATAATAATAAAAGCGTGATATGCTAATTAGGCCAACAGCTGGACTTCCTTCCTGATGAAGCCGTGGTAGCGGAGGCCAAGGCAGAGGCGGTTAGGGGTGGTCAGGCAGGCAGAGTAATTAGGAATGATCAGGCAGGCAGGCAAAGTGGTGATAAAATGCAAAATGAGACAGGTTAGGGGTGATCAGGCAGGCAGGCAAGTGGTTAGAGGCAATGAGGCAGGCAGGCAGAATGGTTAGGGACAATCAGGTAGGCAGGCAGGTGAGCAGTCCCCACGCGTGAATTTTGTGCACCAGTCTTCAAATAACCTTGTTGGAAGAAATAAAGAAGGAAAATTAGTAGCCATTCTTCACAACACTTTAATGTGTGTATTTACTACTTAGAAATATTCAAATACAGGCTGTTTTAGATAGTTAATTCTGGTGGTACAGTACTTGAAGAGGTGACAGATAAAAGGGCAGAATGCAATTCTTGAAGCTATAACTTGCAGGGGACTGATACATGTCCATTTTCTTTTTCAAATGTGCCATTTATATAATTTATATTTTTAACAAATCTTAGAACTAGATTTAAAATAAAAATAGTAGCCAAGACCGGTTTGGCTCAGTGGATAGAGCGTTGGACTGCGGACTGAAAGGTCCTGGGTTCGATTCTGGCAAGGGCATGTACCTTGGCTGCGGGCACATCCCCAGTAGGGGGCGTGCAAGAGGCAGCTGATCGATGTCTCTCTCTCATCGATGTTTCTGACTTTCTATCCCTCTCCCTTCCGCTCTGTAAAAAATCAATAATATATATATATAATAATTATTCTTAAGGGCAAGAAATGTTGCAACTATTCCAAAATTGAAAACTTTAAGTAATTATCTTGGTGGTTAAGCTCAGCCTATTAAGTGCTCTAATTCCTACTTCCCAGAGCCTGGTGCTGGGCAGATAGGGTATGCTTAGTTAATGTTAAAACAGAGGGAGTCAATTTGGCAACACTTTATTTTTTTTAGAAAAGTAAGCATATTTGATTTAGAAGTGGCAGGTCCGTTGTAAAGTGAAGTTAAGATAAATAGGTCAGGCAAATCCTGCACATAGCCAAGATAGCAGTGTTCCATGCAAAGACAAAAGACTGATAGGAAAAAAGTCAAAATGTTTGCATGTTAAAATGACAAATGATTTTTTATTTTTCACACATTTTTACTTTTCTTTAATTTTTCAAAATGAGCAAATGCATGCTTTGGAATAGTACTTTTCTGACATGCATTAGGCTTCACATAACTATTTGCTAAATGCCGAGTTAATAAATTTATGATAAAAATGATGCACATCAAATATGTGAATGGTGTCCCCTAGAATTGAGCAGTGTGGTGGCTTTGAGGAGAACTTACAGTCTGATGAAATTAATTTTTTCAAATAATATTTTATATTGAATCTCAGTGTACTCACTTCTGCCACAGCAGAGCATATGCCTTTGTAAACAGTCCCCAAGGTTTGCAAGATCAGGCAGCAGGCACCGCCGTCCACAAGGGGAAGAGGGTTAGGGAAAGCAGTGCTCATGAACTTCCTCAGTGATATTAACAAAGAAAAGATAGTAAAAACAGTAGACAGTTTACATTTGATAAGTGGTTAAGCAATATAGAAATATAACAGTAAACCTGGTCTTTGTCTTGAGAAGACCTGGCGTTTGCTGTGGAAGTGGTTGTCGGAAGGATTGCAGATTGTACATTATGGTGAAGAGGAAGAGGAGGCAGATCTGTGATTGACACGAAACTGTAGCACTAGATGCGGCTGGTGTAGTGCATGACATGCATGGGAAACTGAGGCAGCTGGCAGGTGTTTCAGGCATGTGCTTTTCGTGTCTTCTCCACTGCTAGATTTAGCCGGTGCAGTATTCTTTGCTCACCTGGTTTTTCTTGCAGATAATATAGTGGCATAAGCAAACCAAAAATTCATCTGGGTTACGTTTAAATTATTTCTGATCTATCAATGATGTTTGAGCAAATTTGAATTTTCAAAACAAGGATGGTAGCAGAACTGAGTGT
Source organism: Antrozous pallidus (assembly GCA_027563665.1). Taxonomy (NCBI): domain Eukaryota; kingdom Metazoa; phylum Chordata; class Mammalia; order Chiroptera; family Vespertilionidae; genus Antrozous; species Antrozous pallidus. The sequence continues at coordinate 4,090,226 of CM050524.1, read as the reverse complement.
ATATGAGAAAAATGAAATAAGGCTCCACTGGCTCTGGGGTTTGTCAAGAGCCAGGAGTCCCACCTCCTGCAGCCACCCCAGGGTTTCCACAGCTTTGCTGTGGGGCAAAGAACTCGGCCATCCTTTTCTTTATGGCTGAAACATGCAGAACAAGGCTCTTTTTTTGTTTTGTTAATCCTTACCCAAGGATAGTTTTCCATTGATTTTTAGAGAGAGAGGAAGAGAGAGGGAAAGAGAGAGAAAGATGGATGTGAGAGAAACACATCGATTGATTGCCTCCCACACGTGCCCCGACCATGGCCCCAGTGAAGCCTGCAACCTTCAGCTGGAGGTACGTGCCCTTCACCAGAATGGAACTAGGGACCCTTTGGTCCACAGGCTGATGTTCTGTTCATTGAGCCAAACCGCTAGGTCCAGACCAGTGCTCTTTTTGTGGGACATTTGGTATTACCTGTGTAGCCTCCTTAGCCGGTGACTGGAGGCATGCCAGGTTCTTCTGCATTCAGAGTCTCAGTCTCAATGGCAAGAGGATTGCCCAGGAAAGTCAGTGGCCTTGAACTTAATGGCCCTTAGAATAGGTCACTCCAGGTCCTTATCAGGGAATCTAACTTTGAATGTGGTTCTTACCAAATGCTACTGTGAAAAACCATTATTTATGGATTGCAGTCTGAAGCTTAGAGGTTCCTTCATTGTCTGAACACATAAGCAATGAGGAGGAAAATAATGCCATTTGAAAAATCATCTATAATAATAAAAGTGTAATATGCTGATTAGACGGGACATCATTCTGGATGTCCTTCTGGACGACCTCCGGACAAAGCTTGGGCTGTGAGGGAAGCCCAGGTCCTGGGTGCCTGCCAGCAGCTGGAGGGAAGCCAGGGTTCTGGGTGCTGGCAGCTGGAGGGAAGTCCAGGTCCCGCGTGTCAGAGGGAAGCTGGTGCCAGCAGCAGGGGTGGGGGTGGGGTGGGAGGAAGGCCTATTCTTCACAAATTTCATGCATCAGGCCTCTAATTTACTATGGTAGCTTTGACTTTGATTTGTGAAATAACATTAAAGATATGTGTGAGAATTTTACATTTGTCAGAAGGGGACATTGTTTAAAAAATAGTTAAGGGAAATATGTAAAATCAATCCCTGAAATCATGTAGACCTGCATCTGAGAATTTGTAACCCCCGGCAGTTATTTTTACCAAGTTATGCTCAGTGTTATGGCCTTAGCCTTGTTGATGGTCCTTATAAGACAGAGCCCGTGGAGCCGGCGTGTATGGCGCCTGCCTTGGTGATGAAGACTTGGGAGAAGGGTCTCTCTGGTTTCAATACCACAAATGACTGTACTTCTGCACATCTTTGGGTTTGTGTTTTATGGATATAGTTAGTCATGAAACTGATTATGTCTTCTTCCTCTTTATGGCCACAGGCATGTTTTTTTAACCCACACTTTTTTCTTTTTAACCAAAAGAAAAACTAGTTTACCAACATTAAAAAATGAGAAGATTGTACACAACTGTGTTTGAATTTCAGCATCTCTTGAAAAATCAGATCTGGCAACATTGGGCTCACATGTCTCCATGGTAACCATGGGGTCCAATAAACTAGTGCTATTTTTCTTAAAATAGAACAGACGATTTTAAGTATGTTTTACTCCTTTAACTGCTGGTCCTGGTAGACAGACATTGGACTCTGTGGCCTGGCTGGAAAAGCAATTTGCAACTCACCTCTAAAACACCTGATGATGCTTATTTGCATTTTGTGTGCTAATCTTATTCCTGAGGTCATTTAATTAGTTTTTCTTGAATTCTCTTCATCCTATTTTCTTCACCCACACAAATTAAATTTCTCTTGTTTCATCTTGAGTTGCTGTGTACTTTTCCATATTCTTTTGAGAAGAAACAAAGTATGAATAAATAAAAATAAGAGAATGCGTTTCCCCCCTCACATCATTTTATTTTTGGCTTGGCAAGAGTTTAAGCGATTTCAGCTCTTCCTCTGACCTATTTTACAGTCTACTTGAGTCTAGTTCCATTAACAGCTCTGCAATTCTTTTTTCTTTTTTGTAATTTTTTATAGACACTCTGAGGAAATGTTGTTTTTTACCTAAGGTTGGTTACTTTCCATGGTCTTGCACAAAGAACTGAAAAGCTAAGACAGCTGGAGTAGTTTATTCAGTTGTGAGAGGATTAGGATACCACAAATCCCTTTAGAGGTTATTTGTCAACCACAGAGGTCATGGGGCACCGTTCAGTGCTCGGAATTAATGACAGAGCTGATGGCGGTGACCGTGACCAGCTCTGGAGGCTGTGCACGAGGAATTTTCTTAATGGTGACTCCAGATTCTCATGCTGAGCAAGACACATCTCAGTGCGTAATTAGCGGTACTACTATGGTTCAGGAAAGGAATCGGGGGTTTTATGAAGGTTTCACTTTGAAGGCATAAGTCTAATCTATGAGGGGTAGTTCCCCAAATTCAACTAAATATTGGTCATCCCCCAGAAAGAAATAAAGGCCTTTATTGCAGACAGTGTCTGTGTCTTTGTTGTTGTCCAACTTCTAGCATAGCAGCTATGGACTCATTGTGGGAACTTAATACAACTTGGTAAAGTGCAACTCAACCAGAGCGCACACACATTTGCAACTCTCTCCCAGAGCCATGCAGGGGTCATGCTAGGAAGGTATGTATTCTGCCTGTTTTCTTCTCAAGAAAGACACTGGGACTAGAGAAGATGGAAAAGTGAATGGTGTCCAGGCCAGATACAATGTCTTATTTGCTTTAATTCATTTAGTTATTGTCCTCATTTTCAGGTGGGAAATGGAGGCTTAGAGCTAGTAAGTGGCAAAACCAGGGTAGTCTGAGTGCAGAGGTTGTGTTCTTAACTCTTGGAATGTGTTGCTTACAAGAAAGAATAACTAACAAGCACAGAAACAGAAGTGTGCAAGGATCCACCAAGGCTAGGCTAGCTCTGCCGGTGGCATAAGTGATGATCCTTTCAGCTGAAAGAAATTTCACACATGACAGGTTTTAGAAGCAGGGGAAAATCTGCTTTGTTACTTACACTTTTTTAGTTTCCTTGTGTAAATCTCATACTGCTATGCTTCAGGTCCTTGAGAATTTATCAGATTTTCTGAAAGCCATTTGGGAACCCTGTCCTCACGTGCATCCTTGTTTTGATTCTGGTGAGACAGGCATTTTCTAACTGCCATAGTCACATTCCACATGCTTCACAGCCTATCAGTCCTTTCCATCGCCTTCACACTTACCGATGTGCTGATGTGCTAGCAACATTATCTCTGTCAGCCTCGTTCCTTCCTTCTGTCCCCAACTGATGAACACTTGCTGCCACTTTTTCTTTTAGGACAATTGGGTGTTCTGTTATTTTCATTTCCCATGGCATGAATTTATTTATTACTCTGCTTTTTCAGGGGAATAAATCTAGAGCTAAAGAAAGCTTGGGCTGAAATCGGTTTGGCTCAGTGGATAGAGTGTTGGCCTACAGACTGAAAGGTCCCAGGTTTGATTCCGGTCAAGGGGCAGCTGATTGATGTTTCTCTCTCATCAATGTTTCTGACTTTCTATCTCTCTCCCTTCCTCTCTGTAAAAAATCAATAAAATATATTTTTTAAAAAAGAAAGCTTGGTGAGTTTGTTAGTCTCTTGGGTTCAGGGTGGATCATTGGAATCCCTACATTTTCCTTTTATTTGTTTGCTTTAAAGTGAGGGGACATTGTGGATATTGTAGATGGTGTCAGCTTAGATGGCAGAGAGAAGCAGATATCCTGGCCAACTCTCTGGGGAAGATGAGAATGATTGTGTTCCTCATGACTTGATTTTTCCAGTGCTGACTCTATAGCAGTGTCACTGGCAAATATTGCTTGGCCATGGAACATTTTTAAGAAAAAAGGGTTTGATGAATGTTCCGTCTATTGCCATGGCTGAGGAAGGAAAACAATGTATTCTGCACTCATTTCCTTGTGCACTCATGGGGGATTCTAGCATATTTCTTTATGTTAGCTCCTGGACCACATGAAGAATGTAAAATAAAATGTTACTGAAAACACAGTAATTAAGAAGAATTGGGGAGAGTATGTTGTACCATCTCTTCTTTCTGCAGAGTACACCATGCCAGGAGTGGTGACAGAGATGGGCTGGGGCAGATAGGCTTTGTAAGACTTGATGTTCCCAGGCTTTTTTCCCCTCTGACTCTTGCTAAGAACATGATAGTAATGACGATAACATGCAACATCTCTCGAGCTCTTGACAAGGGTCACTATTCTCACTTGAGAAGAGCAGAAACTGATGATGTTGAACACCAAAACAAACCCAGAGTATGTTCCCCCGTTTTCTAGAGTACTCTTTGTACTTTTATATGATTATTGAGAACAAGGAATAAAGTGTGAATTTACAAGTAATCTACAAGGAGAGTATTTAGAGAATTGGCTTTTGCATTGAAGCTTTTTGGGGCAAAGATCTTTCTACAGTACCTGATGTGCCTAAGAAGGAAGCACGTTGGCTCAAACAGACCCAGAAGCTCAGTTGTGCTGCTACTATGGAGGAGTGGCCTTGGTGAGGGCAGCGGTGGTGACGGTGCTGGTGATGTTGATGATGATGCTGTAGTGCATGGAATGTTTAGACCATGTCAGGGTCAGGGCCTGGTGCACACCATGTGTTATTCCATGGTCACAGCAGCCTGTGATGGGGACTCTTCTTCCCGCCTGTATATGAGGAGACAAACTTGGTGGGGTTGAGTAATTCTCCCTGGGTGCACTGAAGCCAGCTCTTTCTGACCTAGAGCCTGGGCTCAAATCTCATTCTTACCACAGCCTTTCTAGAAGGAGCTTGCCTGGAATATTGTTGTGGGGCGACTTCCACGACCAGTAGCAAATGACCACGGAGGCGGTTAAGTTGGAAATAAGCAAGCAAGGATTTATTGGAAAACTGGCCAGGATGGTCGTGAGGGCACGGTGCAGAGACCAAACACCCACAGCCGTGCCGCCCCAGGTGCAGGCAGTCCTTTTAAAGGGGTCTGAACCGTAAATTTTCATTGTTTGGAATTCTGAGAACAGCTGTCAAGGTCGTATCCAAGGGTGTTGCCAGTGCACTATGATTGACCCAGTTGCTTGCTTCTTATTTCCAATCATACCTTCTGCTAGACATGGGAAAGTGGTCCTATCTCGCAAAAGCAGGTGGTGCAGCTCAACAACCGGCACCGACCAGTCACTGCTCTGAGTTCTGGTCTAGTCTTCAAAGGGGCTTTTTTTTTTTTTTTTTTTAAGTAGCCCTCAAGGTCTCAAGTTGGAAGCTAAAGCAATTATCCTATTATTTTAAGCAAGCAAGCAGGATCAAAATTCAAACAGCAGTTTTATCCGAGATGAATGCTACTGTATTTCAAATATTGCACTGCCATGTCACCCATTTCCCTACTTCACTTCCCTTTGCTCTTTAGATCTGTTCCCTGACACCAGTTTTCATCGAAGCCCCCTTCTTTCCTTCTTTGCCTGGTGAATTTTTCTCAGGCTTCAGGACTTCATACTCTGAGCTTCCTCCTGTGAGTTCTCATAATACTTTGCTTCTATTCTAATAAAAATCCTTTGCAGCCAATAGTCAGCTACATAAGTTTTTCAGGGATTCCTAGCCTATGGCCCAAGTAGTCAGTCAGTTGAGTTTTACGTGTCTTTGCCTGTGTGAATTTTTTTTCAGGAGACAATGTAGGTTTCATACGAGTCACAGGATGGTATTTGACCAAAAAAGTTAAGATATTGTTATGGGGTCCTCCCTCCCCCAAGTAATGAGGCCTGGAGGGGCGGGACATAGCTCATTCAGTTGACTTTCTTGGATGGATATAATAATATAATTGTTTTTGAGTGAATGGATACTAATAGAGCTCTCCAGTGGTATAGCGTCTGGGTTAAGAACATAGGATCAGATTATGACTGGACCGTGAACTGAATTCCTTCTCTGCAAACCCTTCAGCAAGTGATGGGATCTCTCCAAGCCTCTTTCCCCTCATTGGTAATAGAGACATCTTAACAGTCTTTAAGTTAGAGCTGCTATTGAGGATCGAAACACAGCACACCTGTTCTAATTAACCATTAGTATTTGTAACTTAAGAATTTTTGAAGGGCTGGAGGAGGAGGTTGTCATGAATTTTCTGGTGACAGCCACACAGATAGTAAGACTGAGTTTTAAGGAAGGCCTGGAAGCAAGACACTTTATCTAGCCACGGGGCAGGGGCAGCTTCGGGTCCTCCCTGAAATGTTCCTGGACATTTCCTTTCGCCTTGGCCTTGACCCCACTACGCAGTCACCTCACAGATGGACACCTGGAACACCAGCTAATGCAAATTTTGTGATGTAGGTACTGTGCCCCTCAGGATCTGGACATATGTTTTTTGTGTTTAAATCAACAGAAAAAAATGCAGCTGTAGCCACCTCCGCCGTCCTAGAGGTAGCCTTTCCTTACCTGTCACTCGCTGTCCCGTCTGGACATCGTAGGTAAGGTCAGCTGAAAGGCAGTGGCTGGTGGGGCGTACTCCTGTGCACACAGCACCGGGCACCAGACAGCTGGGCTGGATCCTGACGTGCCTCACTTATAGTTATGTGGTCAGAGGGTCCCCTTGGCCAGAAGCAGCCTTTAGAAAAGGGTTCCAGTCAGGCAGTTGTGAACTCTGGCCCATTAATGTGCACCAAATATAGAAGACGCAGCTCTAAATCTCTTTACAAAAATACATTGTGAACTAGAGTCATTGACAGAAGAGGAAAATTGTTTACCCCCGCTTTTCCCATTATCAGGCCATACCATTAAAATATATATATATATATATATATATATATATATATATATATATATTTTTTTTTTACTGATTTTAGATAGAAACATCAATAATGAGAGAGAACCATTGATTGGCTGCCTCCTGCATGCCCCCTACTGGGGAACGAGCCTGCAACTCAGTCATGTGCCCTTGGCTGGAATTGAACCTGGTACCTTTCAGTCCACAGGCCAATGCTCTATTCATTGAGCCAAACCAGCTAGGGCAGTCCATATTTATTTTCATTTTTTTTCAATTTCAAAAGGCCTAATTTTAGTAATCCTAATAACCAATTAAATAAAATCCTTTTTTAAATGAAGGAATCCAAATGACTTTGAGGTAGACGATACTATCAGATAATAAATTAAGTATAAAATAAAAGAGCAACAATGAGGGAATGAAAGCAATGATTGGAAATTATCTACTTTTAAATTCATGTGGAAAATAACACTTTTTCCAATTCAGAGTTCTAAGCATGAAATCCAGGCATGTTATGTCATGGAGATGAACTTGGACCAATGGAAAGATTACACAGCAGCAAACTACAGAGCAGTTGTCCCCACGAGGAAGCCAGGAACTGTGCCTTGGTTTTTCCAGCTTGGCTCATTCCTGAATGTTCAGGATTTGGTTTCCAAAAGTCTTTGTTTAGCATTTAACTAATTCTTTGTTGGTGGAAGGGGTTGGGACTGTTTCTCCACACATAAACTGCTCTTTGTCATAAATCCCTTTATAATGAGAGAGCAGCTAGGACACATTGCCACATCTTCCCTGTTCTCCAAATCTTCCTTAGTGATGCAAAAGTTATCTCCACTAGGGCAGGAATAGAAATTCGTCTCCAGGTCCTCATCATATTGGAAGTCCTCGATTTCCACCTCATCGTGAAACACCGCCATTATTCTAGGGCCGGATAGGGGCCCCAACCAGTCGAAACAGACCCGGGTCAGCCCAACTTCGAGGATGCCCATGGGTAGCAGGAACCCATAGACACTTTTAAAAAATCACCAGTGAAAACTAATGTGGGTGAACCAAGATGGCGGCATAGGTAAATACCTATCTTGCTGCCCCACACAACAATTTCAAAACTACAACTTAACGACGGAACGAACATCATCCATAATCAACGGCAAGCTGGCTGAGTGGAAATTCCACAAATAAAAGTAAATATAGGACACTGTGACTCAGAGGAGCGGCAGAGGGCAGAGTTGAGGATACGCGTGGAGTCAGAATTTTGGAGCCGTGTGAGTGAGCGGATAGGGCATGAAGCTGGATACCTGGCTGGTTTTCTCGAATGGGGAGGGAGACAAAGGCGTCCCAATGCACTGATTTCCAAGTTCTGGGCGAGGTCCGGGGAACCCACACTCATACGGGCTGAAACTGGACAGTAAGGAGGAAGCACGCTGAAACTTGGGCATTGCAGAGGTCTGTGAGCTTGCGGAGAGATCGAGTAAACTTGGGAACTGCAGAAGCGTGTGAGCATGCAGAGAGGACTTGTGACTTGCTCTCTCGTTCGGGAGAAAAAAAAAGAAGGGAAACCACCATACTGCGTTGTTTTACAACCCTGAGTGAGACTTTGGGTGTGCAGACTCATTTGTGGAGAGGCTGAATTGTCCAGCAGCGGGTAGAGCTCAGCAGCAGCTTTCTGTCAGAGGTACATGCAGCCATTACCATCAGGCACAGAGACCCAGGTGCTGCATAGGGCAGAGCTGACAGGAAATGAAGGCTGCCTGCTCAGCCCGGAGACTCCACCCATCCAATCTGAGCACAGCTGATCCTCACAGCCAATTGGCCTGGAGGTCAAAGCCTCCTAGTGCTAACAACAATAATCTAAGCTTAGCTTCAACAAGACTGTGCAACCCATAAAGAGCTGCACCAGGAATATCCACCTCTCAGGTAACTGGGGAGCCTGAGCCACTGCCCCTTAGAGGACATCTACTACACAAAGGTAATTGACCAACTCAGGGAAGCAGCCAAAATGCAGAGACATGGAAAGAAATCACATGTGAAAGAAATGGAGGGAAAAAATGACTGGACATAGAGTTCAAAACCACGGTTATAATGTTTTTCAAGAGGCTCCTAGAAAAGGTCAATGAACTTAACGAGACCTTCGAGGATATGAATGAGACATTCGAGGATATGAACGAGACCCTCAATATGATAAAGGACCAACTAGAAATTAAGCATACATTGACTGAAATAAAAAATATTATACAGAGACCTAACAGCAGTCTAGAGGACTGCAAGAATCAAGTCAAAGATTTGAAATACAGAGAAGCAAAATCCACTCAGCAGGAAAACCAAGAAGCAAAAAGAATCCAAAAAATTGAAGATAGTGTAAGGAGCCTCTGGGACAGCCTCAACCAACATCTGAATTACGGGGTGCCAGAAAAAGAGAGAGAGCAAGATAATGAAAACCTACTTGAAGAAATAGTGACCGAAAACTTCCCCCACCTGGTGAAAGAAATTGACTTAAAAGTCCAAGAAGCGCACAGAACCCCAAATTATAGGCATCCAAAGAGGACCACACCAAGACACATTGTAATTAAAATGCCAAGAGCAAAAGACAGGATATTAAAAGCACCAAGAGAAAAGCAGTTAGTTACCTATAAGGGAGCACCCATACAATTGTCAGCGGATTTCTCAACAGAAACTATGCAGGCCAGATGGAAGTGGCAAGAAATATTCAAAGTGATGAATAGCAAGAATCTACAACCAAGATTACTCTACCCATCAAAGCTATCATTCAGAATTGAAGATCAGATAACGTGCTTCACAGATAAGAAAAAGCTAAAGGAGTTCATCTCCACCAAACCAATATTATATGAAATGCTGAAAGGTATTCTTTAAGAAGAGGAAGAAGAAAAAGGTAAAAATATAAATTATGAACAACAATTCACATCTGTCAACAAATGAATCTAAAAAGTGAATTAAAAATCTGATGAACAGGATAAACTGGTGAATATAACAGAATCATGGACATAGAGAGGGAATGGACTGACAATTCTTGGGGGAAAAAGGGGTGTGGGAGGTGCAGTAAGAGACTAGACAAAAGTCATACACCTATGGAACAGGACAGTAGTGGGGAGGGAAGGGCAAAGGGTAGGATGGGTACCGGGTGGAGGGGAGCTATAGAGGGAAGAACGGGAACATTGTAATTAATAAACTGAACAATAAAGATTAAAATATATATATAAAAAAACTAATGTGGGTAAGTTACTTCCAAGAATTCCTTTAAAAAACAATCTGAGCCGAGACCGGTTTGGCTTAGTGGATAGAGCGTCGGACTGCGGACTGAAGGGTCCCGGGTTCGATTCTGGCAAGGGCATGTACCTTGGCTGCGGGCACATCCCCAGTAGGTGGCGTGCAAGAGGCAGCTGATCGATGTCTCTCTCTCATCGATGTTTCTCACTTTCTATCCCTCTCCCTTCTGCTCTGTAAAAAAAAATAAATAAATAAAAATAAAAAAACAATCTGAAAATTGGATAGCAGCTTACTTCACAATCACCGGAAAACTGGAGACCATCCCAGTGTCCTTCCACTGGTAGGACAGACCAGCTGTGCTTCCTCCCTTCAGGGAAGGTGAGCCAGTAACTGGAGGCTGACTGACTGACACCTGCAGCCTCGGGAACGGGCCTGGAAGGCTCTGGCTAAGTGGCCTGTGCGCTGTATGATTTTGTGTGTATGACATTCTAGAAAGACACAGATGTAGACATTGTGGAGTGTCTGTGTGGTTTTTAGGAAGACAAAGATGTAGGCATTGTGGAGTGTCTGTGTGGTTTTTAGGAGTTGAGGATGAGTGACACTTTAACTACGAGGTACAGTTCAGGGGGTAGTGTGAGCAGATGGAACTGTATGTTCTTGATTGTGGAGGCAGTTACATAGATCCAGGTATTTTATAACTTACACAAATGCATGTCAGGAAAGGTGAATTATAATGTATACAAATACAAATAAAATTTTAATTATAATAAAAAAGGGATTGGCAACACCTAAACTGCCTCGCACAATAATTTCAAAAATACAACTAAGGGACAAAATGGACATCATCCAGAACCACAGGAAAGCTGCCTGACTGCAAATTCTACAACTAGAAGATAAGAGAAATCCACAGGGAGAATTGGAGGAGCTGCAAAGCCTGAGGTGGGGAGACACGCACATGCAGAGAATACCGGAGAGGACGGGGCGGCTGAGTGCCTGGTTGGCGTGGTCTAGTGGGAAGCAGACAAAAACTCCAGACTGCGCTAAGTTCCAGTTCCAACTGCACTGAACCCCAGTTTCGGGCGAGACCTTGGGGACCCAGGCTCATATGGGGGTGGGAGGAATCTGGACTGTAAGACAAAAACTTGGGGGAGCAGCGAAAGCAGAGATCCAGAGACATGCACACGAGTGCATGCAGAGAGGACTGACAAATCTCTGGCTGCACTGAATCCCAGTTCTGACTGCACTGAAACCCAGTACCAGGCGAGAATCTGGGAGTTCAGATTCATTGGGGCAGAGACTGGACTGTTTGTCAGCGGATGAAACTTGAGGGTGCCTTTCTCTCAGAGTGCTTGCAGTGATTGCTTGGGGGCACTGAAACTCAGGAACCTTGTGGGGTGGGGCTGACTGCAAGCCAAGGCTGTTGGCTCCACCCTGAGACTCTACCCTATCCAAGCTGAGCACAGAGGCTTTTGCAATTTTGCAAGTCTTGTCGCATAAGGCTGTCTCCCAGGGTAGACACAGCTGATCCTCACAGCCAACTGTCCTGGAGGTCAATTCCTCCCAGTGATACCAACAACAATCAAGACTTACCTACAACAAGGCTGTAAACACAGTCCACAAAGTGGTGCACCAAGAGTTTCCACCTCAGGTAGTAGGGGAGGCCGAGGCACCTAGCACACAAAGATACCCTATCAGCTCAGGGAAGCAGCGAAAATGTGGAGACAAAGAAACAGATCACAAATGAAAGAAATGGAGGAAAACAACTGGATATAGAGTTCAAAATCATGGTTATAAGGTTTTTCAAGAATTTCCTAGAAAAGGCCGATAAATTTAGCAAGACCCTCGAGTATATAAAAAAGGACCAACTAGAAATTAAACATACATTGACTGAAATAAAAAATATTATACAGAGACCCAACAGCAGACTAGAGGAATGCAAGAACCAAGTCAATAATTTGAAATACCAAGAGGCAAAAAAAAAAAAAAAAAACTCAACTGGAAAAGAAAAAAGAAAAAAGAATCCAAAAATTTGAAGATAGTGTAAGAAGCCTCTGGGATAACTTTAAGTGTACCAACATCAGAATTATGGGGCTGCCAGAAGAAGAGAGAGTGCAAGACACTGAAAACCTATTTGAAGAAATAATGACTGAAAACTTTTCCCACCTGGTGAAAGAAAGAGACTTACAAGTCCAGGAAGTGCACAGAACCCCAAACAAAAGGAATCCAAAGAGGACCACATCAAGACACATCATAATTGAAATGCCAATAGCAAAAGACAAAGAGAGAATACTAAAAGCAGCAAGAGAAAAAACACTTAATTACCTACATTGGAGCACCCATACGATTGTCAGCTGATTTCTCAACAGAAACTATGCAGGCCAGATAGGAATGGAAAGAAATATTCAAAGTGGTGAAAAGCAAGAACCTATAACCAAGATCACTTTATCCAGTGAAGCTGTCATTCACAATTGAAGGTCAGATAAAGAGCTTCACAGATAAGAAGAAGCTAAAGGAGTTCATCACCACCAAACCAGTATTATATGAAATGCTGAAGGGTATTCTTTAGGAAGAGGAAGAAGAAGAAAAAGGAGAAAACGGTGGCTTCTTTAAACTAGAGCATGGATGGAACTAGAGAGCATTATGCTAAATGAAATAAGCCAGTCAAAGAAAGATAAGTATCACATGATCACACTCATTTATAGAATATAATGAACAACATAAACTGATGAACAAAAACAGATCCAGAGACAAAGAAGTATTGACTGTCACACCTTAGAGGGAAGTTAGAGGAGTGTGGGTGTAAGGGGACAGAGATCAACCAAAGGACTTGTATGTATGTATATAAGCCTAACCAATCCACACAGATACCAGCAGGGGTGAGGGCAGGAGTGGGGAGGGGGGGTTGGAAGGGATAATGGTGGATTGGGACACATATGTAATACCTTAAGCAATAAAGAAATAAAAAAATGATTAAAAAATAAAAAGATAAATTCCATAAATATTTATTGGTTAGCTACTATGATACAGTGCATTATGGGAAATCATAAAGAAATACTGGTCCTTTTGCTTTGTGGTATAACAATTGACTTTGGTAAATGTACAAAAAGCTGCAAGGTAATTTTAAGGTTAAAATTATATTATTGGAAGTTAGACGAAAAAGAGACACCTAGTTGGGATCATGGATGATTTTTTTTTTTTAACAAAATGAAACAGGTTGTCAAGCAATAATTTTGAAGAATGGGTAGATTTAAAAAAATTTTTTTAATAAGTATAGCAACTCTACAGAAAAGCATACACATGATGCATCTTCACCAAGTAATCAACACTTCTGTGCCTTCTGCTAAGCAACCCTTACACCATGTATAATCACCATTCTGCCTTCTAACACCATAGACTAACAATGTCGAGTGTTTTTTTTTTTAAATACAAATGGAATTATACAGCATGTACCCTCACATCTAGATTCTCAACATTATGTATGCAAGATGTATCCCTGTTGTATGTGGCAATAATTTATTCCTGGGGAATATTCTATTGTCAGAGTTCTGTCTGAGTATATACAGTGTTTATCTCTGCTACTTTAAAAATGTTTTTATTGATTTGAGAGAGAGAAGAAAGGAGTTGGAGAGATAGAAACGTCAATGATGAGAGAAACACCCATCGGCTGCCTCCTGCATGGCAGGAGACTTTGATTGAGCTCACAATTTGGGCATTGCTCTCACTGAAGTTAAACAGGTGACCTCTTGGCTCATGGGTCTATGCTCAACACGGAGCCACATGGGCCGGGCTTATCTCTTCTACTCTTGATGGGCATTTGGGTTCCTACACATTGTTTTGTTAGAAGCAGTGCTGTTGTGAACATTATTGCTATATGGTTTTGGTGAACATACATGTACAGATCTTTCTTTTGAACTTGGTAACTTTTTATTATTTATTTTTTGTTTTATTTATTTATTCTGTTTTCCATCTTTATTTTTATTTTTTTTAACATTTTTTATTTTTATTTTTTATATATATTTTTTGCAGTATAACTTATATTTAATAGTAGTACATAAGTTTTCCTTTTTCCACCCCAATATCCTCCCCCCAGCCTCCCTTACCCCCCAGAACATGTCCCCACCTGCCCCCCTCCCCACCCCAGTGTCTTTCATTCATTGATTATGCTCATATGCATGCATACAAATCCTTCAGTTGATCTCCCCCAGCATCCGCCTCCCATCCACCCCAGCCTTCCCCCTATAGCTTGACAGCCTGTTCAGTGCCTCCCTGCCTCTATATCAATCACTCTCCCCTGTTTCTTTTCTTCAAAAATATCTTGCCTCTGCATACTAGAAACTAAAACGTATAAGAACAAAAAATGTTTGAGTGTCAGTTTCAATGTCCAACTGTTCTGAGTCCCAGTTTCAATGTCAAATAGTTCTTTATGTGTACATGTCAGCAATGGTATCCAGATGGTGGACACATCGTGGCAATGAAAGATCCATCCTCTCTGGTTTGGTTCTGGGTCACCTGCAGCCAAGCACAGCTGCCAACTGCTAGCATGGCAAGGTGTCGTCAGTGTCCCCCATCTCTGAACCATCCTCGTGACTGGAACAGACCCGTCAGTTCCTCACTGTCGCAGTAACCCACATGGTCTTGGAGTTGTTCTCTGCAAACACACAAACACATTCTCGACCAAAAGTTAACAAAGGGATCCTCTCTGCAAAATAGACTTGGGATTCTTTTTATTTTTGCCTAAATGATTTTCCTTTGGCTTATTTTGACACCATGTGTGTTTTTTCATTGGTGTCCTGCTGTTGGCTTTACAAATGGAAGTTACTTTTCTGGAGTAAGAATTTTCTAGATGTATTTTACTTACAGGATATTTTCCTTACATGATATTACCCCACTGTCTCCCCCCCCTTTTTTTATTAATGGGGGCTTTTGGAAATTTTAGATTGCAGTCTTGGTAATTTTAAATTTTAATTTTTCCATACAAATATGACTGCTTTAGGTTCTTTGGATGTTAGGCAATTTTACAGTGAGATGAACTACTAATATATATTTTAGTTAGTGTTTTAGGTAAAGCTTTCTGTCCAGTACACTTAGATTTTCTTTAGTATTCACTTATTTCACTTGGCCAATTTAAATTAATCTGAAAACTTGATTACTATTTTCCTGTCAATTTTAATACTCAAGCAGAAATCTTAGTTTACCCTGTAAATACTAGTGGAAAGGAATATTTGCAATTTTGAGTAGGTCCTGAGCATTCCTGGTAATAGACTGATTTTTAGATATAGAGCAGCAATTGCTGGCCGAGTCTCTGTCTGCCATCTGGGTCCCGATCTGAGTTGTGTGTAGGAGGCGAAGCAGCCGTGGGGGCAGGAGACCTCCCTCAGGAGCGGTGAGAATTCAAGTCCCTGCAAGGTTAGTGGGTGAGGGTCTGTGCCCCACCTCTGTTGACCTTTTAGTTCTCTCCTGTTGGTCCCTCTGTGACTGTGCCTGTCTTAGGCTGTTCCTTCCCTGAGGAATCTTACCCGTCTCTGACTAACCAGCCATCCTCCGGGGCCAAACAGGGTGATGTGAGGTTCAGTTCTGTGTCCTTTGTAGTCTATGCCCCCATGGCCTCCATGTCCAGCACCTGCCTTGGGGTCCCCTCGCCTGCTGGTGGGGTCCTGGTGCTGATCACATATCTCGGGGGACCCAGGTTTCTTCTCCAGAGAGGGCCCAGCTCACACCATTGGTCAAGATACAGATCCATGGTGCCAGCTGCCCAGAGGCTTCAGCCATAATTTGAACTGAAAGCTCAGGCAACAGCTGTGAGTATTTGGATAGTAAGAAGAGGGTCCCTCTTGGCAGAAAGGGCAAGAAGGGCCAATATAGAATGCTCAGATGCCTTCCCAGTGCCTTAATCCCTTCTGAAAGGGATTCATTCCTTTTCTATCCTTTTTTTAAGTTGCGGCCCAACATTCAAAGAATTAGTTTGTAAGTTTATTTGGAATAATTGTATAATATGCTGTTATCAAATATCAAAAATTATAATGACATTGTAGAATAATATCATGTAAGGGTATTATGGTGTCATGGGAGGTTAAGGAGGGTCTACCCTAAGGACTGGAGTCCATAGGAGATGACAAGCTCTAGGCCATGTCAATTCAATCTCAAGCTAGCTGCCAATTTTTTTTTATAACTTTATATAAACTTTGTCAGGGATGTAAAAACACAAATTACTTACCTTAGTTCAAGAGTTCAAATATATTGACTTTCCCCCTTACTCCCACCACCTGCCACTTTCCCTGAGGTTTGACATTCTGATGGACTTTTCTCAGTCTCTGGATCCATTCTTGTTCATCAGTCTATGTCATTCATTATATTAAACTTGGTAACTTTTTATTGAATACATGAATAAGGTGATGGATGGATACTGAGGTTTTCTTCAGATCCATTTGAAATCTAATATGAAATGAGGTAATGTCCTTAAATGCAGTAAGGTCCTTATAGTAGTTTGTAAACAAATAATTTTCCCCAACATAAATTTTGGATATTTCATTGTATTAAGCTCCTTAAGTTATACGAAGACTTTCCTATAATATTTTCTCTATGTAGATAATTTAGTTAACTTTTGAGGTTTAGTATTAAACTCCTTTTTCATTTTAGGGCATTTACTTACAATAGTAATAAAACACATTTACAGATGTATTATTTCTGAGACATGAATGCTAAACAGAAGTTTTCAGCATCAATACAAAGTACCATTTATTGCAAAAATTATTTTTCAGAAATATTATTTTTATATCACAAGTACATAAACCGAGGTAAAACCTAAAGTAACATTTTTAGTTTGGCTATAGAGTGCAAAGTGAGATATTCTCATGTATGAATGTTATTCTAATATATGAAAACCCTGGGTCATAATGACCAGTAATGACTGAGGCTCAACCAACTGCAAGTCAGTGCTGCAGTCAGCTCTGGTTTGTCATGGCAACCCCGTGTTGACTGCTGCTGCTGCAGGCGTGGTGCCCAGCACTAACTGCTGAGGGGGATGCTAATCAGGGCCAGAGAGAGGCCTGAAGAGAGAAGCAGGGATTGATCCATTGCCTCTGTGGCAGCTTTTGATCAGCGCTTGCCTCTCTCTTTCTCTCCCAGTCTGGCCAGCAGCTGCATATCCATTTCTCTTCAGGCTTCCACCAGGGCTGCTGATCATCCCTACCATTCTGATCAAGCCCTGTTGATAGGTCCAGAGACGCGGACTGGCATAGAAATTAACCAGTCAGAACCAAATCTGGATGAAGTGTGAGGAGCCAATGGCTGACTAAGAGGTAGAGCTTTTGATACTGACTGGCATAGAAATCGACTGCCCAGAACCCAATTGACTGGTAGAGGAGGGTAGTTGGGGGTAAGATTGGGCCAGCACAGGAGTGCCATTGAGGGTGAGATCAGGATGGCAGGGGAGGGCAGTTGGGGGCAACCAGGCCTGCAGGGGAGGGCAGTTGCGGGGGAGATCAAGCCAGAGGGGAGGGCAGTTGGGGGCAAGATCAGGCAGGCAGGGGAGGGCAGTTAGGGGTGATCAGGAAGACAGGCAAGTGAGCGGTTAGGAGCCAGTGGTTCCAGATTGCGAGAATGATGTCCAACTGCCGGTTTAGGCCTGGTCCCTCTGCAATCAGGCCTAAACCAGCAGACGGACATCCTTCAAGGATCCCCGATTAGAGAGGGTGCAGGTTGGGCTCAGGGAACACCCCCCTCCATGCATGAATTTTGTGCACCAGGCCACTAGTTCATTAAATAAAAAGCACTTTGATACCAATATCATTGATGTCTTCCTAGAAGCTTCCATCCCATCAGCCAGGACTTCTTGGTGCTTGAGCCAACCTCATTATTCAGCTGGGGACTTGATTTCCAGAGATAGAATTGTGGAGGAGGAAAAATAGTTTTCTTCTACCTTTCTTAGTTTTTAGTGGAGGCCCTTGTAATGAAAGAGATTATCAAGAGAAAAACAAAAGTTTCGTTACATGTGTACCTCGTGTATATGTGGGAGATTCCAGGGAAAAATGAGGAGCTCCCCAAAGTGGCTTAGAATGCAGATTTAAATACCTTCTTCCTAGGGAAAGAGGATGGGAGATATAGGCCTCTTAGAGAAAAGTAAATTATATTTAGGAAAGATGAATGGGGTAGGGAGAAATAGTTTGTAACAAAGTTTGGGTGTGATATCAACTTATACTCTCCTGTCCTGTGACAAGAGTCAGTTTTCTCTGCTTGATGACACTTCTCCCATCAAGGGGACCTATGACATTAAAGCTCCTTTAGAGGGGTCTGATTTTAGGGAGATCAGGATACTTCAGTGAAATTGTCTGTGTGCATTTGCTGATTTTTAATAATCTACAACTCAAGATCATCACTATAACAACACAGCATATGTTGGGGTGGCATGTTCTCTGACCTTCAGAATAAACCCAATAAAAGCTTGTTTCCTCTCTTATATGCTTTGCCACAGTAGCATTATTCCCTGGAGATGGTATTCTGACCAGACCTTCCTTGGAGTGGTCATAACATTACCCTGTGTTTGTAGAAAGGTGTTGGCCACAGCACTAAATAATCCAGGGGCAGTTTTCTTTTCTTTTTTTTTTAATTTTATTTACAATATAACTTATATTTAATAGTAGTACATATCCTCCCCCCAGCCTCCCCTACCCCCCAGCACATGTCCCCACCTGCCTCCCTCCCCACCCCAGAGTCTTTCATTCATTGGTTATGCTCATATGTATGCATACAAGTCCTTCGGTTGATCTCCCCCAGCATTTGCCTCCCCTCCACTACAGCCTTCCCCCTGTAGCTTGACAGCCTGTTCGAGGCCACCCCAGTGGCAGTTTTCTTATCTTGTGGAAAGGAAGATAAAGTTATGATAGTCCATCTGCCTTTCCACAGGTTTCTTGTGGGTTTGTGTCTCTGCTGCCCCAACCCATGTCCATTGCCTGCCCTGCTTGCATATGCAAATTTACCCCTCATCTTTGATGGGTTAATTTGCATACTTACTCTGGCTGGTGGGCGTAGCTTGGCTTAGTGGAGTGATGGTTTATTTTCATGTTTCTCTTTTATTAGTGTAGATGTGTAGGATTTTTATAGAATGGATCTGCAAGCACTTGCAAAGTACTCAAGGCAAGCGGGCATAGCATGTGGGGAGGGTTAGAGATGAGTACATTGTTGATACTGCTTGGGATACTTAGAGTAGTTAATACTAGAAAGGTCAGTTGGCCTTAATTGCCTATATAAAGAAGACATTGGAAATTCATTCTAGGTTGATGGACCATTAATTTTATTAAAGTAGTTGCAAAACAACAGCAATGCTGAGCTCCAAGAAGAGTGATCTAGCAGTAGACATGGGCTATATTGAGAGGAGTGGGAAGAGCAGCTGAGCAGTGTGAGCCGAGTAGAATCATGGCAGAATCAGTAAGAACAGAGGAAAATGCAATGCGGTTTGGTGGCTGATGTAATATTGACCAATGACTACACAGTGTTGTCTTCAGGGGAAAAAAGAGCAAGTGATGCCTCTGACCTGGTGATACTATGGGTAGATATGTAAAAAAATCACTATTTTCCTAGTCAAGGAGTCACCTATACCTGTTTTCTCTATTCACTTTCTTTACACTCCTTACTTTCTTTTTTTTTATTTGTTAAGTATATTCATATATGTAGAAAGAGGTCTAAAACCTGGTTTAGTAAAGAACAATAAAATGAATAACCATATATCGACTATATCTTGAGATGTAGAACACTCTAAAAGCCTTATCTTTGGTTACATCTCCCTCTCTACCCCACTCGATGTTAACCGCCATCCTGAATGTTAGGTCATTACTCCCTGACTTTCATTATCGTTTTGCTGTGTATTAGTTTCTACAATATTCTTTGAATTTTAAATGGAATCATATGGTAGTGTTCTTTGTGACTTGCCTTTTTTTCATTCAACATCATTATTTATATTATCCCTGTAGGACATACATATACTTCATTCATTCTTAAAGCTATGTAGTAGTCCATTGTGTCTATAATCCTCAATTTATTAATCTATTTTCCCTTAATCTTTAAACCTCGTGCGATGACTTTAATCACTCAAAATAATTTTTACACATTGACCAAATCCTGTGGCATATGTTAAAGCCTCAAGCACATCAGTGTACTGTGTCCCACACATTTAAAAGATGTCTTAGAAACATACTGACATTTTGTTTAATTATTACATGCTTACAATGAGTTGGAAATACTTTGTCTCCTGTTAGGAGAGGTACTCCTCTAAAACAGAGTTTCTGAACTCAGCACTATTGACATTTGGGTTGGATATTGTCTGGTGATGGGTGGTCCCCAGCATCCCAGGATGTTTACCAACATCCCTGGCCTTTGCTTACTAGATGCCAATAGCACCAGCCTCCCCCTTCGTAACAACCAAGCATGTCCAGACATTCTTGGATATGCCCTGAGGACAAAATCATCCCCAGGTGGGAACCCCTGCTTTAAAGTGTTAGGAGCTTATGCGAAGGCTCCAGGTTACTGACTGTGAACAATGGTATGTTCTTGTCTTATACAGTGGACCTTCCGGTTCCGGGGGTCAGCCATTCCTCTTGCAAGTGTGCTAGCTGATTTCTTTGGGGTTGGCCACTGGTTCCTATTTTTCTCCTTGACTGTGAGTCTCCATTCTGCCTACCTCTGACTTTCTGTCTTAACTCCTCCTATCCTACCAATAGTTTTCTTATGTGTCTGATGAGACAACCATGCTCATTGCATTAATAAATCGCTTCTATTTCCCCAAGGTAAAAAAACTATTTTTCTGAAATTATTAGATTAAAACTATAATTACATATTTAATAAACCAAAGTTCAAAATGTCAGTGAACTATAACATGTACATATTTTAAAAACACATTTATATAACATGACTGATCATGTAATATTAATTTGGGTTTAAGGGTTATAAAAAATAATGTGGAATGCTATAATGCGGGCACTTTATTTTAGATCTTTAAAATGAAAATTTTAATTAAAATATATTCAGGTTATGTTACTGTTGTAATTAGCTAGTTAATATTAATATTACTAGGAAGAAACAAAGGGGAGGTCAGACATTATAAGCATAGTCATCTGAGCAGCTTCACCAGGAAACTGCAACTTCACACTCTCCAGGGAGCCGCTGGTCCATTCCCTATAGACCACTGGGGTGAGGGGTCCAACAAAGGGGAGATGGTGCATGCGCAGTGAAGTTGGGGTGATACGGGATAGGTGCCTGTCAGTCTAACCTGGAACAGAGGGGCATAGCCCCTGTAAATATGTGAAAATTGGGGATATATAATCCCAGGACAAAGGAGTCCCAGCTCTCTGGTTGCACCTCTGTCCCTTTTTTGCTCCTGCTTCCTTGCATTTGCTGGTGATCTTGTGTCCCTAGAAGCCACATGGCCTACAGCCATGCAGCCCCCCCACCACGATGGACTGATGGACTATAGCTGGAAACACAAGCTAATCTAGCCTGATGCTAGGCTGGATTATGCAGTTATGGAAGAGAAACTCTGGGCTTTCATCCTAGCTCTGCTTAAGTCACAGCTACACTTTCTCCTTCGTGAGATGAAAGGGCCTTGGAAACTTAGGGATGTAATTCCAAGCTAATAATGCCACTCATTCTTCCATGTGAGTCTCAGAAAATGTCTTTTCTTTTGATATCACAAGCACCCCACTTCCACAGGCTACAGGTCGGCACACAGAGTGCTCTTCACCAACCAGTGGCATACAGTTTGCCCATAACTGTGTTTGGATTTTTTGGATCCTGAAGCTTACAAAGTTGGCTCCATCTAGTGTGTGAACGGAGTACAAAACTGGGACTCTGTCCTAGGCCACTCGTTTCTACTTCCTTAGGAGAGAAGGAAAAACCAAACCCAAGCAGAACTGGACTGTAAGCTATATTTATGCCTCAGGAGGAGATAATTCCAGCCGAAGTGACCACAGCCTGAGAGGTCCTTACGCTAGTATTGACATGTCAACATCCAGCATGCCTGACATCTTGCTCCATGTGATATTCTCACTCCCACTTCGACAGGCCCTGCTTCCGGTGTGGAGTCGTAACTTGAGTGTCCTGCTCATTTCCCACAGCGAGGGAGTCATTAGCTAGGCCTTCTAGACTCTGATTTCAGAACCCTGCAGTTTCAGACTGAAACTCTCCGTGGCTGTTAGCTTCTCACCACAGCGGAGGGCCACTGTTTCCGGCTCGTTTCACCCGTCTCCACTACAGGATGCTGCTCATTCCTCTCAGTCAGCGTTTCCCAGACTTTAGGCATTCTCATGCTAACTTCATGACTTTTCCCCTTTCAAAAATTAAAGATATACTTTATTTTATTCATTTTTTTAAAACCTGACTGGGGATCGAACCCACAACTTTGGTGTATGGGGATAATGCTCTAACCAGTTGTGCTACTCGGCTAGGACCTAAAGTATATTTTAATGGAGATGTTATAATAAATGGAAACTACAAATGGAAGTAAAATAAATATAATGGAATTGAAAGAAAATTGTTAGATTCTTAGTAGGTGTATTGTCTGGAAGGGCCTGAGGTCTGAGCATTTTTGTTACAAAGGGCAATTGTTAGGAGATTGAAGATATATTAGCATCAAACAGTGACTTCTTCCAGGATGAAAGATGTGAAAGGACCTTTCTGCTTGTGCATTTCCATGGTTATTTAACGTGGAGTCTGTGTGTCTGGATCTGAGACCATCTTATCTCCCACACTTTGGGAAACTGCTCAAGGTTTATTTACCAACTTTGCTAAAGGAAATTCGTCATTCTTCCCCAAATTTCGAAGACCTTGTTTCTCCTTGAAAGCCTTTTTGAACAATTCTTTTTATTATTATTTTTATTTCTTGAGGGCTTTCTCATTTCTTCTCTTATTAGCAAGTATAAGTCGTGCTGAGATTTTCCCCCTTTGTAACCACATTTTCTCTGGTTTTCAACTAGATTAAGTTTTTTGAAGACAAACATTGTATATTTCTTTGTTTCTTTCTAATCAGTGCCATTAATTTAACTATTGCTTGTATAAATATTCAGGGAATCCTACTTCTTTCTCCTTTTTGTTTTGTTTTGTTGTAAAGGGAGGTAATGGCCAAAAGTGGCCAAAAAAAGCACAATAATCAGTTAATAATTTAATCAATGGACAAATAGTTATTGGGCACCTTCTCTGGATCTGGACTTGTGCCTGATTCAGGAATGAAGAGGGGAACTAAATGGAATTCAGGACCCAGCGTGGAGTGCTGGATAAAGACAACTCCAATACAAGTTCTAATTTCAGAATTGGTTTGCTTTTGTGAGCATTGGGTGGCTCATAAAACTTGCTCAGAGAACCACAGTGAAAGGTGTGTGGCTCTGGAGTTTCAGACCCCAGATCTGCATCTGCTTTTAACATCTTGACTTTGGGCAAATACTCACCTGACTTCCTGGCCCTCAGTTTCTTTATTTAAATGAAAAGAGATTAAATAAACATGAACTGTAACATGGCAATCAGAGGTACAGTTATCATTATGATACTAGAGGCCCAATGCATGAAATTTTTGCATGGGGAGGATCCCTAGGCCTGGCCAGCAATCAGGGCCAATCTGTGGAGCGAATGGCAGGGCCCTTGCTGGCACCTTGTTGGCCAGCCTGGTGCCACCCGCCAACTCCGCCACCTGCCTCCCACTGTGGGGCGATCAGGGGGCCCCTACTGGCACCCACCTTGGCTGGCCTGGGGCGGCTCCTGTGATGAGAATTTGCCCCCTAGTGGTCAGTGCACATCAGAGTGACCGGTCATTCCACCTTTGGGTCGACTTGCATATTAGACTTTTATTATATAGGATGATGAATTCTCTTTCCCTCCCCTCCCTTCCCCACTTTTTTGGAATTGATTTCAGAGAGGAAGGGAGAGGGTCGACTACTGCTACTACCACTTCCTTTACTTAACCTATCTTCTGTCACTGCCCCCCTGATGGAGAAAGAGAGAAACATGAGAAATATTAATGATGAAAGAGAATCATTGATTGGCTGCCTCCTGCACAGCCACCATCAGGGATCAAGCCCACCACCTGCGCATGTGCCCTTGACCTATCACCTCCTTAATCTATCACCAATGAATTTCATGTAACTTACTGAGTCCCTTTCCTTTTATTGCAATGCATAAATATAGATGTAACCCTTCGTTATCTGGAGCGTTATCTCAATTCAGTGAGGTTTTGCTTCCTGGCATAAGTCGACAGTTTGGCTCCAATAAACTCACAAAAATTCTTTATAGATTTCAATTTTTTTGTTGTTGTTAACATCTGTGAAGCGTTTTCCCGTGCCTCATCTCATTTGATCCTTCACAGAAGTCCTGCAGTAGGTCAATAGGAGACTGGGTGGAATTCTATAGATAAACTTGCTTAATTAGACCTGCTTTCTGATTTAGCTAAACTTTTTTCAGCCCAGTGAAGCACCCCAACTTCTCTTTCAGGTAATTGTCAGCAATACAGCAGTAAATATCTACACGAAGCAGATTATTATTGTAGATCATGCAGGGAGAACAAAGGGTAAAATATTTAACTGCAGCAGTGTTTGACTATATTCTGCGCAGTGAGAAAACCTGAAGTCATTTTAAAGGTCCATCATTTCTTCTTTTCACTTGGGTCAAGTTTCTAAACTTTCTATACATATTCTGCTAATGAAAAGAAACCTCTGGGATAGGATGAAAAGTGAAATGGTAGACATGTGCTGCTTTTACAGAGATGGATGCGTGATGCGCACTGGTCATTTACAGAAAAACAGCTCTGTAAATGGACCTGTTAATTAACAGTTGACAATTAACTTGATAACAACAACAATGAGGGAATGTCTTGGTGCCCTTTCAAGAGACATGGACTGAGATGTATGGCATTATAGAAAAAAATGGCAGACCGTTTTGCGTTCTATGTACTGAAATGGTAGTAAGCAGAATGTGGAATATAAATAGACATTTTGAAACTAGTCATTCCCAGCTCTTGAAAAAAAGTGAGGATGAAAGGAAGGAATACATTTCCAGGCAGCTACACCTTTATAAGAGCCAATCTAATTCCATCCTTAAATTTATAAAAGACTACAAATTTAACATCTGCAAATCTGAGCATTGCTCACTCCATAGCTCAGCATGGAAAAGCACTCAGTGAGAGAGAATTTATTAAAGAAACTCTCCTAAGATGTGCACCAGTTCTGTTTCACAATATGCAGATTAAAGATGCAACTATTAAGAGAATATCTGAGCTACCACTCAGTACAAATATCATAAAAGACTGAATAATGAGACTCAACACAAACTCACAACATCAATTAAAGAGAAAATAGTAATTGTAAATATTTTTCGATCTCTCTTGATGATACTACTGATATCACATCACATCCTCAGTTGACCATTATTGGTCGATATTCTGATGGTCTCACAATGAGAGAAGAGTTGATAAAGTTAGTATCAGTGCCAACAAGTACACCAGGAAGCAAAATATATAAGGTTGCTATAGAAACATTCCGTGACGTAAGCATTGATATCTCTAAAGTTGTGTCAGTGACGACAGATGGGGCACCAAACATGGTGGGGAAAAAAGTAGGATTTGTCAAATTGTTATGGAAGCTATTGGACATCCGATTGTGCCTTTTCATTGTATTATACGTCAGGAGGTTTTGTGTGCCAATGCAGGATTCACCTACTTAAACGACTTAATATCTGTTGTTACAAAAATAATTTAATAGCTGCTCGCCACCTTCACAAGCGAGAATTTTCTGCACTTTTACTGGAGGTTGATTCCACCTACAGTGGACGCTGATGTACAATAATGTAAAATGGCTGAGCTGAGGCAAAGTTCTTGAGCACTTTGTGGAGTGCTTTGAAGAAATTAAGGTATTTCTTTTTTAAAAATATATTTTATTTATTTTTCACAGAGAGGAAGGGAGAGGGATAGAAAGTCAGAAACATCGATGGGAGAGAAACATCAATCAGCTGCCTCTTGCACAACTCCAACTGGGGAAGTGCCTGCAGCCAAGGTACATGCCCTTGACCGGAATCGAACTTGGGACCTTTCAGTCGCAGGCTGATGCTCTATTCACTGAGCCAAACCAGTTCAGCAAAAGTATTTCTTGAGGATAAGAGTCTGGGAAACTTTTCTCAGCTCAATGATGATAAGTGGGTCAACACCCTGATATTTTTTACAGATCTCTCTGTTCATATTAATGAACTGAACTTAAAGTTACAAGGTTTGGGCAAAAGTATTGACGTTATGTTTGGATACGTACTAGTTTTTGAAAGTAAACTTAAAATTTTCAAGCGAGATGTAGAAACTGAAACTTAAAAGTATTTTCCTCGAGTAACAAAGTATTTTGAGAAGGCCAGTGCAGCTGTACAAAATGAAATGGAACCCTTGCATATAAAGTACCAGCATGTTTTAGACTCGTTACTTGACCAGTTCAGTGATAGATTTGATCAATTTAGAAGCCTAGAACAGACCGTAAATATAATTCAGTATCCTGATGTAGTAGTCTACAGTAGTTTGGAATTAAATGGTTTTCAATGCATGCAAATTGATGATTTGGAGATGCAACTTGGAGAATTTCAAGACAGCATCTGGGGTCAGGTGTTTGTCAACTTGTGGTCAAAGCTTGAGAATCTGGAAAGTTGCCGCTTGGAGAATCAAGAGGAGTGCCAGTACGAACAGGAAATTTGGAGTGCCTGGAACCGATTACCAGATACTTTTAGCACCCTGAAAAATATAGCAATGGCTTTATTCATAATTTTTCCCTCTACGTACTTTTGTGAGACCTTATTCTCAGCGTTAAATAATATCAAAACCAACAAAAGAAACAGATTGACAGATGAAGTTAGTGCTTGCTTGGGCTGGAAGTGTATAAAATACCAACCTTCAATCAAAGGTTTAGCCAATGAAATTCAGCAACAAAAAAGTCACTAATAGGCAGGTTAGTTAAAGAATTTCCCCTCCCCCTCATTTATCTTAGTTCACAGCACCCCACACAAGTTAAATAATATCAAGAACAACAAAAGAAACCGAATGACAGATGAACAACGAATTCACTAATAAGCAGGTAAGTTAAATAATTATTTTTTGGTTTATTAAATACAGTTATATATTACAATTATACATTTTTGTAATTTAAACTATAAATATCACAAAATTATGGTTTTTTTTCTTGAAGTGACACACCATCCGAGTTATGCTCGTTTTTTTTTTGGCGAATTTTGACACACCAAGCTCAAAAGGTTGCCCATCGCTGATCTAAGTTGAATTTTGTCAGGGAAGATATCGGCCTAGGACATGACTACCCACTGTATCCTGTTTGTAGTTAAATATTTTTAATTTTCACACCATCTTTTGTGATTATTTTAGGTCTCTGAGTTTGTAAGACTGCCACGCAGGCCTCCCGTGAGCATGTCAGGTTAGCATGTGGCTTCTTTCATTCACACAGACATTTGGTTAAAGTATAAAATATTGCACCTGGCTATAAAGCAAGACATGTTCCTGGGCTGAAGAAACTGCAAGGAGGCTAGTCATCCCTAGGGAGAGGAAGCTTGTTGTTCTACGTGATGTCATTACCCAGCACACACTGCCACCATTTCCAGGCTGGCTGGGTTGTGGGCCGCATTTTGTGCCATGGGTTCTCAGAAGCGTCTGTAGCGATTTGGTGTGCTGTTGTTCCAGGGTGGTGGTGAGGCCTGTGTCCCAGTTGGGGGAAGCCAAATGTTGCTTTGTGGGCACCAAGTCCACAGTGCTGTTTCTCTGTAAATGACCAGTGTGCATCACTGCAGCTCCTGCTTTGAGCATCTACCCCCTGGTGGTCAGTGTGTGTCATAGTGACTGGTCAGACAGTTGGCCACTTGGCATATTAACCATATATATATATATATATATATATATATATATATATATATATATATTTAGATGATTGATGATTAAAAAACTTCTCTAGACACTTCTAAGTTTATGTTTTCAAAATACTACCAGAAATGAAGTCAGCCCAGACATACTCAAGGAACTTCAAGTTGTAGGGTAAATAAAAGTTATTATTTGGAAGCAACAGTGAAGATGTTTTTGAAATTTGATATCTAAAGAGATGGCGCATTTATCTGTTGAACAGTTAATATTAATACTCCCATTTGACAGATGCAAACATGGAATGAGTTGCCCAAGGTAAAGCTACATGTGGGCTGTCTGCATGTGTGAGCCCATATTCTCCCAGCACACCAGGCTGTCTACTAATGAAAAATGAGGCTAAGCTTCTCTCTGTGGGACAGACATATCAGCTGTTCATTCGTTTGTTTCCAAACCTTAGCTATTGTAAATTGTGCTGCTATGAACATAGGGGTACATATATCCTTTGTGATTGGTGTTTCTGGTTTCTTGGGATATAGTCCTAAAAGTGGGATTACTGGGTCAAATGGGAGTTCCATTTTTAAATTTTTGAGGAAAGACAGCCATTCTGACAGGTGTGACATTGTATCTCGTTGTTTTGATTTGCATTTCTTATATAATTGAGCATATTTTTATATTTATCTTGGCCTTCTGTATGTCTACTTTAGGGAAGTGTCTATTTAGTTGCTTTGCCCATTTTTTGACTGGATTGGTTATCTTCCTTTTATTAAGTTGTATGAGCTCCCTATAAATTTTGGAAATTAAACCCTTATCGGAGATAACATTGGCAAATATGTTCCCTCATGCACTGTTTTCTTGTTTTGTTGATGGTTTCTTTTGCTGTGCAAAAGCTTTTTATTTTGATGTAGTCCCATTTGTTTATTTCCTTCTTAATTTTCATTGTCCTAGGAGCTGTATCGGTAAAGATATTGCTACGACAAATGTCTGATATTCTGTTGCCTGTGGTTTGTGCTAAGGTTTTTATGGTTTCCTGTCTTACATTTGAGTCCTTTTCCATTTTGAATTTATTTTTGTTGATGGTGTAAGTTGATGGTCAAGTTTCATTTGCTTTTTTATCTTTAATTTTTGAAAGACACTACAGTGAAAGAGAGGTCCACATTTTTATTTTTAAGTGAGTTAGGAGACAACCACTAAATAGAGAGAAATAGTCCACAAATTTAAAATATTAAAGTAGAAGATTTTATTTGTTGTGATGTTGTATGGTGAAGAACTTTGCCCACCCCCATAGTGGCAGCAACATCCTCTTTTCCTGTTTATTTATCTAGATTAGGAAAGTAAGTTGCAGTTTTACTAAATTTGTCACTTGAAGAACTACCTTCAAAATGGCCTAATCTCAGTGTTTCCCTCTCCAACTTTGTGCTGTCTCATGAATTTTGTTTATATTGTAGATTGTGGTCTGCTTATTGCAAACACTGTGTTGCCTTTTATGATAAGAAACAGACTCCAAATATTCCTTTAGTGAGGAACAAATATTTTGTTTGAAGTGAACCCTAAGAGAGAATATCAGGGATTTCAAGATAGGAAGTTAATCTGTTGTACTGATTGTTATATTAAAAGAAAGTCCAACCTATTATTTCATGCATTTCTCCCTTCAATTGCTTAAAAATGTTACTTCAGAGGGAATTTGAGACACCTCTTTGTATATTATACTTTTATTCTTAGGACAAATTTTTCTAAACAATTTTTAAAAAACATTAATTTTTCCCTTTGGATGTTTGTGTAAATATCTGAACAGTTCTTTAATAATATTGCATGAGTTTCAATCAGGTTTATCTGGGATATTTTTTGTCTGGTCTGCATTTTCCTTTAAGATCTTAAAGGGCATCTGTTTTGTGCCAGCTACAACGAGTACCATTATTGCTATTGAGGGACTTGTTCTTAGTGGTGGGAGCCCCTCGAAAGCTGACCCTCTCACACCCACCCTCACTGTTGTCTTCCTTGCAGCACGGAAGCACTGAGAACAGTGTCCTCACAGGCTGGAGCATCATGGGTGGTGGAGTCAGGCCTTTCCGTGGCATCTCGCTTTCCCCTGCAATTAGCTTAGTGCATGTGTGGAGAGAGGGGTTGGTGCTGAGAGAGGACTCCTGGAGCTTTTTAACCACTGTCATGGTACTCTTCATCACCTCAGAGTCAGGCTTTCATTGAACAGGCAAAAGACATCCATAGTGATGCCAAGTGGACACTTTAAATAATCAAACTGTATAAGTGAAGACTGCTTTATTCAACAAATAAAGGGAGCATACATTCTTGAATGTTTTACTACCACCCTTAGGTATCTACAAAGAATATCCTCCTATCTAATAAAAGAATAATATGCAAATTTGACCATACCGTCACTACGCTACCAGCCAATCAGGAGCGAAGGGCAGGGCTGAGGCGTGTGTGCGTGAAGTGAGGGGCGGCGCGAGGGGTGGGGATGTCGTGGCGCCAGCAGGCCAAGGCGGCCGCTGGGCCAGCGGAGGTCCAATCATAGCCCAGAGCCAGCAGGGGGTCTGGACCTGTGCCACTGTCCTGAGGCCCGGACCTGGCAAACCTGGGTGGCGGCAGGTGTCCCGATGGCCACCCCAGACCCGTGCCGCGTCCCCAGGCCCGGCCACACCACATTAAAGCTCCTTTTATTATTAGCATCTTAAATTAAGGGATACATTTGTTACAATTGATGAGCCTTTATCGACACATTATTAACCAAAGTAAAATCTGCAGTTTACATTAGGGTTCATTCTTTGTGTTGAACATCTTATGGTCTTGACAAATGTACCATTAATGTAGTATCAGAACAGTTTCATTGCCCTAAAGATCACCTGTGACCCACCTATTCATCCCTCCCTGCTCTGAACCCCTGGCCGCCAGGGGGTGATCATGTTGGCAGGCAGAAGGGGTTAGGGGCAATCAGGAAGGCAGGCAGGCAAGTAGTTGGAAGCTAGCAGTCCTGGATTGCGAGAAGGATGTCTGACTGCCTGTTTAGGCTCGATCCCAATAGGATCGGGCCTAAACGGGCAGTCAGACATCCCTGAGGGGTCTCAGATTGGAGAGGGTGCAGGTTGGGCTGAGGGATACCCGCCCACCCCCCGTGCACGAATTTTGTGCTCCAGGACTCTAGTCCTTCCTATATAATAAAAAAGCAATATGCGAATTGACCCACCTTCGCTACATCCACAAGCCACGCCCACCAGCCAATCAGGAACTGGGGTGGAGCCAGCCAGCGAGCGCACAGCCTGGATGGGGGGCGGGGCTGAGAAGGCCAGGGCCGGGGAGGTGGGCTGAGGTGGCCAGGGCCATGGGGGGCGGGGCCGAGGAGGCCTGGGCTGTGGGAGGGCAGGGCTGAGGCAACCAGGGCCGTAGAGGGTGGGGCCGAGGCCATCATGAATGAGGTGGGCAAGGACGAGGCATCCAGGGTCTTGGGGGAGCGGGGCCGAGGCAGCCAGGGCCGTGAGGGGTGTGGCTGAGGTGGCCAGAGTCCTGAGGGGCATGGCCAAGGCTGCCAGGGCCATGGGGGAGTGGTGTCGAGGCGGCCAGGGCTTTGGTGGCCAAGGGTGCAGAGCAGGATTGTGGACGTGTGTATGAGCATGGACCTGAGCGACACACAGTTACACACCAGCACCCACACAGAGTCCTTGGCATGCCACCCATGCCCCCCTGGACCTCCCCCTCCAGCCAGGATCCTCCTGGTCCCACCTGCCGTCAGTGTGGGTGGGAGTCAGTCTGGGGAAACTTTCTCAGACTTGTTTGGTGCTGGGACTGGATGCATCCCAGCTCACAGGCCCCACAGAGGTTCCTGGTGCCGAGGGTACAGAGAGGGAGTGAGGGCATGTGGGTGTGTGCATGAGTGACACATACTCACTTGTCCGCAACCACACAGGGTCCTGGACTTCACCCTCCAGCCCAGATCCTCCAGGAGCGGGGCCAAGTCGCGTGTGAGGCAGGGGGATGTGGCGGAGTTGTGCTTGAGGCGGGAGGTGTGGCAGAGCTGTGCGCCAGGTGGGGGCACATGGCCGAGTTGTACTCGAGGTGGGGGAGCAGGGCCAGTTGCACTCGAGGTGGGGGAGCAAGGACTGAGTAGTGCTCGAAGTTTTGGGGGACATGGTAGAGTTGCGCATGAGGTGTGGGGAGGTGGCCAAGTCGTGCCCACCAGGTGGGGACGCACGTACCCAAGTGACACACACTCACACACCAGCACTCACACAGTCCTCAGCATGCCACCCACGCCTCCCTGGACCTCACCCTCCAGCCCAGATCCTCCCGGTCCCAAGCCCTGGGGTCGCTCAAATTCAGCACGAGTTTGCAATTTTCCCAAGACACGTTGAACAGTTTTCTCCTAACCCATTTGTGGGAGTGTAATCTGACTTAAAACCAATGGACTGAACTAGAAAGTCAATTTGGAAATGTGAATCAAAATTCAAGTGAATTAGCTTTGGGCTAGAAGTTCCATGTCTGTGAATGTGTCCTAAGTAAACAGTCAAATAAGCAATTATATTTACTGTCATTGTTGATGCCGGGGGAAACCAGAAGCAACCTGTCCCACAATAAAGGGTTAGTGAAGTAAACCGTAGTAATGTCAAACAGTCAGGGATAACACTGTAGCCATTAAAAATTATGTCTGTTCATCCCGTTCGTTGACATGAAAAGAAGGCCATACCCAAATATTAAGTGGAGGTGTGGGTGGAGGAACCCAGGCTCTGATACCAGAATGGTGTTCACTCACCTGTTACTGAGCACTTCCTACATGCCAGGTACGCTCTGGGTACTGACGCAGATGGCCCCCCCCCCTCCAGAAGCCTCCGCACCTCCCCTCCTGCCTCTGGCACAGGATGGCAGGAAGATGAACAACACAGTTCTGGTGTCAACATATCCACTTGTCGCCCCACAGATCAGCCCTGATCACCGGCCAGGCCTAGGGACCCTACCCATGCACGGATTTCATACGCTGGGCCTTTAGTATTGTTTATAATTATGGGCAATATAATCCTATCTAATAAAAGAGTAATATGCAGATTGACCATCACTCCAACACACAAAATTGCTGCTCCCATGTGGTCAAATATCTTGCCCCCGTGTGGACACAAGATGGCCACCACAAGATGGCTAGCAGGGGACGGCAGTTGGGAGGGACCAGGCCTGCAAGGAGGGCAGTTGGGGGCAATCAAGCCTTCAGGGAAGGGCAGTTAGGGGTGACCAGGCGTGCAGGGGAGAACAGTTGGGGAGTACCAGGCCTGCAGGCGAGGGCAGTGAGGCATCAATCAGGCTGGCAGGGGAATGGTTAGGGGGTGATCAGGCTGGCAGGCAGAAGCAGTTAGGGGCAATCAGGAAGGCAGGCAGGTGAGCAGTTGGATTGTGAGGGATATCCGACTGTGATCGGGCCTATATGGCTAGTCGGACATTCCTCAAGGAGTCCCAGATTGGAGAGGGTGCAAACTGGGCTGAGGGACACCCTCCCCCCATGCACGAATTTCGTGCACTGGACTTCTAGTATGTGATATATATTTTTGGTTCTCAGGCCTGACTTTACATTAGACTTTTATAAGAAATCTTAAAAAAAAAACCAACAGAATTCCAAATCATGCCCCTGTTTGTTTCAGGAAAAATCCCTGACATTTAGGCTTTTAAATGCTCCTGAGTTAATTTTAAGGGGGTGGTGTGGGGAGAAGGGTCCCAGTTGCTTCTGTAGGACCGTAGGTTTGGGAGCTGTTGGCTGGCACTGCAGTGGAGACCTGTGAGACATGGTGATGCTTCCTTGGCTGCAAGGAGGAGCTAGTTCCTGGATCCTTACACTGCTACACTGGAAGCCCTCAGTGCTGGCTGCTGAGGCCATCTGAGATGTGAGCTCCCTGAGAAAGGGCAATGCTGTCAGAAGGAAGATAGAAGAAGACTGTGCATTGGAGCAGTAAAGCATTCGATATTCAGATAAAATAAGAGGAATTCTGACTGTGGTGAAGCAGTGTTTCTACTTTTCTCCAGCAGAGTTTTGGAAAGGATAACAAGTAATGGCTCTTATCTCTTCTCTAACCCAGTCAACACAGTGACTGAGTTTTTCCTCCAAAAATATTCCAAGACCCAAATTTTATATCCAAAGAAAAAGTTGGCTCTCTCTAGATGATTGATATTTTTAGGTTCCATTTCAGTCAAGGTCATCTTTTAAAAGACCAGTAAAAATTCGGCTGACTCTAGTTGATTTGCTGGAATTTAGGGCGAGAAGTAGTAATTTCGATTTGAAATACATTGTAATACAGGTAATATTTTCACTTTGTATTCAGTGTTTTGTTTTTTTAATTATTTCTTTTTCTTTACTGTCATGTCTCAGTTTGTGTTTAAATTAGAGTTTGCATATTAACCTAATGTGTGTGTACAAATACCCATTTACTAGTGACCGAGTGCAAGGATTCATGCACATTGAAAGGAAATTAGAAGGTGTCCAGCAGGGCAGGACTGGACAAGGTGGTCTGGACACACCCTGGAGCCAACCTCCCATGCTGCCAGCTGCTCCTGGGGTGGTGCTGCGGCTCTAAGGGCATCTATGGAGTGAGAGGGGTGCCTCCAGCAGGTGGTGTCCCTCTGCCTGGCCAATGGGGATCAGGCCAAAACCGGCTCTCTGACATCCCCTGAGGGGTCCTGAGTGCGAGAGGGCACTTTGCAAAGTTGCTGTGGTGTAGGGTGTGGAACGCAAGTGCATATCTGCAGATTTGGGGCGACAGTGCCCCAGCAAAAACATAACCCACGGCCCAAGGTGGAATCTTGCAGCCATTCCAGGAATCTGGCTTCCTGCTCTCTCATTTCAGGGTGCTGTTGCCAAGTCACTGAAGCTTGCAGCTCCTGAGTTGAGCGTCTGCCCCCTGGTAGTCAGTGTGTGTCGTAGGTACTGGTCGGCAGGACACTTCACATATTAGCCTTTTATATATATAGATTAGAGGTCCAGTGCACGAATTTGTGTGTGGGTGGTGTCCCTCTACCTAGCTGACGATCAGGCTGATTGGGGCCTGCCCACTGAGGGGAGGGATCATAGGATGTTGGCTGGCTGTGGGAGGCCAGCTGTGGGAGCACACTGACCAACAGGGGGCAGCTCCTTTGTTGAATGCCTGCCCCTCAGTGGTCATTGCACATCATAGCGATTGGTACAGTTGATTGGTTGATGGGTCATAAGGGTCGCTTAGGCTTTTATACATATAGATATATGCATTTAGATACTCATGTGGATAGTGAAAATGTGCATAAGAGAATTGCTTATGTATTATGGAGTAATTCATTCCAGCCATGGATTGTCAGGGATACAATGGAAACCAGACCATGTGGCTCCTGCCACTGAGAGGACATCTGCAGAATAATGGGGTGACCACTTGGGGACCAATCTCAGTCCAGGGGAGTGTGTGCAGTGCTTCAGGAGTTGTGTAGGTGGTGATAGATGTGGACACTGAAGTCCCGCTTCAGTACGTTTGATGGTGGGCATTGCCTTGCTGTGTCCAGGCAGATTCCTGTAGAGCACTGGTGCAGTAAGATCTTTCAAAAATATCATCCGTAAGTGGGACATATGCCCTTCAGAAGTAATTGTATTTAAATTTGATATAAACTAGAGGCCCAGTGTATGAAATTCAGCATGGGGGAGAGGGAAGGTGTCCCTTAGCATAGCCTGCACACTCTCCAATCTGAAACCCCTTGAGGGATATCTGACTGCCTGTTTAGGCCTGATTCCAGTAGAATCGGGCTTAAATGGGCAGACATCCCTCTCACAATCCAGTACTGCTGGCTCCCAACTGCTCACCTGCCTGCCTTCCTGATTGCCCCTAACTGCTTCTGCCTGGTAGCCTGATCACCACCTAACCACTCCCCTGATAGCCTGATTAATGCCTAACTGCTCCCCTGCCAGCCTGTTTGCCCCTAATTGCCCTCCCATGCAGGCCAGGTCTCCCTGCTCTTCCCTGTAGGCCCAGTTGCCCCAACTTCCCTCCTCTGCTGACCTGGTCACCCCTAACTGCTCTCCCCTGCAGGCCTGGTCCCTCCCAATTGCCCTCCCCTGATGGCCCGATTGCCCACAACTACCCTCCCCTGCTGGCCATCTTGTGGCCACCATCTTGTGTCCACATGGGGGCAGGATCTTTGACCATGGGGGCAGCCATCCTGTGTTTTGGAGTGATAGTCAATTTGCATATTACTCTTTTATTAGATAGGATAGAGGCCTGGTGCATGGGTGGGGGTCAGCTAGTTTGCCTTGAAGGGTGTCCTGGATCAGGGTGGGGGTTCCCTTGGGGCATGGGGTGGCCTGGGCGAGGGGCCTGTGGTGGTGTGCAGGCTGGTCATGTCCTCTTCCCCACACTACCCCCCTGCCCCCCAGTGACCCAAGCAGAGGCCCTGGTTTTTGGGACTTATCTTCTGTAATTGAAACTTTGTAGCCTTGAGTGGAGGCCTGGGCCTGCCAGGGTGTGCGGAAAGCTTGGCTTTCTCCATTGCCAGAGAAACCCAAGCCTCCTGTTCTCTCCGTGGCTATAGCCATCTTGGTTGGGGTTAATTTGCATGCCTGCTCCTGATTGGCTGATGTGTGGCTTGTGGATGTAGTGAAATGATAGTTAATTTGCATATTACTATTTTATTAGATGGGATGGTCAATGTATAGCCTCCTTGCGTGAACATGCCAGAGAGCATTGGGCACCATCGTAGGTCCTTCCTGGAGGAGTGGAGTTTCTGCTGGTGATTTCATGGTCTACCCTGAGAGCCCGTGCCGGGTACAGACTTTTTCTGTGTGTCAGCATGTAATACGTCAGGGTTTCAGTACTAAAGTCTACCAGATACCATCTAACTTAATGCAGTTACAAATAGTGCCCAAGGGGGAGAGAGGCCAGCTCAGCTTTTTCAAAACAATCAATCCCTTGAATGTCCAGGTATGGTAACATCCTCTGCTCTCCATTTTCCTTGGTCTCACACTTGCTCTGTTTCTGGGAAAAGTGATCAGGGATAACAGGCCTGACCACAGTGTGAGAGCCACTTTTAAACTGGGAGCTTTGCTATGTGTCAGAGACCATCCCAGTTGCCTGGCACATGCCATCGCCTCTGTCTCTAACTGGAACCTGTGGATGGCTGCTCCCTTTCTCAGGTGAAAAGTCCGGGCCCAGAAACTCAGTATCCTGCACCTGGAAGGTCCTGGGATCTGTAAGGGCAAGATTTCCTGGATATGTTGACACCAGAACTGTGTTGTTCATCTTCCTGCCATCCTGTGCCAGAGGCAGGAGGGGAGGTGTGGAGGGGAGAGTGGCATCTGCGTCAGTACCCAGAGCGCACCTGGCATGTAGGAAGTGCTCAGTAACAGGTGAGTGAACACCATTCTGGTGTCAGAGCCTGGGTTCCTCCACCCACACCCTCCCTCTTTCCTACTCCTACTTATTGGTCTTTAATTTTATAGTAATCTGCTCTCTCTCTGCACCCCTTCCTACCTCTTGCCTCCTTCTGTGAGCTGTCTGCCTCCCACTAGGATCTGCAGTGGCCAGTCTTGCCCCTTCTCCATTTGGTTTTCAATACAGCAGCCAGAGGGGCCTTTCTAGAGACAGATCTGAGCCCACGGCTCTCCTGTTTACAACCTGGCCGTGTGCCCGCTCACCTTGGACAAGACTAACTTCCACTTTTGGGTGGCCAGGGCCTACAGGCTTGGGCAGGCACGGCTTTGCTCTCATGGGTGCCTGCCTTCTCCGCGTTCTTTGCCCGTCAGACACATGGGTCTTCCTTCTAACTTCCCACCTCAGGACTTCTGCCATGTTGTTACCCCTTCTCAGGTCACTCCTCCACTCATATCTCAGTCCAGGTCCTGCCTTGAGAGAAGCCTTTCCTGACCTGTGCCTTGGAGGCTTGTCCAGCTCCCTGAGTGGCCATCACATGTCATTACATATGTGTGTGATTATTTATATGTGTCCCACTGCACTATGAATCCCAAGAACTTATACAGTGCCTGATGTAGTCAGAAGTATATATTAAACAGCGAGTGAGTGAATGAATTAATGAAAAATGAACAGAATAAAAAGAGCTGGAAATAGCTTGTTTGAGACTTCTGTCTGGATGTTTCTTATTATTTAAGGGAAGTTTTATGAAGATAATTTCATTACAGTATGCAATTTGAGATTGATTATAGCTTATAGAGACTGCATTATTTTCCAGCCAGTTACTCTGGACAAACTCTTAGGCAGAGAGGTAAGGGAACCTTCCCAGGGTCACAGCTGGTCATTGCAGATGTCTTTGTTCTGACCTTTGAGTTGTGTGTGGGGAAAAGATCCTATTTTCATCACTGCTGGCATTTCTGCTGTGCGAGTCCACAGGAACAGCATCAACATTTGATAACATTGCAGTTTTCATGTTGGCATTTAGTGTCTTTCAAGAACATGTGTTTATGTATGTTTTTTCTTATAATCAAGTGTGCTTAGAATTTAATTGCATAACAGCCTAAGAATGCACCGATTTATGGCCTAAAGATGTGCATGTCTTGTAAGATGGTACCCACCATATGAAGCAGCTTGCCTCTGACTCCCCCAGGCCTGGGCAAGGGCCACCTTCTTGGGTTCTTGGGGACTGAGGGTAAGGAGAGCATGTGCCTTGAGCAAGCTCTGGTTCCAAAGTGCCTGCTCATGGGGGCAGGGCAGCCAGTGGTGTGTGATGAGTGGATGTTGGAGATGCCCCAGCCAAGAAGGGGCACAGCAGCCCCCCAGCTTGCCTAGATTCTGTGACTGTTAAGTGTTAAAAACTCGCTGCTATATGAAGTCATCTCTCCTTTCTCGTCCTCTAAGAATGTTCAGTGCCGCAAGCCTCAGTGGTCCCTGCACTCTGGAGGGCCGAGTGGGCCACGGGAGGCTGCTGCCTGGGTCTGTGCAGAGCGCTGCTGTGTGAGGCAGCATTTGGTCCTGCAGGTACAGTAGGTACTGGATTAAACAGGTCTGCTGTCGCAGACAGACACCAGGCACCTTTTAGCAGGAGCTGTGTTTGGATTGGAGTTTCCAGGGCCTTATCAGGAGCCACCCCTAGTGACACAGCCAGTGCCAGGACTAACTTTGACTTTCACTGTTCGCCAAGGGCTTGCAGAACACCTTAAAGGAAAAAGATGGAGGCGCTGAGAGTTCAGATGTTCATGCCCTGTGCCTTTGAGAGCTTGCATCTGTAAGTGAAGTCTTATTCTGGAAATAATTCAGGGACCACTTAGCAGGAGTTATTTTTGTTTTAAGGGGAAGGCCAGAGAAAGGAAAGGTTTTATTGGGAGGTAAAACACTGGAACTGTTTACTTGTGGCTTTCTTTATTCAGCTTGCACTGTGCCTCTAGGTGGGCATGACAAGGAGAACAGCAAAATTAGGGAAAATCAGAAGCTAGCCTTTTTGCCTTTCTGTTTAAGTTGAATGTTGTTGTTAAATTAATAATGCTCAAAAATGACTGCTTGAAAAAACCTCAGAACAGGTCTTGATTTATGATTACAAGGTAGACTGTAGTCCAGCTTCATTAGGAATTGGAAAGGTTTTACTCAGGAAGAAGAATGTGCTTAATAGTAACATTTATTAGAACTGTACCCTTACAGACACTTGGGTTTTTGCTGCTTTTTCACTCTGACTGGAATGTTAACAGTTGCACTGATAAACATCTCCTTTTGCATTTCTATATATTGATTGTTTCCTCTTTGAGAGGAAAACAAAACATCCAAACATCAGAATCATCTGCAGGGCAAATACATGTAGAATGAATTATGAAATAGAAATACTAAATGGATGATACCTCTCCCCACCTTCTTTAACACTTACTTTCAATGTTAGGTGATAAGATTTGCAAATAATACTAAGAGCTGTATTCCTAGGTGAATAGGCATTCTGGCAAATCAACTTATGCAAAAGCCACCTCTGGGCTTAATAATTATTTACTGAGCGTTCCTGGGTCATGAGAGAGGCTGTATTAAGTCAGGAAAGCATTATGTTCAGCAGCTTGTGAAGGTGTTTAAAGATGGCAATAATAAATGGAAAAATACTAAATGTAGTTGAATTATTTTGAGAATTTGATTCTTAAAAGAAAATTCCCACAAATTTAAGTGTGGCTAAAGTTTATGTTCAGTAGGTATATCTTAAAAGGTCTTATAGAAGCTATTAAAATGATTTCAAATTTCTTATGCTATTTTTGCTGCACCGAGTTTTTCATAGATTTTTTTTTCATGCTGCATGTCATTAAAACAGTTTAATTATCTCTTTAAAATGATAATTTCTATGAACAAAGTATATACATATGTAATTATGTCTTTAAAATGGCATCATGCTAGAAATGTTTGTTTCTACTTTGTAAAGCAGATAATAGTGAGATGATAATCACCCCTTATGATTCATACTCCATTAGAATGTCCTCTATAAACTTAATAATTTTTAAAACATTAATTTTAAATTGTTGGATGTTGTGAATGGCCAAACGTGTCCTTCTGATGCAGCGTAAGAACAGTCGTGCTTTCACCCTTGAATGAGTGCCAAGTTCATCTTGATTTCAACTACTTTTCATAATTACTTTGAAGTTTTGTTCTGGTTAACGGGAATGCTTGCATGGGAGCACACTTCCCCTGTAGACTCGCAGAATGAAATCCTTAGCACATATCATTGACAACCTTGTTCACTGAGCTGTTGCCATTAACTTCTTTGTGCCTGTTATTTCAGGGAGGGCAGGGCGCACACTGTGAGTTAATTGTTTCTTTTGTATTTTCCTCCAGGAAGGGAAGGCACAGCATAGCAACAGTCTAATAAGAGTTTGGGCTTCCTCGAAAATCACTTCAGTTTTCACTAGTTGTGAGGTGCTGAGATGTTCAGAGGGTGCGAGTGCAGGAATTAAATAAAATGCATGGCAAATAAATCCTAGCCAAGCTTTTACTGACTGACTGTCCATATGGAGTGTTGACCACAGCTCATTAACACATTTGAATCTCATATCCGCTGGATGACAGGTACTTTTTCCTGCCTGTTTTGCAACTGAGAACATTGAGGTGTGGGCAGGTGAAGTCACAGAGCTGAAGGGGGAGAGTCAGGATGTCAGCCTGGGTGTGCAGCTGCAGGGCCTGTGCTGCTCCCTCTGTCCTGTGGATCTTCATTCAATATCCTGAATGAGGTGACATTTCTTCCTCTGCCTTTTTATGGACAGGTTTCTCCCAGACCAGATTCTCAATTAACCAGACTTTCAGTTATTGAGGGACAGGTTCTCAATTAACCAGACTTTCAGTTATTGAGGGGCCACAAAGAGTCCAATGTTACAGAATTGTCTATCAAGTGTATTTTTTATGTTGAACCAGCTATTGATTTTATAAGGCAGCTGTTTGAGGGAGGAGAAAACTCTATTAAACTATACATTGATTATAAGATCTGTTTTGATTTGGAAAGTCTTAAAATGCAAAGGGAAAGTTTGTCTTAGAATTAAGTAATATGGTCTCTAGAACTCAGATCTCCTTGGAAAAAAATGTATCTGTCACTGGATGACTTAAGTTAACAAACTGAGTGAAGGTCTTCCAACACCAAGGTTCTAGTATTATCTGACTTTATGAGGTGGGGTATTTGTTAGGGTAGAGACACCAAATTTACCCATCGAATATGTATGTATTTCATCCTACTATGTGCCAGATATTCTTCTAGATGCTGGGGAATAGAAATGTGATTTCTGTCTTCATGAATAACCAGGTATATTCCAGCTCCATCACTAAGTTTAGGAGCCTCATCCTCATGGTCCAACATGGTGCTGGGGCTCCTGCCATTACAGTCAAATTCCAGGTAACATGATGGAAGAAGTTTCAAAGAATGGTATATCTCTCTCTTTCTTTTTAATTCTTTATTGTTGAAAGTATTACATATGTCTCCTTTTCCCCACTTTGACTTCTCCCCCCTGCCTCTGCCCCCTAGCACATGCCTTTACTTCCCTACTGTCTGTGTCCATGGGTTTTGCTTATACGCATGCATACAAGTCCTTTGGTTAATCTCTTAGCATGCCCCCGCTCCCTTCTCCTGACTTCTCTCTGAAGTTTGACGCTCTGTTTGGCGCTTCTATGTCTCTGTATCTATTGTTTACCAGTTGTTCATTATATTCCACAAATGAGTGAGATCATGTGATATTTATCTTTCTCCGATTGGATTATTTTGCTTAGCACAATGCTCTCCAGGTCCATCCATGCTGTTGTGAATGGTAAGAATTCCTTCTTTTTTACAGCAGCATACGTAGTATTGCATTGTGTAGATGAACCACAGTTTTCCAATCCACTCATCTGCTGATGAGCACTTAGGCTGTTTCTCTTGTGGGGCAACTTCCACGACCAGTTAGTTACAAATGACCACGGAGGCGGTTAAGCTGGTAATAAGCAAGCAGGGATTTATTGAACTGGCCAGGATGGTCGCGAGGGCACCACGCCAGTGGAGACCAAACACCCATGGCTGTACCCTCCCAGGTATAGGCAGTCCTTTTAAAGGGTCTTAACCATAAATTTTCATTGTTTTAAATTCTGAGAACAGCTGTCAAGGTTATATCCAGGGTAGGGAGGTGCCAGTGGACTGTGATTGACCCTGTTGCCTTCTCCTTATCTCTAACCATACCTCTTGTTGGACTTGGGAATGCAGTCCTATATCATGAAAGCAGATGGTACAGCTTAACCGCTGGTGCCACTGAGTCAACAGGAATCAATCTTTCAAAATTCAAACAGCAGATTTACCCAAGATGAATGGTACCATATTCCAGTTTTCAAATCTTAGCTATTGTAAATTGTGCTGCCATAAACATAGGGGTACATATGTCTTTTGCTGATTGGTGTTTCTGGTTTCTTGAGATATATTCACAGAAGTGGGATCACTGGGTCAAATGGCAGTTCCAGTTTAAATTTTTTGAGGAAGTTCCATACTGTCTTCCACAGAGACTGCACCAGTCTGCACTCCCACCAGCAGTGCACGAGGGTTCCTTTTTCTCCGCATCCTTATTGTTTATTGATTGGTTGATGATAGCCATTCTGACAGGAGTGAGGTGGCACCTCATTGTTTTGATTTGGATGATTAGTGACTTTGAGCATGTTTTTATATATCTCTTGATCTTGTATATGTCCACTTTTGAAAAGTGTCTATTTAAGTCCTTTGCCCATTATTTGATTGGATTGTTTATCTTCCTTTTGTTAAGTTGTATGAGTTCCCTATACATTTTGGAGTTAAACCCTTATCAGAAATAACATTGGCAAATATGTTCTCCCATGCAGTGTGCTCTCTTGTTGTTTTGTTGATGGTTTGTTTTGCAGTGCAGAAGCTTTTTATTTTGATGTTGTCCCACTTGTTTATTTTCTCCGTAGTTTCAATTGTCTTAAGAGATGTGTCGGTAAAGATATTGCTATGAGATATGTCTGATATTTTGCTGCCCATGGATTCTTCTAAGATTTTTATAGCTTCCTTTCTGACTTTTAAGTCTTTTATGCATTTTGAATTTATTTTTGTGTATGGTGTAAGTTGGCGGTCTAGTTCATGTATCTGTCAAATTTTCCTAGCATCATTTATTGAAGAGACTGTCTTGATTCCATTGTATGTTCTTCCCTCCTTTGTCAAATATTAATTGAGCATAATGGCTTGGGTCAGCTTCTGGGAGCTCTGTTCTGTTCCACTGGTCTAAAGTCTGTTCCTGTGCTAGTACCTGGCAGTTTTGAGAATAGCTTTGTAATATAGCTTGATATCTGGTATTGTGAGCCCTACAACTTTAGTCTTCTTTCTCAGGATTGATGTGGCTATTCTGGGTCTATTTTTATTCCATATAAGTTTTGCAGAGTTTGTTCTACATCTGAACTTGTAGAATGGTTGGGTAGTATGGACATTTTAATGATGTTGATTCTACCAATCCATGAACGTGATATATTCTTCCACTTGTTTATATCTTCCTCTATCTCTTTTCAACGTCCTGTAGTTTTTCGAGTATAGTTTTTTACCTCCTCAGTTAAATTTATTCCTAGGTATCTTTTTGTTGTTGTTGTTGCAATGGTAAATGGGATTGTTTTTTTAGTTTCTCTTTCTGTGAATTTGTTATTGGTGTATAAAAATGCCATAGATTTCTGGGTGTTAATTTTATATCTTGCTGCTTTGCTGGTATTTTCTAAAATGTCACAAAAACCATTTGTGGTACATCAGAGCACATCAAAAGGCCTAATCAGAAATAGATATTGGCCTTTGTAAATCAACATCCAGGATTCAGGCTTATCAAGTCTTCAGGGATGGTTTGATTCAGGTGCTCACTGTCATCCAAACACCAGCTCCTTCTTTTATTTAAAATTTTTTTATTGTTTAAAGTATTACATATATTAGTACATATATCTCCTTTTTTCCCCCATTGACCTTACCCAGCCTTCTCTACCCTCTGTCGCATGCCCTCAACCCACCTCCCCAGTGTCTTACATCCATTGGTTGTGCTTATATGCATGCATGTAAGTCCTTTGGTTGATCTATTTCCCCCTCTCCCCAACACTCCCCAGCCTTCCCACAGTAATTTGACAGTCTGTTCAGTGCCTTAATGCCTCTGTATCTATCTTTTTATTCATTAGCTTATAATGCTCTTTATTTTCCATAAATGAGTGAGATCTGTGGCATTTCTCTTTCATTGCCTGGCTTATTTCACTTAGCATAATGCTCTCCAGTTCCATCCATCCTGCTGCAAATGGTAGGAATTCCTTCTTTTTTATAGCAGCATAGTGTTCCATTGTGTAGATGTACCATAGGTTTCTAACCCACTCATCTGCTGATGGGCATTTAGGGTGTTTCCAAATCTTAGCTATGGTGAATTGTGCTGCTATGAACATAGGGGTGCACATATTCTTTCTGATTGGTGTTTCTAGTTTCTTGGGATATATTCCTAGAAGTGGGATCACTGGGTCAAATGGGAGTTCTATTTTTATTTTTTTGAGGAAACTCTATACTGTTCTCCACAGTGGCTGCACCAGTCTGCATTCCCACCAGCAGTGCACGAAGATTCCTTTTTCTCTGCATCCTCACCAGCACTGGTCCTTGTCGTTTGTTGATGTAAGCCATTCTGACAGGTGTGAGATGGTATCGCATTGTCGTTTTGGTTTGCATCTCTCGGATAATTAGT
Source organism: Antrozous pallidus (assembly GCA_027563665.1). Classification (NCBI taxonomy): domain Eukaryota; kingdom Metazoa; phylum Chordata; class Mammalia; order Chiroptera; family Vespertilionidae; genus Antrozous; species Antrozous pallidus. The sequence goes on along the minus strand of CM050524.1, from coordinate 4,045,247 downwards.
GACTTTGAGCATGTTTTCATATGTCTCTTGGCCTTCCTTCTGTATTTTTTCTAAAAGATTCTATTTAGGTCCATTGCCCATTTTTTTTATTGGATCATTTACCTTCCTTTAAGATATCTAGGAATAAAGTTGTATGAGTTCCCTGTAGATGTTGGAGATTAAACCTTTATCAGTGATAACATTTAAAATATGTTCTCCCATACAGTGGGCTTTCTTGTTGTTTTGTTGATGGTTTCTTTTGCTGTGAAAAAGCTTTTTATTTTTATGTAGTCCCATTTGTTTATTTTCTCTTTAGTTTCCATTGCCTTAGTAGCAGTATCAGTGAAGAAATTGCTTCAGCATATGTCTGAGAATTCTTGCCTGAAGATTCCTTCATTATTTTTATGGTTTCCCGTCTTAAGTTTAAGTCCTGTATCCATTTTGAGTTTATTTTTGTGTGTGGTGTATGTTGGTGGTCTAGTTTCATTTTTTGCATGTATCTGTCCAGTTTTCCCAACACCATTTATTGAAGAGACTGTCTTGACTCCATTGTATGTTCATGCCTCATTTGTCAAATATTAATTGAGCATAGTGTTTTGGGTTGACTTCTGGGTTCTCTATTCCATTCCTTTGGTTTGTATATCTGTTCTTGTGCCAGTACCAGGCTGTTTTGAGAACAGTGGCTTTTTTTTTAAAATATATTTTTATTGATTTTTTTGCAGTATAACTTATAATTAATAGTAGTACATGTTTTCCTTTCCCCTTCCCCCTTCCCCTCCCCCCAACCTCCCCTACCCCCCAGCACATATCCCCACTCTCCCCCCTCCCTGAGAACAGTGGCTTTGTAAATACAGCTTGAAAGCTGGTATTGAGATCCCAGCTACTTTGTTCTTCTTTCTCAGAATTGCTGTGGCTATTTGGGGTGTTTTTTTTTTTAATTCCAGATGAATTTTTGGAGAGTTCTTTTCAGGTCTGTGAAATATGCTGTTGGTATTTTAATGGGGAGTACATTGAATCTATAGATTACTTTGGGTAGTATGGACATTTTAATGATGTAGATTTTACCAGTCCATGAACATGGTGTGTTCTTCCCTCTGTTATGTCTTCCTCTACCTCTTTTATCAGTGTATTGTAGTTTTCTGGAAATAGATCTTTTACCTCCTTAGTTAAGTTTATTCCTAGGTATCTTATTTTTTTTTTTTTTGGTACGATGGTAAATGGGATTCCTTTTTTAATCACTCTTTCTTTAAGTTGACTATTGTTGTATAGAAATGCTATAGATTTCTTGGTGTTAATTTTGTATCCTGCTACATTCCTGAATTCATTTATTAAGTGTGTTAGTTTTTTAATGGAGTCTTTTGTTTTTTTTTTATGTACAATATCATGACATCTGCAAGTAAGGACTGCTTTACTTCTTTTTTTCCAATTTGGATGCTTTTTATTTCTTCTTCTTCTCTAATTGCAATGGTTAGTACTTCCAGTACTATCTTGAATAAGAGTGGTGAGAGTGGGCAATCCCTGGTCTTGTCCTGTTTTTAGGGGAAATGGTTGTAGTTTTTGCCCATTGAGTATGCTGTTAGCTGTGGGTTTATCACATACCAGTGGCCTGGTGCACGAAATTCGTGCATGGGGAGTGTGTGTGTGTGTGTGTGTGGGGGGTGTCCCTCAGCCCGACCTGCACCCTCTTCAATCTGTGACCCCTTTAGGGATGTCCAACTGCTGGTTTAGGCCCACAGGGATCAGGCCTAAACCGGCAGTTGGACATCCCTCTCAGAATCCAGGACTGCTAGCTCCTAACCACTTGCCTGCCAGTCTGATTGCCCCTAACCACTCTGCCTGCCAGCCTGATTGCCCCAACTGCCCCCCTTTCCAGTCTGATCACCTCTAACTGCTCTCCTCCCCCCCGCTGTCCTGATCATCCCCAACTACCCCCCTTGATGGCCTGATCGGCCCCAACTGTTCCCCCCTTCGCCCCCCGCTGGTCTGCTTTCCCCCAACTGCCCTCCCCTGCCAGCCTCATTGCACCTAACAGCCTCTGCCTCAGCCCGGCCACCATGGCTTTATCCGGAAGGTCCCCTGGTCTAATTAGCATATTACCCTTTTATTAGTATAGATTTCTATTACTACCTGCCTGCCATGTCACTCCTCTGTTCCTTTTGGCATCCAAATAAACATACCTTGATGCCAGGTCTTCATTTAATGTAGCTAATTTGAGAGACAGGTGAACCTGGACATGTAAGATCCAGTTACTAAGCACTGATTTGTAAGCACCAGGACTGTCCTGGTGATGTTATACACATCACCTTATTCATCTTCACAGTATCTCTCCAGTAGCAGTGGCATGTTGCCTGTTTACCAATTTGGAATCAGAGGCTTAGAGGGGCTTCAGTAACTCTGCAAGGAAATTAGCCTACCCAGGATTGAAACTCAGTTTTTGTCTAACTCCTGAACCATTACTTTTGCTCCTGTGCAACATTGCTTCCCCTGTAACTTGGCCTATTTCAAAAATCCATTTGTCTTGGAATAAGCAGTTTACTCTCCTAGGTGTTATGACCTGTTTTCTGTTTTGTAACATTGCCAGGTAAATAATTTAAGACTGTGTGTGTTTTTAATTGTTTGTCTATATGTCATTGCTACTGTTATTTAAAGCAAATAAACAATAACAAAGATCAAGTAGCCAGGAAGCTAGCCTGCACATAGGAAAAAAAAAGAAGAGAAAAAGTAGCTGTGCTAAGTGAGTCATCTCTTCACCTGGTGTCATCTCTCCTCTTGGGCATATGCCTGGGAGCATTGGGGCCTCCCGGTGCTTTTTATTGCCTTAATTGTTTACCTCAGTAACTGTTCCCTTGTGCTTTCGCAGTAATGTGCATCTCTTTAATAGAAAGGGATGAACACTGTATAGTATTGAGGTTGTGTAATGAAATTCTGATTCAAAAAACACATGAATGTCAATATTGACTGAAACTGGTGGATAACCAAATAGTTGTTTAATTATTTTTTTTGGTTTTTTGTTTTTGTACAAATGTGAAAATTAAGGTCCAGACCCCCTGCTGGGCATGGGGCTGTGGTGATCTGGACCACAATCGCCGCCCTGGGCTTACCAGGGCCAGGCTTCAGTAGTATCAGCGGAGGTCGGGACCCCCTGCTGGGCCTGGGGCTGTAACAATTGGGACCACTGCCCCCGCCCCAGGCTTGCCAAGGCCTGGCTTTGGCGGGGGTCTGGACCCCCTGCTGGGCCCAGGGCTGCGGCAATCGGGACCACAGCCACCACCCCAGGCTTGCCAGGGCCAGGCTTCGGGTCGGTGGCGGGGGTCTGGACCCCATACTGGGCCTGGGGCTACAGAATCTGGACAGCCACAATCTCAGGCTTGCCAGGGCTGAGCATTGGCGGGTGTCCAGATCCCCTGCTGGGCCCGGTATTGTGGTGATGGGGACTGCTGCTGCCACTGCCCTAGTCTTGCCAAGGCCGGGCTTCGGTGGGGTCCTGACCCCCTGCTGGGCCTGGGGCTGTGGCCATTGGGATCACAGCTGCCGCCCCAGTCTTGCCAGAGCCATGGTTTGGCAGGGGTCTGGACCCCCTGCTGGGCTTGGGCTGCGCTGATCGGGACGGGACTGCTGCTGCCGCCCCAGGCTTGCCAGGGCTGGGCTTCGGTGGCAGGGGTTTGGGTCCAGAGGCCATCTTCCTTGGGGGTTAATTTACATATTGTTTCTATTGGCTGGTAGCATAGTGAAGGTATGGTCAATTTGCACGTTTCTCTTTTATTAGTATAGCTTTTATTATATTGAGGTATGATCCTTCTTTTCTCACCTTGTTGAGAGTTTTTATCAAGAAAGGGTGTTGGATTTTGTCAAATGCTTTTTCTGCATCAATTGATATGACTATGTGATTTTTATCTCTCAACTTGTTTATGTGATGTATCACATTTATTGATTTGTGGATATGTACCATCAGTGCATTCCTGGGATAAATCCTACTTGGTCATGGTGTATGATCTTCCTGATGTACTGCTGGATCTGATTTGCTAGAATTTTGTTGAGGATCTTGGCATCTATGTTCATGATGAATATTGACCTGTACTTCTCTTTCATTATGTTGTCTTTATCTGGTTTTGATATTAGGGTGATGCTGGCTTCATAGAAAAAGTTTGGAAGTGTTTTTCTTCTCTTGAATCCTCTGGAATAGTCTGAGGAGGACAGGTATTAGTTATTCCTTGAATGTTTGGTAAAATTCCCCTGTGAAGCTGTCTTGCCCCGGGCTTTTGTTTGCTGGAAGCTTTTTGTTGACTGCTTCAATTTCTTCCATAATTATTGGCCTATTGAGATGTTTAGATTCTTCTGATTGAGTTTTGTAAGGTTATATTTTTCTAGGAATATGTCCATTTCCTCCAGGTTGTCCAGTTTGTTGGAGTAGAGTTGTTCATAGTATTTTTTTTAACAGTCCTTTCTATATCGGTGGGGTCTGTTATTACTTCACTTCTTTCATTTCTGATTTTGTTTATTTGGGTCCTCTCTCTTTGCTTATTTGTGAGCCTGGCTAAAGGTTCATCAATCTTATTTATCCTTTCAAAGAACCAGCTCTTGGTTTTGTTAATCTTTTGTATTGTTTTTTTGGTCTCAATATCACTTATCTCCATTCTTATCTTTATTATTTCCTTCCTTCGGCTTACAATGGACTTTTCTTGTTGCTCTCTTTCCAACTCTTTGAGTTGTAGGGTTAGGCAATTTATTTTCATTCTTTCTTTCTTTCTTCCTTTTTTTTTTGTAGTAGGTTTGTAGAGCTATGTACTTCCCTCTCAAGATTGTTTTTGCTGTATCCCATAGATTTTGGATTGGTGTGTTTTCATTGTCATTTGTTGCCATGATGTTTTTTTTTTTTTTTTTTAATTTCTTCCTTGATCTCTCTGGTAACCCAGTCATTGTTTAATAGCATGCTGTTTAGACTCCATGTGTTTGATTTTTTGCATTGTTTTTATTGTAGTTGATTTCCAGTTTTATGCCACTGTGTTCTGAGAATATGCTTGATATGATTTCAATCTTTTTGAATTTGAAGAGTCTTTGCCTATGACCCAACATATGGTCTGTCTTTGAAAATGACCCATGTGCCCTTGAGAAGAATGTATATTCTGTGGTTTTGGGATGAAATGTTCTGAAGATATCAATTAATTCCATCTGGCTTAGTAGTCATTTAGGATTGATGTTTCTTCACTGATTTTTTGTTTAGAGGATTTGTTCAATGGTGATAGTGGGGTATTAAAGTCTCCTACTATGATTGTATTGCTGTCAATCTCTCCCTTGATATTCTCCAGGAGGTTTTTTTTTTTTTTTTAATGTATTTGGGTGCTCCTGTATTTGGTGTGTATATGTTTACCAGGGTTATTTCTTCTTGTTGCATTGCTTGCTTTAGTATTATGAAGTGGCCTTCCTTATATCTTGTTATGTCCTTCACTTTGATATCCAACTTTTCAGATATAAGTATTGCCCCCCCCCCCCCAGTTTTGTTTTGTTTTTTTTTCATTTCCATTTGCCTGAGAAACCTTTTTCCATCCCTTCACCCTCAGTCTGTGTGTGTCTTTTTTTCTGCGGTGGGTGTCTTGTAGACAACAGATATATGGGTCGTTTTTTCTTATCCAATTTGTTACCTTGTTTTTTTTATTGGGAAATTTAATCCATTTACTTGTAAAGTTATTATTGATAGGTATTTATTTGTTGCCATTTTTATTTTTTACCCGTGTTCCTTCTTTGCTTTCTCTTTCCTCCCTTCCTTCCTTCCTTCTTTCCTTCCTTCCTTCCTTCCTTCCTTCCTTCCTTCCTTCCTTCCTTCCTTCCTTCCTTTCTTCCTTTTTCAGCAGACCCTTTAGCATTTCTTGCATTGCTGGTTTGGTGGTAATAAATTCCCTTAGTCATTTTTTTGTTGTGAAACTCCTGACTTCACCAATTTCGATTGATACCCTTGCTGGATACAGTATTCTTGGATTCAGAGCCTTTCTTTGCATGACTTTGTATATTTCATTCCATTCTCTTCTGGCCTAATGAGTTTTTGTTGAGAAATCAGTTGCTAGTCTGATGGGGGTTTCTTTGTATGTAACTTTCTGTCTCTCTCTGGCTGCTTTTAAGATTCTTACTTTGTTGTTGGTGTTTGCCAATTTAATTATAATGTGCTTTGGTGTCATTTTTGGGGGGTTCATTTTGCTTGGGACTCTGTGAGCTTCTTGGAATTGTGTGGGTTTTTTCTTCCCTATATCAGGGAAGTTTTCTGTCATTATTTCTTCAAACAGGTTTTAGATTCCTTGCTCAATTTCCTGTCCTTCTGGAAGCCCTATTATGTGGATGTTGTTTTGTTTCATGTTGTCCCAAAGTTCCCTTAGGCTCTCCTCCTGCTTTTTAATTTTTTTTTTTCTAGAAGCTGATCTACTTGGGAATTTTTTCCTATCTTGTCTTCTAGCTCACTGATGTGGTCTTCTGCTTCTTTTAGTCTACTCTTGATGCTTTCTATTGAGTTCTTTAAATCAGCGATGTCATTTTTCATTTTTTCTTGATTCTTCATTTCCTCTTGGTTTTTATTCATATTGTTGAATTTGTCTTCCATTCTTTTCAGCCACCTTATGGCCATTTCTCTGAATTCTTTCTCTGACAGGTTGCTTGGCTCCATTTCGTTTACTTCCTTTTCTGGTGATGCCTGCTTTTCTTTCATATGCGGGCTGTTTCTTTGTCTCCCGTGGTCTCTCTTCTCCGGGTGTCTGGTTATGTAGTTCTCTCTCTCCAATAACACTTCCTGTGTTCCCCTCAGCTATTGTTTCTGCTCCAGGACAAGGCTCAGGACATGTCTGTCTATTCTGCCTCAACTTTTTTTTTTTGTCTCTAGAAGGATATTGATGTATTGAAACATTATTAAAGTTCTCTTGATTTTGAGCTAATCAATTATTGAGATTACTCTTAATGGTACCTACTAAAGGTCCAAGTTAAGGAATACTCATCTTAAATATATGAGAGGGTCAAATTTTTATCAACTATTGGGGCCTATGTGTTGAACAAAGAAGATTTCATATTTTAACTTATATATCATTGTTGGTTCTTACTTTTTAGTATGTTTTCCTCCTCCTGTACAGTGAAAGGTACACAGCCCCAGAGGCAGCAGTCCCATCCACTGTGGACACCGTAATGTTCCTCACAGCAGAGAACCTAGCCTTTGGAAAACATTCAAATATTGGTTGAAGGAAAACAGAAGAGAAAGCCTAGCTATACCTTGCAAGCCCTTTTTACTTTCAGTACTAGAAACCTGTAGAATTAATTGTTTGGCTGGTAATATTCCTGGGAAATGCTGGATTTGGGCAGGTCTTCATTTTTTGGTTTGAGTTTTGACTAGTAAAACTCAAGGTTGGCAAAAGTTCAGAAGATCTCAATTTTTGAAGTTGAACTGTGAAATCTGGTGCTTTCACACTTCCATGGTTAGACTCTCAGCTATTTTAAGTAAAAATGACAGTTTCTTACTTTATTTAAATTTCAATATTTTCTTATTGGTACTTGCCTCCATGGTACATGGTGAAAAAAAAATCATCCTTCAATTTGCAAGGTGATTGCTCTGAAAGAACTGGAAAGATGTTCAATCATTCCGAAGTGTTTGAGTGTCAACTAGAAAGATATACTGTTTTCCAGCGCGTACTTCAGTGAGTTTGCACTGGAAGGCAATTTCAAAAGTCTCCTGAGAATTTCTTCCAGCTGACAGAACAATCTGGTCAGGGCAGTTTCTGTAGATACAGCCTGTGATTCTTTTAGTTGTGATAAAGTTGTTCTGTTGTAACCATAAAGGTCCACAGGCATTTTCTGGACTGATGTTTTTGTCTGCCTGGTTTTAGAGCCCATTGGCAGGGCTGATCAGTCCTCCTATCCCATCTCATTCCACACATTGATTCTGTTTTTGAAGGACTCTTCAAGCTCTTGCCAGGCTTCTGGAGGTAGGCATGGAGTGTGAATTTCCTCAGACAAGGATGGAGGTACTCTGGTCTAAGAATCAGAGATGTGGGTTCTCCTGCCAGCTGCAACTGAAGGGCTGGGTGGATGTGGGTGTTTTGACTGTTAATTTCTAAACATGGCAAGAGATCAGAATCAACTGCAGAATATTTTTTAAAGATTTTTTTAACTGATTTTTAGAGAGAGAGGGAGTAGGAGAGAGAGAGAGAGAAATACTGATGTGAGAGGGAAACATTCATTGACAGCCTCTTGTACACCCCTTACCAGGAAATGAGCCCAAAACTTGACCATGTGCCTTGACCGGGAATTGAACCAGCAACATTCTGTGCACTGAACATGCCCAACCAACTAAGCCATATTGGCCAGGGCAACTGTAGAATTGGGCTTACCTAAACTGAAATCAGTTTCTAAGGATGGAGACTGGGCATTTTGATTTTAGACCAGTATTCAGCTGATTTTGTGATAGACAGCCTCGTGCATTTGGAAACCCAGTGGCTTAACCCCTCCATGACATAGATTCCTCACTTGTACTTTGGGAAGCTGATGCTGTTGTGTCTTTCTGTGTCTCCACTGTGGACGTGAGCGTCGTGTTGTGCTTTTCTGTGCTGACGCACACTGTGCCCTAGTGCAGGTGAGTGTTAGGCTGTGAGCTCTAGCAACTGCATGGTTATCATGAATATTAATTTTTTCTGGAGAAAGATACTAGGATTTTAACTTTTTGACTCATGTGATAATTGCAGCATAAATTATCTTCTCTCTTCACCTTTGAAACATGTTGTCAAGTTCTCTGATTTAAATATGGATGCCTAAACCCTAAAAGACGAATCTGCTATGGTCCAGACTTGCATAGAGGTGTGTAGGAAGTCACTTCCTTACATCAGGAATGAAGTAGCATGTTAAGTTTTATACTCTTTTTTTTTTCCTCACTAATTTTTGAATGCTGTTCCCATTTATTGGACTACGTTTTAGTCATGTGCTTAGCTTTTTAAAAATTGGATTTATTGGGGTTTCATTGGTTTACAAGACAATACAGGTTGCAAGTGAACAACTCAAAAAATGTGGGCTGCTTGACGAATTTGCATGCAGTCCTTGCAGGGGCCGTGCTCATCTTCTGTGTATTGTTGCAACTTTAGTGATGTGTTGCCGAAATGAGCACCGTATGCTTAGCTTTTTACGTCTTTTACAAATTTTAATCATCATCACAGTGTTCACAGGCAGATGTATTTTTTTTAATTGTTGAAGTATTACAAATAGTAGAACACATGTTTACTTTTTTCCCGCCATTGACCTCCCCCTGGCCTCCCCTACCCCCTAGCACCTGCCCTCACCTGGCCTCCTGCCCCAGTGTCTTGTATCCATTGGTTATGCTTATATGCATGCATACAAGTCCTTCAGTTGATCTTTTACAGCACCGCCCCCCCAACCACCCCTGCCTTCCCATTGTAGTTTGACAATCTGTTCAATGCTTCTTTGCCTCTGTATCTATTCCCCCCCCCCCATTTATTTTCTTCAAAAAATTTTGCGTCTGCATGCTAGAAATAAACATATAAGAACAAAAAATGTTTGAGTCTCAATTTCAATGTCCAACAATTCTGAGTCCCATTTTCAATGTCAAATAGTTCCTTATGTGTACACCAGTGGCCCAGTGCACAAAATTTGTGCATGGGGGAGAGGGGTTGATGGGGATGTGTCCCTTAACCTGGCCTGTATCCTCTCTAATCTAGGACCCCTGTGGGATCCGGCTTAAACTGGCAGTTGGACAACCCCCTCGCAATCCAGGATTACTGGCTTCTAACTGCTCACCTGCCTGCCTGCTCGATCTCCCCTAACCACTCTGCCTGCTGGCCTGCTTCCCCCACCTGCCCTTCCCTCCTGGCCTGATCACCCGTAACCACCTCTGCCTTGGCCCTGCCACTATGACTTTGTCCGGAAGGACATCTGGAAGATCTCATGGTCTAATTAGCATATTACCCTTTTATTAATATAGATGTTAGCAATGATATCTGGATGGTGGACAAATGATGGCAATGCAGGTCCCACCCTCGCTGGTTTGGTCCTGGGCAACCTGCAGAGATACCCAGCTACTGACTTCTAGCATGGCAAGTTGTTGTCAGCGTCTTCCATCTCTAGACTGTTTCTCCTCTTGTCTCCCTGGTTAGAGCATACCTGACAATTCCTCTCTGTTGCAGTAATCCATATGGTCTTGGAGTTGTTTTCTGAAAATATACAAACATATTCTCGACCAAAAGTTAATAGAGCAATTTTTTCTATAAATTTAACTTGGGATCCTTTTTATTTTTGCCCAAATGATTTTCCTTTGGCTTATTTTGACACCATGTGTGTTTTTCATGGGTGTCTTGCTTATCCCAGGCAAAATCTGACCTTTCCGTGGTGGAGTGCAGCGCTCCTCTGAATCTGCGTGTTTGCGCTAATTGGGGACCAGTGTTCTAGGGTTGTCAGCTGTTCGGTGGGTGTCACAGTTGTAGATTTTCAGGCTTTTCCCCTTCAAGATGGCACGGTCTGCATCCAAGCCAGTGGCTCCGTGAGAGAACCCATCAGCACTGGGGGGCTGCTCGGTCAGGGGAAGCCCGTCCAGCAGTCCCCTACCTTCTCCTGGAGTAAAGCTGTCCCCCAACTCGCCAGCAAACTCCCCATGCGACCCTCAGCTATTCTTTCTGTCTGCTTCTGGACAAGGCCCGGGACACGTCCATCTATTCTGCTGCCATTTTCCTCTTTACTCATAAATGCTCTTTATAAATAAGAAAAATTGAAGCTCAGAGATGGACTAACTTGGCCACAGTTACAAGTTAGTAAATGGCAGAGCTTGATTCTATGTGAGGAAATGAAAAGAGGAAATGCAGGGGAAAGTTTATCAGCTCCTTCAGCCTAGAGGACAAATTCCAACTGACTTCTAGTCTCCTACTACGAGACCTGGTGTGGAGGCCAGAGCCTGAGCCCTAGGCCTAGTAAAGGGTTTGGCAGCACTGTCACTGGCGAGGAGAAGGCAGGCAGGTTGTGCTTAGATGCTGGGGTAATGGATTGCATGGAGTTTCTGATATACTTAAGTGGTCAATAAAGGCAGTGGGATTAACTATTTGAATTTAGAATATACCAAATAATTTGGGGCACAAGTCCTCAAGTAAGTATCTGTGGCTACCTGGTGTCCCTATTCCAGCTACTGGGTCGAGCACTTTAACTTAATTAACAAGCTTATTTAATCAACACCATACCTTTGGGAGAAACATTCTGTAGAAGCTCGGAGAGGTGGGAGGGCTCCTTAAAAATCACTGCTTACCAGGGACTGAACTAGAACATGAGCCCATTGATGGCAGTCCCAGCCCACTGTGCAGGATGCCGCGTCTCAGGGGGGTGTGAACGGCTTCAGTGGCTCCTGTGTGAGCCGGTACAGGCTAGGCCTCTGGGCTTTCAGAGGGTGGTTTCTTATGGTGAGGCGTGTGCCTTCCCACCTGGAACTGGATAACAGTCAGATAACCTAGATAAATGCCATTTTAAGGCATCTCATAAAAACTATATGATCAGGGCTTTAAACTCTCTGAGATTAGAGAACAGATAGTCCGGCACCTTGCAAAGAGGAAGCACTCCCTCACTGAAGGGTATCTCCCCAAAATGTATGCATACACTTTGAATAATTATAAAGGCACTGTTTATTAAAATACATTTCATTTTGAAAATTGAGCTGTCAGCTGTTATAGTGTGTGTACCTTTTTGGGGACACCCTGAATTTATTGAATAAATGACCTTTACATAATCTGATTAAAAGGAATCAGACTCCTGGAATTAGGATTATCTAAGGCAGGGTGAGCTTCTCTGGCCCTAGATAAGTTCAGTTAGCTTCTATAATTAAATGCATTTGGACAGCTCTGCTTGCTTACTTACATCAGAGACTTCAGTATCAGTGTCTTATTTTACAATAGACAGTTTAAAAACTAGATTTTTTAAAAAAGAACTAATAATTAGAAAAGTAACTTCTGCAAGGTTGTATTATGCAATTGTACTGAAACCTATATTATTAACCAATGTCACCCCAATAAATTCAATAAACAGTTTCAAAAAAATAAAAAATAAATATGCTTTGTGGTCACTTGTAATGTTCTCACCTCAATTATGAGTTTAAAACATTTATGCTTATTTGCCCTACTAACATTTAGAAGTGTGGATATCTTCATTTTTGTCTATAAGGTGATCATTACAAATTCAATTATTTCGAAGAGAAAGGAATGTTTAAAAGGTTGAAAGTGAAGCTGAGAACTTGGAGTTAACTTAATGACATAGAAATATCCCACAAGGAGTGTGTGCAGTGACATAATTATAATCTTCCTTTGCACTTTATTTTTGGAAGATTTGTTAATATTGTCAACTAGTGAGCTCTGCTAGGTTTTCTTAGTGGGGTTTCCTTTTATTTACATGGATATACTGTCTCAATATGTTTTATTTTCTGATTGGATAGTTCAGTAAATACTTTAAATGACATTGTTACTGACTTTTAAGTCCCAAGCCTTACGGTGGTTGGTAACTCCTAATTTTAACTTAAGGAGTCTCCAGAATGCTTTACATGAATTGACAGGATTTCCCACTTCTTCCCCCTCCCCCCTCCCCCATATCACAGTCAGTGGGCAGCTAATTAGTACAATTATTCTACAGCTGCATTTGCCACTGCATAAAGGGTTGCTCCTGTTCCTATCAAAAGGATCGGCCTCTCTGGAAGTCCTGGCCTGACAGGCTTTGACTGCTAAGACTTCATCTATTCATTTTAAGTAGTACCCCACTCTGCCCTTTGTTTTCTCAGTTTAGGGAAGTACTAGTACATTTTAGTTTTGCTGATCTACCAGATGAATAGATTATTTTGAGTAATGGCTACTTTTATTATGTGGATGAGTACATGTTTTACTCATAAGCAGAGTGTCAGTATTGTCCACTCTGTGTGTGTCTGGAGGAAACAGTGATAATAGAGGGTTAGGTGGTTCTGGGATTCTGAAGACTGAGCCCCTCTGTGCTGGAGGCAGCCCCTGAGTTCCCATTGGATTGTTAATATCCTGTCTGTGATGGATCCAGGCCCCTTTTCTAGCCAAGTGGTGACTTTGATCATTTAGGTCATTTTTTCATCTTCTGAAATTAGCAGCATATAGTCTGCCATTGAGAAAAGTCACTATGGCTTTATTTAGCTTAACTGGGGAAAGACTGGAAAAGAAATTTGCCTGCAATTCCACTCTGACTCTGGCCACTTGGCAACTGTGCTCATCTCTAGGCTTTCCCTGTAGGCATGTGTGTTTGTGAGCATACACATGCTGTTCTTATTTTAACTTAAAATGTAAATACATTTTTGAATCCCACTTTTTAATGTGCTCTTATTACATGTATTTTCCCCTTTGCTCTGTAGTCTCTATTTTAAAAAATGCTACATTATCAAATTCATGTGTCATTCATGTATTCTGATTTACTTTTTTAAAAACCTATTTTATGCTTAAATCTCTTAAATGGTTTTATTTTCCCCCCAATTTTGTTCAGGTATAATTGACACAAATTGTATATACCATGTTTGAAGTATATATCTACATGTACTTATTGTGAAATGGTTATAATCAAGCTACATAACACATCTGTCACCTCACATAGTTACCTTTTTTTTTTTTTGTAATGAGAAGAATCATTCCCTATAGCCTCTACACTGTACCTCAGGTACTCAGACCTTACTCATCTTGTAACGAAAACTTTGTGCCCTTTGGCCAGCATTTCCCTCCTAATTTATTTAACCGTTTTCAACAAATTTAGGTGCACAGAACCGTTAGCAACTTGAAAATAGCTTTGTAATGTCAGGTTTTCTACATTTTGAGTTATTTTCTTAAGAATGTTGTCCACGAATGAAATTTTGAATCAGATTGTATGAGCAATTTCACAGCTTTCGGTCAGACCTCGAAGTTGTGCTCTTAAAAGACTGTAATGATGCTTACCAGCAGTGGTCCAGGGTGAGGAGATCCTTATACTGCTTCATGGGTGCTCACTTAAAAATTGGATCATACCTTGACTATTATTTTGCATCTGGCTTTTCTAAGTTTATTATATTTCATCCCAACAATACCTCCACTACTCACCTGACACAATACATACATGGTTATTACAATTTTATTGACTGTATTCCCTATGCTATAGTTTATATCTCCTATTTTTTTTAAAAGATATTTTATTGATTTTTCACAGAGAGGAAGGGAGAGGGACAGAAAGTCAGAAACATCGATGAGAGAGAGACATCGATCAGCTGCCTCTTGCACACCCCCCACTGGGTATGTGCCCGCAGCCAAGGTACATGCCCTTGCCGGAATCAAACCCGGGACCCTTCAGTCCGCAATCCAACGCTCTATCCACTGAGCCAAACCGGTCTCGGCTACATCTCCTATTTTGTGACTATTTTATAACTATCAATTTATTCTTAATCCCTTCAACTTTCTTTTTAAAATCTTTACTGGAGGATATGTTTTAAAATTTTTAAAATTGGTTTTGAGAGAGAGAAATGAAGAGGCCGTGAGAAACATTGATGTGAGAAACATTGATCAGTTACCTCTTGTACTTGACCTGACTGGGGATGACCGGGGATCAAACACTCAACCTGGGTATGCCCTAAACCTGGAATCGAACCCACAACCCATCAGTGCATGGGACGTTGCTCCAACCCACTGAGCTTCTTTTTCACCCAGGGCAATCCCTTCTTTTTCACCCAGTCCCCCAAGCCCCTCCCGTCTGGCAACCATTTGTTCTCTGTGTTTATGTGTCTGTTTCCATTTTGTTTGTTCATTTATTTTGTTCTTTAGAGTTCACTTATAAGTGAAATCATATGGTATTTGTGTTTCTCTGAATGACTTATTTGTCCATCTGTGCTATTGCAAATGGTAAAGTATATGGTTGTTTAACTCCTATTCTGTACACCTGAAACTAATACAAAATAATATTGAATGTAAACTGTGATTTAAAAATAAAATTTTAAGTTCTTTTCAATAAAATAAAATATGTAACAAAATATCCATTAAGAACAAATAAAAGTAAGTTGATTATACTGTGTAGTTTTTATTCAGAATAATACATATATTTCTCTACCATTTAATGGCTGCGTAGTATGACATTATATGAACCTGCCACAATTTAGGAAACAGGTAAATAGGTAAACTGCCAGCTGGCCCTCTGTGATGGAGTTTTCGGGGAGTGTGAGCGGAGCAAGCATAAACATTTCTTCATCCTCACCTGCAGAGTCTGAAAGAATTCATGAGGGTGGCTGATGATTTAAAGGCTTTATTTTATTGTTTTATTAGAAGGTAAAGACAATACTCAGGTTTATGCTCTAAAAAGCTGCTTCCCTTGAAGAGTGACCCAGGAGTGAATCTTTTCTCGAATGTCATCTTTCTCCATTTCCAGATGCTGAGATTTTGCACTGTTTGTTCTGAACATAACTTTTAGAAAAGCAGATTGCAGTAGGTAAACAGCCTCTCAGACTCCATCCCAACCCAACACACTTCCTTCTGGCAGCACTGAGGGCTTCTGCCGCAGTTCTATGTGAGGAAAATCTCTCTGCCTTCAGACTCAGCCCTTTAGGCAGCTTAAACCTATAAACCTCATTCCTGCTGTTAGTTTTTTTTAGTGAAAATGGACAAAGGGATAGTTCTTTAAGTATGAAAAATAATTCCATGTTGTAAGACTGTTCTAAACATATCCCTTTGTTCCGACTATATTTTAAGATTATATATGTTCTATGGACAATTAAGATGCAATAATAAAGTATGATTGATAAAAAATGGAAATAAAAAACAGTTAAATTTTCTAGGTAATAATAACAGCAACAATGACTATTGAGGCAATAATACATGGTATGGTGCTCATTGTACTAGGGGATTTATGTGAATTATTATTTTATCTAATTCTCACAAAATCCTTCTGAGCAAGGGCTTTAAAATATAATGATGCAATGGAAATTTAAAACACACACCCCACATTCATAAATAGATAGTCTGGCAACACCTATTGTCATCCCTCTATTCTGGACATCTGCCGATGTCATAGAACTGGCAAGATGAGTGATTGTAAACCCTATTTAGGAAAATTAGGAAGTCATTTCTTCTTCACTGGTGACTACTGTCTGAGCATTAGGAATGATTTTGGGAAGAGCCAGTGCCCTGCGAGGAGAAGTCAGCTTCCTGGGGAACTCGGAGTGTGTGAGGAAAGGCCATGCCAGCGTACATCAGAGGACATGCACAGAGAAAACCAGGAGGAGGAGTTGGGTGTCAAGCCAGCTTCTGGTCCCTTTCCCAATGGCTGAGGTCAAGTTCAGTGTGAATATTTTCCTCCAGGTACTTTCATTAATGGTTTTTACTTTCTGTATCTTAGAAAAATGACCCTTTTGGCGAAATGCACCTTTCCTTTAAAGTACTCCATGTTAGTAAACATTTCAGACATCTTCGAGGAATTGTGACAACTTGTAGTAGTTATTTGGTTAGATTCGTTTATAAAGAAGCAAATCAAGCAATTCACTTTTACATGTAGGAAACAGGTGCCATTGTGTGCATTGCTTCTCAGCCACATGATAAAATGGAATCAAGATGACTTATTTTAATTAAACGGCTAATGACTTGCTTGCTGTCACTGCGTGATTCTCAGTTGTGTGGAGTCTACTCTGCAACTTGATTACATTTGTACAGCTTCATTTCATGGGGTATCATACAAATTAGGATATCCCAGATGCAAATTAAAGGTCTCAATAGGGAACTAAAAGTGCATTTTTTTGGTTTTCCCACAGCAGTTCCGAGGAGCATCCCGGGGCCTCCAAGCCTCCACTAAGCTCCTCCAGCATGACATCACGTATCTTGCTACGCCAGCAGCTCATGCGTGAGCAGATGCAGGAGCAGGAGCGCAGGGAGCAGCAGCAGAGGCTGCAGACGGCCCAGTTCATGCAGCAGCGAGTACCTGCGAGTCCGACGCCGGCCATCAACGTCAGTGTACCCACTACCCTTCCCTCTGCCGCCCAGGTGCCCATGGAAGTCCTTAAGGTACGTGAGGGTCGCTCGTGCTGGTTAGATGAGCCCTCTGCCAAACCAGCATTTTTCATTTTCTAGGTGTTTTATTTGTCTGAAATGTGTACTTGTCCTAGCGATCTGTCTGAATCATGTCAGTCTTCGCCAACCCCACCTATTCCTCCATGGCTTTGGATTGTAAGATAACTGCATGCTCTTGTCCCCTTAGTGCAGACCTTGTTTAATGAGGAAGAGTGATGTTCCATGCAAAATCACAAGTAGAAATGGGTGTCTGCCGAAGCCATATCTTGCCGTCTTCCTTTGGGAAAGTTTAAAATGTAAAAGGAGCCTCTTTTAATAATTGTATGCATTTTCCCCTAATACATTCCATGGTTCTTTTTTAAGTTTCTTCTTTCTGTAGTGAGTAATATTGGCTATAGAGCCTGATTTTTTTAGAAGGTCTCTTTAGGTTAAACCAGGATGAGCTTCCTCGCTTTCACTGCCAGAGGGCATGACCCTGGACTGCAGGGAGTTGTCTCTGTGGGCCTTTGATTCCGTGCTGGAGTGGAGGCTGCGGAGCCTGTTAGCCTCATCCCATCTGAGCCAGCAGCTTCCCAGTTACCGGTAACATTGCAGCATGTGAGCATAGACTTCCATCCCACACACGTGCCCTCTGCATCACATTCGGGAGAGACTCCCTAGTTTAAACATAAGCACCCCAACTCTTAAATATGACCAATGCAAGAAAAGTTCCCGTAAAAAAGTTTTAACCCATTCACCTAATTGATTCATTTTGAAGAGTCTCGAGTTTGCTATTCATTAAACAATGTGAACTTCACACGTCGGCGATTCATTGCTGGTCTCTGCCTTCCTCTGTGCTCACAAAACCATCTCCCATTAGTTAGAGTTTACTGTTAAAGCAAGTAGTGGGATGATGTGTTGTAACTGGGAAGCAATATGTGATCCTTCCCAGGAAGTAGGACAGAGATTCTTTAAAAATAATTTAAATTGTTTTTTATTTGCAAAGACTTTTAAAAAATGTAATGATGAAATCATAAAGCTCTTTAATGGGGGGAAAAACAATTAAAATTCTGTTAGAGCAAAAATGACCCAAACAGTTTAGCATAAAGGTTTACTCTAATATGATTGAAATTCTGGATATTGCCTCAATTAATAGATATATTATCCCACCCCTAATCCCCTAACAGTGGTCAGCAAACTCATTAGTCAACAGAGCCAAATATCAACAGTACAACGATTGAAATTTCTTTTGAGAGCCAAATTTTTTTAAACTTCTTCGAATGCCACTTCTTCAAAATAGACTCACCTAGGCCGTGATATTTTGTGGAAGAGCCACACTCAAGGGGCCAAAGAGCCGCATGTGGCTCATGAGCCGTGGTTTGCCGACCACTGCCCAAACTAAAAGCAAGGTTTTCTCTTGGGAAAAGGTTGTATATTAAGTCTTTGTGTTCTGTTTGAGTGAAGATTGAAAGTCAGTAAGTTTTTATAGACTTAAGATTTAAGTTGTCTACTGTTTACAGAAATCATAATTGTTTTGTCTGTACTTTAGATTATTTAAAGTTGTATGAATTAATAAAAAATACAGAGAAATATGTCTGTTTTATTCACTGTATTAGTCAACTTTTTATATCTGAAGGTCAAATTTTAGAAGAGATAACATGGATTGTATTGGTAGTAGTTTATGTCCAATTCAAAGGTAATATTTGATATTATGTTAGAGTATATTAATTGAAATCAATATTCCTATTAATGATATTATATCTCATGGTGGGGAAGTTATCCAAATGCAAATGTGTTGAACCATTTCCATATCATCTTAAAATGCACATTATTCCTAAGTATTCTTATTATTTAAAATATGTTATTTTAAAAATATTAATATTAAAATATTTAATATTAAAATCTTTATGAGGTGGTTTGAATAATATATTTGTTTTCCTCATATGTTTCACTTAACTGGTAATACTGGCTTGAGCTACAGTCCCCACTAGGTATACCAGAAAGATGTCCAGAGTTAAAGCACAACTAAAGTGTTAGAACCAGGAGAGTTCAGCTAACTAAAAATAAGCAATTGGTGAATTTATATTTCATGTTGAATATATGTGATCTTTGCCACACATCTTTACACTTTGGTTATGTAAAGTAGTGAAGTGTGTCATGTAAATGAATAATAAGAATTGTTGGCATAGCAATGATGATGGTTTGTTAGGTGTTTAGACAGATTTTAGTAACCTTAAGACCAAATAAAAATATATGATTTCATATGACATTCTAAGAAATTCAAATAATAGTTTTAAGGAGAGTAGCCTATTAGTGATTGCTTCCGATTCTTAACGACATGGTACGTTATAAAAATTGTTTACATATTTTAAAAGTGTTATGTATAAAATATGAAATATTTGTTATGGAAAGTTGAGATAAATGTACTTTTTTCTTTTCCCATTTAAATCAGAAGCATAATTTTATTATTATTATTTTTAAAAATATATTTTATTGATTTATATAGAAAGGAAGGGAGAGGGATAGAGAGCTAGAAACATCGATGAGAGAGAAACATTGATCAGTATGCCCCCTGCATACCCCCTACTGGGGATGTGCCCACAACAAAGGTACATGCCCTTGATGAGAATCGAACCCGGGACCCTTTAGTCCACAGGCTGATGCTCTATCCACTGAGCCCAGACCGTTTTCGGCTCATAAGCATAATTTTATAAAGTAAATAGTTAATAGCAAAAACAGTTAATATGCTTAATCTTTGACCATTTTTCAGTGAATATATGTATTCAAGGAATGAGTAATATCAAGACCAATTGAATGCATTATGATACAGATTATATCGAAGGTGTGTTTTCTGAGTGTAGCCTGAGGAAACTCTTCATTTGGTTTTTAAGGAGTTAAATTGCCCATGCAGAACCCCACTTCCTGCGCAGGCAGAGGTGCCTGTGTGGCAGGGAGAGCTCGGGGAAATCTCCGGCCCCTGGTTTGCAAGAACGTGATAGGGGGTCACACACACAGGTGAGCTTGCTGACATGGATAGGCTGTCAGTGGGCTGAGTAATTGATTTCAAAAGTTATATATAAATGGGTATTTTCAGGTTAATCCCTTTTTTTTTTTTGCAGTTATGCTTAAAATATCTGAAATTTTATAAAGTGTGTTTAAAAATTGTTCATAGCGTCTGGCAAACTAGGTCTAGTCCTCGGAATTTGTATTAGAGGTTGGAAATTTGCATTACTTATCCTTCCGTGGTCATTTAGTCTGTAAATTTGTGAAGGTTTGCAGGATCAGCCTTGAGTTTCCCTATTGATTTAATTAATTTGTGCCTTTACTCCTGTTACTGATTTTCATGTTGGGTGACATGGAATGTTAGACAAATTGCTATGTATTTAAGTACTAAAGATATCCTCTGGGTTTGAGCAGCCCTGCTCAGTTAGATATTGTAATTAAGGTTGCTTCATCACAAATTAATCAATATAGTGCATAATATGTTTTTTTTCCAGTGGTGAACACACCTGGTATTTTAAATTATGAATTATCAAAAAGGAACATTAATACCATTAATGGAAACAGTTTCTTCTATAGGTGGGTTTTGTTGACAGAGGAATCATACAAACCTAAGGTTTGAAGTTTGATGTACCTTCTTCCAGAGGAAAGCAGAGCACCCAGCCATAGGCCTTGGGGCATGCCGGGTGTCTTAGCTAGAGCAGGTTGTGCCCAGCCTCCGGGCTGTTGTCAGCACAGGCACCAAGCACGTGTTTTCACTGTCCCGTCTGCCTAATATGACTCCCGCAGCACCATTGCTCGGATCCCACTCCCAGCTCCTTCCCCACTCAGGCCCGCAGCAGGGCTCTGACAGCTTACAGCCTGAGAAAATGAGTTTGTACTTTGAAAAAATTCCTGTTTAGAGCTTTGTAGGGAATTGCCAAGGATTTCTACGCCGCGCTACCCCCCCCCCCCCTTCCTTTCTTTGCCTTGGAATTTAAAACTTTAAAGGAAGATGTTCTCTCTGGAATAGATCGTGCATTGATGTTTTCTGCTCTGTTTAGGAGAAAGGTTATAGGAATTTAAAACAAAAAAGACTTTTTGTAGCGTTAGGATATTTTAAGTAGTTTGGAAGAGTTTATTTTAAAAATGTTCCTTGTTTGCAGATCATCTCAGGAGGTTAAGGGTCCGGGCAGCTTGCTGCGGGTTAGAGAACTGCTGCTGTTCCTTAAACATAGACACACGTGCCAGGCCCCCTCAGCACTCATTTGCTCCAGTATTTATGTGGTAGGTGTCCCGTTGGGATACTTATTCTAGGGAAGTCCTCCTACCTTGTCTCCCTGTTCTACACCCAGCATCCTGAGCTTTTGCTAACGAAGGCAAGGGCAGGTGACTGAATTGCTGGCCTTTCTCTACAACTTAAGAAATCTGTCTGGTGTAGAATGTCCTAGGTGTTGCTTATATCTTGGGTATAATGAAGACCCCTGAAGGGGAGTGTAGAGTTACAAAGGGGTGGCGGGTCACTGATTTAGCAGGAGGGATGCTCCCACAGCTCATTGTGCATTTAGATTTTGTTCCCGGTTTATATAGCCAGGTGCAGAACTGCTGGCATCATAAGAAGCAGGCGCCAGCACTCGCTTTTCAGATCGGCTTGCCTGAGCCCCCTCAGTTAGGGAAATCTGTCACTAGAGGCTCTGGCCCCATAAGAAAGGACATCTGAGCGCTCTTCTCTAATACCATCGTCCATGGCTGTCACGTACTTCTGTCACCAGTGTGAGCCACAGGAGCATTCTGTGAGCCTGATTTCAGGGCTGTTTGTGAACTTCAGTGTCCTTTTGTTTTTGGATCAAACTCTGTATGTGTAAGGCATCCTTCATAGCAACAAAGGGACCCCGTTTCCAGGATCACAGAGAGAAAGACCACATTTCCCTGCGGGAGTCTCCTAGTAGTATCATTTGTTGTGTTCTTTCATTTAAAAACTCATATTTATTAACTAGGTACAGATTTTCAGTGCACAAGAAACAATGCCCAGGGGCAGCTCCCAGTGGTCCCAGCCCCTCCCTCCGTGGTGTGGGGCTGCTGTTTAGGGAGGGTGCAGCCGTCCTGCCAGGAGCTGTCCCACCTGCCCGCAGTGGGGAGAGGTCTGAAGAGACTTGGTGAGCAGTCCTGGTCAGGTAGATATAAACCCTTGCTCTTTGTTCACATTTGCAAATAGAACAAAGGAAATAGAATTTCTCTTTTCTGGGTTGTCTCTACTTTTGAGAATATGGCTTCAGCCTCCATTCTTCCTTACGCGGAATGGGTACTTCTTACTCTGGTCTGAAAACAATTAGATTGTTTGGCGTCTCTTTTGCATAGGCCCAGCTGCAGCCAGTTGCCTCCCCTGCTGTGTGACCCTATGGGTAAGGACATGTAATTTCAGGGCTGACACAACAAGGCGCTCTTAGAGCTGCCCTGCATTGGTGATACGAAGCAACACAGGCCAAGTAGTGTGGCAGTCTTAGTCATGCCTGTTGGTTACTTTTGAGATGTTTTCTGTCTGCACTAGTACCTGGTGATGAGACACTGGCTGAAGAAGGTCCACTTCATTTAGATGTTTAGGTCTGGTCCACCTGGTAGACCCAGGCAGAGCAACTATCTAAAACAAGCTAAGCCTATGAAATAATTCACTTTTCTGAAAATACTGGGACATCTGTTCTAATCCCTCATTCACTTGGTAATGTGGCACTAAGTGGAAATGATTGCGCCCCCCCCCCCCCCGCCCCCGTGACCACGAGGACATGAGTATGTGGCCAGGCCCACTGTGCTGTGGATGGTGCTCCGTGAGCGCCGTGGGGTTCCGTGCGGTCTCCGGCCCAGCTCTTTACTGGTGGAGGAGCCACACTGACGGGCTCTCCCTCACTTGCACATTTCTTATGGTGACCCCATGCTCCGAGAGCCAGTTTAGCATCTAAGGAGAATATCAGGGGCTGGAGTGTAGGAGTGGCTCTGAATGGTGATTTCTTTTTCCGGTGACAAGGCCTGGAGAACATGCCTCTGCAGCAGTGGTGGCATTGCTCCAAAGGGTGTGTGTGTGTGTGTGTGTGAAAATTACTTCTTGGAGGGCAAAAAAGTCTTAGCTATTTGATTTTTTTGCCCCATGGTATATATGCCTGTTGAGATTTCCTGGGGATGAGGATGTGTGAGAGGCAATTAGGGGAAAAGTATGAAAAGACTCTTTGGGGTGGTGATTATGAAAGAAGGGTGGAGAAACATTCTGACAGAGTATCAAAATCTGAACTCTCTTTGTGTTGTGTGTAGAGGACACTTATCAAGGCTCATAACTCCATGTTCCAAGTGGTCTGTGTCACCCTAGGAGAATTGTTGGCATGTCCAGCATCCCGTGTCTCAGATGGGCCTGAGACAAAGGGGATAAGTAGCTCACCCAAAGTCACTGAAGTAAGTGGGGCAGCGGGATTAGAACCCACTCGATTCAACACCAGACTCCTAACCATCGGTGGGAGTACCTTTTCCAGAGTGAGTGGCCTGAGAAACTCTAGCAGGGAGAGGCAGACACCCAGGTACATGGCAGCCTAGGGAGTATTGCAAATGTTTATTATGGAGTTTCAGGCCATGCCTTAAAACGCTAATAGGAGTTACTGGCATAAATGTGGTAGGTACTACCTAAAGCAGCCTGGAGGAAGGAAGGCGGTGACTTCCCAGAGGTGAATTACTTGGTGAATTGGGTGGTAGGCTGACAGGTCATATCCCTCATTTCATTTATCCCTCCAGTAAACCTATGGAATAGGTGGGGAAAAGCCTGTCTTCCAGAAGGGGAAATAGGCGTAGAAATATTGTCCTTGGCTCCCGGTCACACAGTTAGGCTCCATATCCTACCCTAGCGATTTATGCCTCTCTGTCTTCTCTAGAGTTCAAGGATGTGCCCTAAACATTTGCAAAGAATCACCAGTAACAGAATATGTTAGAGCAAAGTAGAAGCACAGAGAGAGAATATAGAGGGTCTCACAGACTTAACAGAAAGGTGCGTGACCTTAGGCATTTGGAATTGGTAAGATCCATCCACACTGAATAATGAATGCATCTCCATTAGTCTCTATTATATGCCTGACTGAAGATCTAGATGTGTTCTTGCCTTGGCCACGATGGTAATTTATGAGTAGTTATAGACATCATTATCAGTCAAAAAGTACTACAGTGTCCAGGCTTCGTGTCTCAACTTGGTTGGAGCATCATCACATACACTGAAAGGTGGCAAGTTCTGTTCCCAGTTAAAGCACATATCTAGGTTTCAGGTTTGATCCCTGTTTTTTTCTTTTCCTCTCTTTTCTCTCCCTCTCCATTCCTCTCTCTCTAAAATAAATAAAAACATATTCTTAGGTGAGGATTAAAAAAAAAAGCACTGCAGTGAAAGTTCCTGAAACAACACCTAAAGATCATAACTCAGAGGTCACTTATGTTCCAGAAGTCCTGGTGGCCCAGACTGTCACAGTTCATTATGCATGAAGTTCTACATATTTCAATAACTTTGTTTTATTTTAAAGGGCTTTTTAAATACTCAATTTGATAGACACACACACATCTTTCCATATGAATTTTCTGCGGAAATTGTGGCTGCATTTGTAGTGTTTCTTCCACTGCCGCCCTGCAGTGTTAGCGCTTTTGCTCTGTTTTAGCACTTGAAACTGGAACTTTGGTTCTGGTTATTTTTCTATTTGCTTTAAAGTGAATAATGTCCGCTGTCATAAATTTTAAATTACTCTATGAAAAGGTCACCAAGTCTTATGAATGTTACCTGCTTAATCCCAACAATTAAAGACCGCTGACTTGACTACCTTTTATAGTGGCACACATAAACTAATTTACTAAAACTCTGTGGCACACCAAAAAATATATATATTTTGCCAATCTGACAAAAAAAATGGGTATAATTTTGATTCACTCACACCAGACAGCTATTGTTGTGTTGGCTGTTGTCATTCTTTTTATTTGACAATCTCAGGGAAAAGAGGTCAGTGCCCCTGACTACACAGTCAGGTATTGCAGGTTTTAAACATTCTCATGGCACATTAGTTGAAAATCACTGTTTTGTAGACATGCTCTTAAACAATAGCAATATGGACATGTGTGAGCAAAATCTAATTTTAACATTGCCCTATTAAAAAAAAGTGGCTGGGATCTGTGTTAAAAATATGTAAATCAGAACAGTGGCTTTGCTTAAGGTTATACCTGCAGTTGGTATTAGAATCTTGGCTCTTGCCCTGAATATGTCTGTTTTTATTGACTTCTGTGAGCCTGAACTTTAAGGAAAATTTAGCTCCTGACAGTACAATAGTCTTCCAGTCCTTGTTTATTAAGTTAGATGTTTTTGTGTATTGATTTATAACTTTGAAAATGAGAAGAATAAAAATGGAGCTTATGTAGCAGATGAAGTAAGAGGCTATGGTAGTAGAGAGTGATCCTAGGAAAATAAGTGTTTTGCCCTTTAGAAAAGAGAAAATGTCCTAGAACTAAATGAATCCGCACTAAACTGTTGCTACCAGTTACTCCTAGGGTGAGATTTGGAAGTGGAGCCGATGGTAGTCTTAGCCTTTATTGTTATTTTTTATAGGAGAGCATATGCATTCATTCTGAATGTAATTCAAACGAGTATCTTGGCTGTCTTTTATTTGGGAGTCTCCGCAGTGTTCTCTTCACCCTCATGTTGAGCAGCACGTTTCAGTAGGGTGGGTTTACTGGACTTACTGATGCACATTATGTAACGAATGGTCTTTTCTGCAGAAACACAGTGAGGTCCTGAAAACTAAAAAGGAATAAAAGGACTTGAATCACTAGCTTGTAAATAAAATTTTAAAGTAGTTAAGAGCCCCAACATGAAAAGCAAAATGCAGATTTCTACTACCTTAACTACCGGAATAGCTTTGGTATAATCTCCTCTGTTAGCCCTGAGTTTTATATAATTAAAATTTAGGACCTAGAAATTTTGTTGAGAGTTAATTAGAAACGACAAACCAGAGACATTCCTGATGGTTAGGAAAGGCTTAAGAAATTCCTATTGGCTAAATTACAAATATGTAACATTTTTTCTGAACACTGGAAGGTAGTTCAGATGCCTAAAGGTGACAAGATTAGCTCTATTTTTCTAGTGAAGTAGTAAAAATTAGATTAATGAGTACCAGGCAAAGAACCTTTCTTTCTTTCTTTTTTTCCCCCAAAAGAAATCTTACCTTGAGGACTTCTGGCTGTGGAGATCTGCGCCTTAATTAGCCAATGCTCCTTTCACCTCCTGGGAAATAAGTTCAGGCAGAAATTGGGGATCAAGAGGCAGCGCACACTGACTTAGCACACCCTGCTAAGTAATTCACCAAGGAATGCTGGTAATTAGGCCTGCCGCTTTCAACTCTTGGCTTATTTCATAAAACTGGTTGATTTAAAGTGATGCCTGCTGATTTATGACCAACACGTTTCAAGACTGCGACTTGGCTCTTAAACGAAGCCATACTGTGCGGCAGCGGGAACGCACCCTCTGTATTTGTGCTTACAAATTCTGCAGGGCCATCTATAGTCTTCTGTTAGCTCCGTTGTGTTTTCTTTTATCCCATTCAGCGTTTTCTGGGCTTTCTTTCGTCTCTTGCTGAAGAGACAGGAGTGGGGGCGTGGGGGTGGGGGCGCAGATTAGGCTGTAAGGTGCTTGTCAGAGTGTGTTGGCTCCTTGTGGTTTGATGGAATGTAGTCTGAATCCTTCCTCTGGTAAGACAGGAGGTAGTAATGGCCTTTGGTCCTCCTGCATTGCTAAGTGTTCCATGAAATTTAGGACAGCCAGGTTAACCTTGAAAGATTGAATTTATGAGAAGCACAGAACCATGACTTCAGCCCTGTAACCTTGGTATCCAAACAGTAAATTATTATTTGGATGCCAAATCCCCATTAATGACAACTGATGTGCTTCATTATGCATTGAGGTGTGATCCTCTTCAGAATCCCCGTGGAAAGACTAGGATCAGCTTGACTCCACCACTGACTGGATGGCCTTGGCACAGTTCCTGTATTCCGGCCTCGGCGTCCTTATCTTGGTGAGGCTGAGGTTAGGGTTACCAGCAAGCTCCGTACAAGAAATAGACTATGATCCACAGAAGACTGAAATTTTATAGTAGTCACACTAAAAACAGTAAAAAGAAACAGGCAAAATCAGTATAAGAATATATTTTATGTAACCCCGTGTATCCAAAATACTATTATTTCAACATGTAATCAATATAAAAATTAACAAGATTTTAAAGTTCTTTTTTATAGTAAGTCTTCATATGAGTCTTTCATACTAAGTGTTCAGATTTGGGTGTACATTTTACACCTACCAGCACATCTTAATTTGCATGCTAAATTTTTATCAGGATTACTCTATCTGTGCTTGGACTTTATGAGATTGACAATTGAAAAAGTAGATTTCTATACTCAAGCTGTTTCAAACATATTTGAAAGATTTCCAGTAATTGAGTATGTCTTTAAATGTAGGTTTGAAGAAAGTAAAAATAACACACTCATTTTCTATGTCACATGGGCCACATTTCCATGACAGGAGCCACATGTGACCCGTTGACTTTGTGTTAGTGCACATGGGAAGCTCTTAGCACAGTGCTGATGGCTGGAAAGTGCTCAGTGGCCAGTTCTGTGTTGTGGTTGTTGACAGAGAATTATAGAATCATTGCTGATTTTAATCGCCTACTGCAGTGATTCTTGTAGCCTCCCTGCTGTCTTTATGGGCTGCCCTCAGAACCACGAGCACCTTGGTTTGCCTGCTGCCTTCCTCCCCCCCAAGGAAACAAACAAGAAAAAACAAAAAATGTCTACTCATGCTTTCTTTGTCACAATGGTCTGGAGGCTAGGTGAGCTGACGTAACTCATGGATGGTTGATATTTTGGGGCAGGAGAACTCAGGGAAGGGTCACATGGTGACGTGGCGTCTGCGCCCATCTTTGCCAGCAGCTCCCACGGAGGCCTGTGGTGGCAGCTCTCCATCGGGAGTCACAGGGCTCACTCCAGTTCCTTTTCAAACTGCGCCTATCACCGCACAGAGCATCAGCCTGTGTGTGAAAGATGTCTCAGGCTCGGAAATCTGTACACATTCGTCATTGTTCTCGGTACAAAAAGGACCCTGAAGGGAAAGGAGATGAGTTCGTCCATGGTTATTCTTTGACTGTACTTCCACAGTAGTTAAATTAACAAGTAGGGTATTGAAGACCAGTGTTCTGGTGAGTTTCAGATACTTTTTATTTGTGCAGTGGTTGTAAGGCCCTCTCTTTTCTCTGTTCACTACGGTATATTTTTAGGACTTTGCACCACAGCTGGTAATTCAGTGAAGCCAACCAGGCACCAGGCACCCAACATTTGTGGGTGTTTTTGCCAATATTTGTTTTGATACTAGTTTTTGACCATTTATTAAACTACAATTAATATTCTTAAATTATAATTTACATGTTTTAGGTATCTTGTCATTTCCTAATGCAAACAATGAGTTTATTGTGTTGGAATCAGAAAACGGTTGGAGATATTTAATGTAATCTTCACATAAAACTAAGAGCTTATAAAGGTGCATGCTCACCCAGTTACAATAAGAAGGACAACTAAACTAAGAGAGCTGGGCTACCAACCACTTATAACTTCCTGAAAGAAAGCCACCCTGGTTTTCTTAGTTTAGAATTATACACTCTTCTCACTGCTTATTAACGATGTTATTATTATCTTAAAAGATAAGTGAATAAGCTTGTGGGCCTTTGTAAAGTTGATTTCAGTTTTCTGGTAGATTTCCAGATGTACATTAAAATCATATACCACAATAATTTTTTCAGCTCATTAATTGGCATAATCTTGATAGAATTCATATTACAGTCTTACCAATATGGGTTGTTGTGCCCATTTTTATTGACAACATAGGATCACCAATATCTCATAGATGAGAGAAAAACCAGAACATTCTAAAAGGTTGATTAATTTTTATGTAAAACCCTCATTCAGTCTGATGTGAATCTAAGGTATGTAGGACTTCAATGGAGTTTCTTGGAAAGTATTTTGGGGTTTTTCTCACAGGGTCTTATGGGCCTTAGTCCCTGCACCACTAGGAGCTGTTCAGAAATGCAAACTTCTGAGTCCCTCCCAAGGCTCTCGAGCTGAAGCTCTGGAGTGGGGCTTGTTGTCTGTGTTTAGCTGCTTTCAGATTAAGCCTAGCGCATGCTCATGTTGGAGAATCACTGCTGTGAGTTAATTTGTAAGAAACATAAGAAAAATTGGGCAATATTAGTGCAAATAAAATCAACCAAGTTTTTTTTTTTTAATCCTCACCTGAGAATATGTTTTTGTTTCTTTATTGATTTGGGAGAGAGAGAAACATTTATTCATCAGTTGCCTCCCAATACATGCCCTGACTGGAATCAAACCCACCACCTAGGTATGTGCCCTGACCAGAAATCGAACCCGCAACCTTTTGGTGTATGGGATGGGATGATGCTCCAACAAACTAAGGCACCCGACCAGGGCTCCACAAAGTTTCCTTATTTAAGGGCTTCTTAGACTTCCAGTCCCCATGTAGGGAGCTGGGGCGAGTCTCCGCCAGCGGCGCATTGGGTGGGCACTTTGAGAAGACACGGGAGCATGAAGACAAGCAAAGGATTTTTTTTTGCTTTGTGTAAAATTGTTCGGTGGAAATTATAAAATACTCGATATCTCTTAGAGTCTCTATTCCATTATATACAAAGTTGATAAAATAGATTAGTCCTGTCAAATCATGATTCCCACTCAATGCTGGAGGTACTCAGAGAGGTCAATGAATCCATTGTCCATAAATGTTATATATCATATATTCTTTTAAAATACATGTAGACCCGCTGTGATGAACACAATACAAATAGATACCTAAGCCATATATTTATTTTCTTCCTCATTTTTCAAATTTTCTTAATGAGAACTAAGAGCACAGGGATACATCAAATGGGGCCTTGAAATATTTGACTTTTAAAGGAGTTAAGACCTACTTCATTCTAGGAAACTTTTTTAAACTCTCAGATATTATTTAAATTATAGTTTCAGACTCTACACTCTTTTTATACACTGGATTCTCTAAATGCTAACACAAAATAGCCTTTCAGAGTATGAGTGGCCCTGGCATGTCTGCTCTCACAGACACGGGCCCTGGTGGTCACCAGGCAGCAAAGGGCTTCACTGGCTGCCATGCTCTTGGCTCTGCCTTTTACCCTGCAGCCTTGTCACCAACACAGAGTGGTTTTCTTTTTTCTTCTCGGATTAGTTTTCTGACTGAAGGCAGTTCCTCCATGCTTGTGGCCCGCTTGCCTCCTGGTTGGAATAAAACAAGTGTTCGAAGCTTCCCGGGATCAAGAAACTTTCTGATGCTGGGCCTGAGCATGCCCTCACTGTGCGCCTGACTGTGTGCTTAGCGTTCAGGCCGGGCCCAGCGTTGGAAGAGCAGCTCATGTAAGAACAAGGTGCACTTTTCCTCCCCTCACACACAGTGTGTCTTCTTACCTCCCTCTTGTGAGAGAAAATCTCAGAAGTAATCCTAAGACACCCCTTATAAACATTTGCACTAACCATGAACCTTGTTTCATGGACCTACTTTGCTTCTCTGTTCGGGTTTCCATTTTTCAATTAAAATTCATTCAAAGAACTCTTGCCCAAAGAGGTTTGATTATGTGCCACACCTGCTCTCTGGTTGCAGCATTCATATAGGGCAGGGGCCCCAGAGCTAAATGGGCTGAGTTCAAGTCATTCCAACCTCAGTTCCCTTGTCTATGCAACAGGAATGACAGAAGTCCCCAGCTCAATGTCACTGTGAGAAATAAGTGACATGAAGCTTGTAAAGCACTTAGCACTGGCTTATTAATGCCGAGCCCTATAGTCAGTGTTTCTACCAGAGACACACACCAAGTTCGAAGTGATTGAGCCACATAATGGGCTCTTGAGAAATGACCAAAATCTTAATGCCTTGGCAAAGGGGAGGAAGTTGATTCTGCATACAATCTGGCATTCATTTCTCTAGAGGTCTAAGGGGTGTTTTAAAGACTCTTAACTGATAACTGTGGAGCTATCTTTTATCAGCAAGGAATTTTCATTTTGAAAAATCACCTGGTGATGCAGGTTCCCTAACAGTGACTTTTTCTGTGGGGCAGTGAGGGGTATGCTTTGGGCACAGTTTTTAACTTTCTTCCAAATTATACGCATTATTTAAAGTTCTTAGAAGTTGTTTCAACAATTAAAAGCCAAATTGGGCAACTGTTAAATGCTTACTTATAGGAAAGTGGTAAAAATTGGGATTAAATTTTCAAGAAAAATTAATAGGTGTCAGTTGTCAAAATTCTTTCTGATTCTGAAGTTAAACTTTTACTTATAAGCTGAGAAGTCAACAGTTTGGATTCTGGAACTCTGTTAAATATAATTGAAAATACATGACTTTATTAACTGTTCACTTTTGAAAGCATTCCTATTTTTAGGCAAGTGAGAGTCAAAGTACATTAATATAATGTGAGTCCCGGGCCCACTTTACAGAGCAGTCAGCTAATGTGAGCACTGTCTGGTGTTCATAGCTATTGTCTCTAATCAAAGTGCTCAATTATTTTTATTGAGCCTCACGTGCATGGTGATTATGTGACTCTTCCTTATGTGATACTAGAGGCCGGATACACGAAGATTCGTGCAAGATTGGGCCTTCCTTCCCCCGGCTGCTGGCCCTGCCTTCACTCTGGCCACAGTCACCTTTCTCCTCCAGCCCGGAGCCCCCTTTCCACCTCTCACACTGCTCAGGGGCCCAGAATGGGTGGGGTGGCGCAGAATGCCTGCATCCCACCCGACCCCTGGCCGCTCGGCACCTGCATATGTAAATTAACCCGCCATCTTTGTTGGGTAATTTGCATACTCCTGATTGGCTGGTGGGTGGCATGAAGGTATGGTCAATTAGCATGTTACTCTTTTATCAGGTAGATGTTCATTTCTCCTCTAAAGTCCTATAAAATTATAATATTCCCTTTGTATACTTTATTTTTCTTTTTATATTTTTACCTTCTAGAATCATGTCACCTGGCCCTAACCAGTTTGGCTCAGTGGATAGAGTGTCAGCCTGCAGACTGAAAAGTCCCAGGTTTGATTCCTGTCCAGGGCATGTACCTTGGTTGCAGCCACATCCCCAGTAGGGGGTGTGCAAAAGGCAGTTTCTCTCTCATCGATGTTTCTAACTCTCTATTCTTCTTCTTTCCTCTCTGTAAAAATATCAATAAAATATATTTAAAAAATACTTTAGAAACATGTCACCTGAGTGTTTTGTAGTCATGCCTTTCATTTCTGCTGTTAAACCATGTATCTTATTTTTGTGATCTGTATTATCTTCATTAAGACCAAAGGGTATCCCCTCCCTTAAGTGAATCTTGACACATTTGCTCCATTCAGTGAGGCCTGCAGCCTGAAAGCAGCACCAGGGCCCTCCCACACACGGCCGGTATGACCCTGAGGAAGTGCTTTTCGGGCCTCAGTCTGCCCATCTCCCCCTCCTGGCTCTGGCATTCAGTGAGCTGCCCTCTTTTTCCTTGAGACTTGCTGACTTACAGGTCACTGAAGTTTTGTTTGTGAAAAGATGAAGATGACAATGGACTTTAAAGCCCTTGAAAGAAACATTAGGTTTATTTTAAACATTAGGTTTATTTTAAATTTGTGCACTCAGGGTGGGTGGTCCCTCAACCCAACCTGCCCCCTCTCACATACTGGGAGCCCTCAGGGGATGTCCAACTGATGGCTCACCCCCAGCCTGCCCAAGGCCTCTAGGGAGGCTTTAGCCTTTGGGCACCCAGCCATCGCCCTGCTCAGCTCAGCCCCAGCTGCCTGTGACCACCCGGCCCTGGGGGCTGGGCACTCGCCGCCACTTCCACTCACAGCGCCCGGGGCCGGGTGCTCCCTGAGCCGTCACCACCACTGCTGCTGCTGCCACCGCTTCCCCTCACAGCACCCAGGGGCTGGGCACTTGATGCCACTGCCGTTTCATCTCCACCCCTGGGGCCGGCGCTCACACCACTTGGTCCCACCCCTGCTCCTAATTGGCTGGTAGCATAGCCAATCAGGAGCTAAGGTACGGTCACATTTGCATGTTTCTCTTTTATTAGATAGGATAGAGCCTGGTGCCTGGGTGGGGGGCCAGCTGGTTTGCCCTGAAGGGTGTCCCAGATCAGCGTGGTGGTTCCCTTGGGACGAGGGGTGGTCTGGGCGAGAGGCCTGTGGAGGTTTGCAGGCCGGCCACACACCCCCAGCGACCCAAGGGGAGGCCCTGGTATCTGGTATTAATCTGTGTCTACAATTGAAACTTTGTAGCCTGGAGTGGAGCCAAGCCTTCGGCTCGCTCTGCTCCGTTGCGGCAGCCATTTCTTTTTGAAACAATGTTGCCTAGAGGGGAGGCCTAGGCTGTCAACAGCGGACTGAAAGCTTGGCTTCTTCCATTGCCAGGGAAACCCAAGCCTCTGTTTTCTCTAGCTCTGTGGCTGCCACCATTTCTGTATCTTTTATAATTGAAATGTTATAACATTGAGTGGAGGCCTAGGCTGGTAAGGGCAGGCAGAAAGCTTGGCTTCCTCTGTTGCCGGGGAAAGCCAAGCCTCCCTCCTACTCTCAGTGGCGGCAGCCATCTTGGTTGGGGTTTATTTGTATAACCTGTTCCTGATTGGCTAGTGGGCGTGGCTGTTGGAGTGGCTTGTGGGTGTGGCGAAGGTACAGTCAAATTTGCATATTGCACTTTTATTAGATAGGATACAGGGGTGAGCAAAGTAAGTTTACAGTTGCATTGTGACATTCTTTTGAGTTAATAAAGCTATTGTGATAATCATAAAATGCATGTCTTTTTCCATTCAAACAACTGTAAACCTACTTTTGCCCACCCCTGAATACAAAACAGATGTCATGAGAAAGAACCTTAGTGTATGCAGTGCTTTCAGTTCTGCCAATTCACATGACGGTTTCTCCTTCAGGGGAGCAAAAGGTGAGCTGGAAAATCTCTTTTGTTCTTACTTAGGTTATTGTATATATTTTGTATATATTATTGCATAGTTTTGTGTATTGTAATATCAAGTGCACTGGAGTTATTTCATTATCGCAGTAGTAATCTGAAGCCTGATTGTCATTTTCTGCATCTGAGGCTTTCCTAAGGCCTTTCTGGCAGAGACTGAGCACAGACTCGTAGTAATAGCTGATGAGCGGCTGATAAAATTGCCAGAAGTCTATTGCACAGATGTCTATGAAACACTTAATTCTCAGGCTTCCTGAGAATTCACTAACATGGACTTTTATGTCTGACTTAATTTGTGGTTGCTTGTATTTGTAAGGTCTGGGGCTGAGAAAATAGGGATTTCCCCCGTCCCATCCGCTGAGGATGTGAGGTCTGGGGCTGGGAAGATAGGGACTTCCCCTCTCCCATCCACTGAGTTAAACAATAGCGGCCCCCAAGGACATACCATCCTGCTGACATCCTGCTGGACAATAAACGGCCACCCCTTTTGCCCACCCCTTTTGGAGTTGTATGAATTTTCTGCTCATACATCACCTGCCACAGACTCCCTCAGAACTGCCAACAGCAGCATAAAAGAAACCCTGCCAGGCATAGACAGGTGTGACTGCTCCTGGCCCGTGTTGTCAGGACCGTGGGACCTCACCCCTGGGCATTGAATAAAAGCGAACTTTCGCTGGTACCCTGCGTGTCTTGGTCAATTATTGGCTTCGGTCAGATTCAATCTTCTCAAATTAAAACCTTACAGTATTTTCTTTTCTTTATTAAGCAGAAAACCAGTTGAGAGTAAGAATGTTTATGATTGATTGATTAGTCAGTATGAGGGTAGGTCAAGAGGGATTTAAAATTCAATTCACTTCTCTATATATTTTGTTCATTTTCCTTAAGTTTACATATAAATACTGACTTTCATTCTCTTCTTAAGAAAGTGTGTGTGTGTGTGTGTTTTCTCTCAAAGTCATTCCCTTTTTAGTGATCTTTCAATTTTTTCTCTTTTTTCCCTTTGGGGGACACCTTTATACATGTTAATCTCCCTCCCTCCTTTCTTTCTTCCTTAAATATACAAATCTTGAACCAAAGAACCTGCATTGTCTAGCTCTGTCATTAGGCAATCATGGGCAGGTGACTTAGTCTCTAGTCTAAACATTAGATTCTTTATGTGTAAAATGGGCTCAGTATTAATGTGAATACCTCAGATGTTATTGGTCAGTACAGACTCATGCTAGAGTAACTGGGGATTTCTTTTGGTTCATCTTCCCACAGCATGTTAATGGTTGAAGCAGTCAGGGGGAGCTCCAGTTTATATTTTTGTTATTTAAGAAGAAAGCCTTGGCCATTGATAAAGACTTGAGCTAAAATAAGGCAGTGTGTGCAGACCCTTACCCTCTGTAGGGCGTGGACCTGGGCAGGCAGAGGGCTCGGTGTCCCACCGGCTCTGCTCCTGGGGAAGCTGGTGTGCAGAGGAAGTGGTACAAACCCATTTTTCTCTGTATCAACACAGTGTTCCCATAAAGAAGGCAAAATCTAGGATCACAGTTTAACTTTCAAAGAAATGCTCTACCTTAGAAGCACCAGTGTACCTTCTGTGGGGAGGAGGAGTAGCCTCCGGCTCAGGCCCTGCAGAGCCCGCAGCAGTCTCGGCTGGTGCTGGCCGGGGCGTGCTTCACTGTCTGGTGACAAGGGTCCGTCGTTTTTGAGGATCTGCTCGTAACTGTCTTTTCTCCTCAATTCTCAGCTGTTACTCAGAGTGAGTTATTTTGCAGAATGTGGCATTTTTCAGGACTTGACAGAGGAAGTTAGAGCAGAAGCACCGGGACCAGCTTCAGAGCTGTAGAGCCGAATGAATCAATGTTGTCACCATAGGCGGCACAACTCCAGAGATGGCCTTCGAGTGAAGTCTTAAAGGATTCGCAGGAAAGCACTCAGGATTAGCTGGTGCTGTTAACATTACACCTTCTTACGTCGACACTGACTTCTCCACAAGTGAGGCTGTGGCTCTGCCTCGGGGGGGGGGGGGGGGGGGGGCCTCTGCACGCACAGGGGCCTGCAGCTCAGCCCGGACCGCGAGGGGAGTCGTCCTGGAGGGCGAGGGGACAGAGCACCCCAAGACCGGAATGAGGGTGTGGTAGAGGGGAGGAATGAATCTGTACCATGTCTTCTGGACTGTGGTGTGAGCAGTGAAATGCAAGATGCTAGAAGGTGGGGTTGAGAGAGTAGGAGGTACCGCACGCAGCACAGTCGGCAGAGGCAAGTGCTACAGAGCCTGTGGCTGATGCTGAGGCACTTGGATCTCATGTATTGGGTAGTGGATAGCCATTGACAACATGTGTTTGCATCTGTTTCTATGTGTTTGCTCATTTGTTTTCCTTTTAGAGAAGGGGAGGGGTGGTCAGGCTGATGCTGCTGGGAGCTAGCGCAGGTGGGGTTTTAGAGGAATGTGATCGGAGACGGGAGTCTATAGAAATTATTTGGAGTGTAAATGATGAAAGCATTGGCTTCAGAAATCTCAGGAGATGGAGGAGAATGCTCTGGCTAAAGTTTTGGGGAAAGGCAATGGAGTCTTGTTGAGCAGGAGAGGGAAAACTCCGTTAACTACACATTCCACATAGAAGAAAGCTGAATAGTAGGGGCTAAGAAACAGCTAGACAGGCTGCCACACAGTGTCCACGGGCCAGCTCCTGCCTGCTGCCTGTCTCGCCAAGCTGTGCTGGGACAGCCTGCCCATTCATTTCCATGCACTGCATGGCTGCTCTCACACACATGACGTGGGCAGTGCACCAAGATCTGGCCTGCGGAGCTGAAACAACTGTTCTCGCACTTACAGGAAGAGCTTGCTGACCACAGGTCTGTGTGCGTGGCTAGTCATTGGCGGGCCTGAGAGTCAAATATCTAAGAGTTGGGACCATGTTTCTTTTGTTTACCTCATAATGTCCAATCCCTCATGAATAATTCTTATTGAACGTGAGGGAATGAGTAAGTGAATGAAAGAATGAACTAGCAAAGTCATATCTACTTGATTCACAACTCACAATTATTCTGTATTGATTATTACAGAGATATTGAGTAGAAGTTAACATACAAAACAAAGTACAAGGCATTGTCCTTGGTTTGAGAATTTTGTTGTTGTTAATCCTCACCAGAGGATTTTTTTTTCATTGGTTTTTAGAGAGAATGCAAGTAAAGGAGGGAGGGAGAGAGAGAGAAGAGACAGAGAAACATCAGTGTGAGAGAACACATCTTTATTTGTCTCTTGGTTATTCCTGTACATGCCCAGGAGATTGAAAGTGCAACCCAGGTACATGCCTTTGACTGGACTGTAACCCTGGGTGCTTTAGTGCATGGGCCAGTGCTCTAACCAGTGAGCTCACCAGCCAGGGCAGTGTGAGGGTTTTTATGTGCTCTCCTAAAGTTTACTGCTAGGAGAGGAGACAGATTTGGTGTCAGAGTATCCTAATCCCTGGAAACAAAAGGGAAGTGGAAGGTTGGTTTTGAGGGGGAAGGGGCGTACCTTCCCAGGCTGGAGGTGGGCAGGGCTTGCTGAGGTCCTGAGGAGTGTTGTCTTTCTCCCAAGAGCAGTGAGGACCCCTGGAACGGTGTAGACCAGAGGAGCCAGATTAAGCCAAATATAAGAAATGTAGCCCAGTGTTTGTAGAGAGTGTGAGAAACCTGGTGCACCTTTCAGGACTCACAGGCAGATGGCCCTCAGAAGCATCCTCATCTTGGGGACCCTGGGGCTGGTTCACTGCAGTCGCCTGCCTTGGCCTTGGGGTGCAGCCCTCCTGGGGGCACCTGTAGACAGTTCTGCTGAGAATGACATCCTCGAGGATTTACATGCTGTGCCTTCAGGAGCCCTGAATTTCTGCATCAGCCAGTGTTAGGCAGGAAAGAAACAAACACAGGTGCCTCTGATGGGAGTGATTTCAAAGGCCACTCACTGGCTTTTGGTTTGAGTTACCTCTGGGTGGTGTCTGTCCTTGGGCTCTGCCTGGGACAGGATCACAAAGTACACATGTTTTCAGACACCCCCCATAAGAGCATTTGTACAAACGCTGCCCTTCTGCCTTCTTCTATTCCCAGATCTGGACCAGGAGGCCTCAGGAAGTGTCCTTGCTGGGGATAAACATCAAGGCAGCAGTGTTCAGAGGATGTGATGGCTGCTGGCTACTGGCCTTGGGGGGTGAAGGGGGTCTGTGTTCAGAGGAGGTTGTTGCTGCTGGCCTAGGGGAGAAGAAAAAGGGATGGGTCTTCAGAGCAAGTCTTGGCAGGTCCTTGGGGCCTAGGAAGGAAGCCTTGGCTCTCTCTGCTGTCCTGAGCTCCCAGCACATGCTGACCCCTTCCTCACCCCCCACAGCTCTGATGCAGGGGGTTTATTTTTGCATTGATGATAAACTTTCTCTCCGGAATTAAAAACTTGTGATACTTCCCTGTCTTGTTCTTACCTATGTTCTCTCTTGTAAGCCCCCCACCAAAGAGTGTCTCCTTAATTAGCTTAGCATAAAACGTGTGGTATAATTACCCAAATTTCTTCTCATCCTTCCTGGTAATGTTTAACCAGACACCTCCCCATCTCCATTCTTCCTGCTCATCCTGGTCCACTCAGGAGGTGACACTAGCTGCCGCTGGGCAAACTAGTGACATTCTTTTTCAGCTCGAGTGGACAGATGCTGATGAAAGGCAACAAGGGGGATGAAAGCATGCAGCTGACCCATGTTTCAGTAGGCAGAAGCAGCGCGGTGAATACATTAAAAGGAAGTTATGGTTTGAATGTTTGATTAGGTAATTTACTTAAGAACAGAAGTTTAACATAATTAAAGCAAATAAAGGATAGGGGCAAAGCTTACTAAGGAGATGTGATAGATGGACAGAGTGAGAAGTGATTGATGAAGTTTATTATAGAAACAGTATTTGTTACCTATTAAGATTAGAAGAATTTGTTTGGATAAGTGATAACTATAGAGGAAAACTGGGCTTAAAATATGTTAAGCACCAGAATTCCCCCTTTTTTCAAAAAAAAAATAACATTGAAAGTACTACAAATGTTCCCCCCACACACATTGACCTCTTCTAACCTGCCCACAACCCTGACCCCTGGCCTTCACCACCGTGTTGCCTATGTCCATGGGTTATGCATATAGGCTTACAAGTTCTCTTCCCACCCACCCACCCACCCTGCCTGCCTTCCCTCTAAGATTCAACAGTCTGTTCCATGCTTCTGTGTCTCTGGATCTATTTTGTTCATCAGTTTATTTTGTTCATTAAATCCCACATATGAGTGAGATCATGTGATCCTTGTCTTTCTCTGACTGGCTTATTTCACTTAGCATAATGTTTTCCAGGTCCCTCCATGCTGTCATAAAGGGTAAACTTTTTTTCTTTTTTACAGCTGCATAGTATTCCATTGTGTAAATGTACCACAGCTTTTTTATCCACTCATCTGCTGGTGGGCACTTGGGCTGCTTCCAAATCTTAGCTATTGTAAATTGCATTGCTATGAACAAAGCAGTGTGTATTTTCTTTCTGATTGGTGTTTGGGGTTTCTTAAGATATAGTCTTAGAAGTGGGATCACTGGGTCAAATAGGAGTTCCATTTTTAATTTTTTGAGGAAGCTCCGTATTGTTTTCCACAGTGGCTACTTCATTCTGCATTCCCACTAGCAGTGTACTAGGGTTCCCTTTTCTCCACATCCTCACCAGTACTTGTCATTTGTTGATTTGCTGATGATAGCCATTCTGATAAGTATAAGGTGAAAATTGTCATTTTAATTTGCATCTCTTGGATGGTAAATAACGTTGCTCAACTTGTAAAATATATTTTCATTGAATTCAGAGAGGAAGGGAGAGAGATAGAAACGTCAATGATAAGAGACAATCATTGATTGGCTGACTCTTATACGTCCCCTACTGGGGATTGAGCCCACAACCCAGGCCTATGCCCTCCATTGGAATCGCACCCAGGACCTTCAGTCTGCAGGCTGATGCTCTACCAACTGAGCCAAACCAGGCAGGTGTCTCTTGGCCATCTGTATGTCCACTTTGGAGAAGTGGCTAGTTCCTCTTTCCATTTTTAAATTGGATTGGTAGTCTTCCTTCCTTTTGTTAAAGTGTATGGGTTCCCTATATATGTTGGGAACTAACCCTTTATTGAATGTATCATCGGCAAATATGTTCTCCCATACAGTAGCTTCCTTTTCATTTTGTTAATGTCTTCTTTTGCTGTGCAGAAGAGAAGCCCCTCTTTAATTTCTTCAGAAAAGTGTTTCAATTAAAGAAAAAACTTGTGAGGAAGGAATGAAATATATGTGAAGTACATTGAACTCTTTGGATGAAAGTTGCTACTGTATAACTTACTATATATCCATGACGTGGTTTGTTTGTAATTTCAAGAAACATATTCCTAGACCAGCTATATAAAAGAAATTACTCTACACAAATTAACAGTGATACCAGCCAATGTGATTTTTAAAAATCCAACATATTCTTAGTTAGACTTTGTCTCTGTCCAGTGAACATTAGTAGTATTTACTTCATTTGGATCTTTTTTTCCTAAATATGAATAGTGTGTCACTAATTTTTTATTAAAATTCGTGCAAGGGGCTCCAAAGGTCGAGGCGGCAGCGGCCCTGGCTTCATCCGGAAGATCACCTGGAAGGTGTTCGGCCATCCAGTCTAATTAGCATATTATCCTTTTATTATTATAGATGTTTTTATATCACTTTTTCGTTTCCATGTCCAAGGTTTAAATTTTATGTGTTTGAGTAAAGTCTTTCTCTGTTCAGGAACCCAAGGTTTTCTGTTATGCTCCTACTGTGACCTGACTGTGACTCTGCTCATCCTCCTTCCCCTCCCAACCGTAGAATTTCTTGAGACCATTTTGGTCAGCGCACCCTCCAGTGACTGGTGTATGCCTATAGAGGTGACTTGGTGCTCAATTGTTTTCCTGGACAGCCCAGGGTCAGCGGGTCCTGTCCTATGATCAGCTCACACTTCTGCACACACTGTAAGCAGATGAAGAAAGTAATTATTTCTATAGAAAATTAATGAAAATAGACATTTAACATGTCACCCCTTCTATCTAATCCAGAGATCTGTGGATACGTGGTGTGGTGTGGGCTAGGTGTAGCTGCTCACTCCTGCCTCTCAGTAAGAGCTCATGTGGTACAGGCAGTCACTTGACCCATTTATCTCAGCAGGAGTCAGTGTTGGAAACTCAGAGCTGTCCACTGCAAGGGTAGGGGGTCAGTAGCAGGGATGCAACCTGGCCTGGTCAGCAAGGTATGGGCCAGTGGTCGTAGTCCCATTGGCTTTGCATTGGAAATCCAAAGGCAGCCCCAGCCCAGCTGGCAGGGGAGGGGGTCACCCTTACAGAGGGTGCCCCATGTTGAGAGGTGGGGGGAGTGAGACCCTTTCTCTCAGCCCTAATAGCCACCAGGAAGAAACATACTCATGCTGTGCGGTTGTTCCTGCCTATAGTTTTCTTTTGTTCCTGGGTGACGGGTCGTTGTGCTCCCTCCTCCTCTCTGTATTTGTGTGAGTTCATGGCTATTTCACACTTAACGTCACGAGAACATGGATCGTGTCTGCTTGGCTCACTGCTGGGGCCTTGGCACCTAGGAGTCGCCGTGGCCTTACTGAACTTGGAAGGCGTTAAAGTTTAATTCACGACTCACTCACTCCTCACCATGAGTTTTGCGTGTGAGTGACTAGTTGTCCAGTGGGTTTGTGGGAGATGTATATTTGCTTTAAAGGAAGGGTTAAACTGCTCAGAGGCTGTTCTCCTATAAAACAGACCCTTTGAAAACCAGCCTGAGGCTTCCTTTAAAAAAATATGACGTTAGTTTGATCTTCTGACAAAAATACTACTTTTAATGACTGTAGTCTTTAGTTATACTCATAACCTTTCAGCTCTGAGATGGCAGCACATTCAGCTCTTTGTTTGTAGAGATCTTGTCTTCTGACATGGTTGTTGGCAATTCATGATATTTAGCTGGGGTTGCCTCTGGAACATTTTTTTAAAGGCAAAGCCCCCCCCCCCCCATCCAAATGGGTTTGTTTTTTTAATTTTAAATAAATTATTCTTAAAATAATTAAAACGCTGGCATGTTTTATCATTTTTTATTTTGTTTGTAGTTTATAAGCTCTGGTCTGTGAGTCTTCAAAGAGTTCAAGGAACTACATTTCCCTTTTAAGTTAACAACATTTTATGAATTTTAGTTTCAATTATTATGAGACTATAGAGTTGAAAATTTAATGTATATCACAAAAACATTTTTCCCCTAAGTTGTGGGTTTAGTTTGTGATTGAGAATGGTGATATCCAAACTAGCTAATCATAGGAGTGAGTACTCTAGTCAGGCTCCTAAATATAAAGATAGCTGGGCCCAGACCTAGAGCCTGTAAGTGCCCTCTCGATCTTTATTTTAAAAACAAAACAACTCCCCAGTAGTTTCTGATGGTGAGCAAAGTCTGCTTCAGAACACTGGATCAGCATTCAAGGTCATGGGGGATATGTCTGTGCTTAGTTGCGCTCTAGTCTGTGGCCTGAGTCCTGTCTGGTCCTGAACACTCGAGGACGACCAGGCAGCTGAGGACACCAGGTCATTTTGGTAACTGTGTCAAACAACAGCCTTGTTACTGAGCTTTTTCCTTCCTTTTTAATCAATGCTCAGCGCAGGGGTTTTGTTGAGTTGCCACTACTAGAGACTCGGTGGTCCTTTCCAGTTCCCACTGGAGCTAGAATTCAGAAACCTAACTCTTGCCCCGGAGTCATCGCTTCTAACTCTGCCTGGCATGGGAAGTGTTTCAGGAGCCTGTGAGCAGGAGGCACCAGAATCAGATCACCTGGGTTGATTTTGCCTCTCCCACCTTCTAGATGTGTGATCTTGGCAGCAAATTACTTACTTCTCAGAGCCTCTATTTCCCCATAAGCAAACCAGCAATAATAATTTGCAAGGTTGTTGGATAGCTGACAAAATGCAATGTGTGCAGAAAAGTAAGTGTTCTGCAAATGTTAATGTAATGACTGCTGTTATCACTATAATTTTATAAAAACTTTAGACAACACTATACAGTTTTAATAAAAACTCTTCAACTTGGGTTGAAGAAGTGTTTCCCCTGATTGTTCATTATTTAATGTCTCATTCTGTCTTCTCTGGAATTTTTTACATTCATGCATTTCACACATATTTATTTAGTACTGTGTGCCAAGCAGGGTACTAGGCGGTAGGGATACTATTGAACGAAAGAGACAAAATATAATGATAGTTACAAAATGACTTTGAACTGCCCTTTAACATCTTCCCCCCACGCACACCTCCCTCATTTAAGCACACTGGAGAGAGGGAAGAACTGAGATGCCTGACCATTTTTAGATTTTGTGTGCATATTTGGTCAGACCAGGCACTGGCCAGAAGAAAAATTAGCAGAAAGCAGAGACTTTGCTCACCATGTCTTCTTTTGTCTGC
This sequence comes from Antrozous pallidus, assembly GCA_027563665.1. Lineage (NCBI taxonomy): Eukaryota > Metazoa > Chordata > Mammalia > Chiroptera > Vespertilionidae > Antrozous > Antrozous pallidus. The sequence continues at coordinate 4,001,788 of CM050524.1, read as the reverse complement.
CCTTCTACCTCTATCCTTCTTTGGCCAAATCGTATTCAGCCTTGAAGGTCCAGCTTGAGCACTGCCTTCCAGGGAGATGTCTTGGACTTTTCCTTTTCCTTCCTCTTTGCTCCTCTCCACTCTCCACCCATTCCTTCCTAGAAGTTTTCTTGTATTTCACCTACTGTAGAAACCAGTTTATCCTTAAAACTGCCATTACTTATTTATACCCTTCTTTGTGTAAGTAATGTGACAGAAGGATCACATGGCCCCCACAGCTTCCCGCCATCCTGGCTCTGAAGACAGTCCCCAGGGTATATTAATAGTATGACACAGAGTTAATTGAGAGAAAGAAATTTTAGTCTATAAATGATATTTTCCTCTCTTCATTCCTCTGTAAAACAGGAGTAAAATAAATAATACCTATCTCAGGGGCTGGCAAGAAAGCATGGCGCGCGCATTTGTGTGTGTGTGTGTGTGTGTGTGTGTGTATTGCCGCAGCACACTAATAGCACCGTTTCAGTAACTACTAATAATTATTAATTTATAGAACAGCTTTATTGAAGCATAATTGATATATTATCAGTTGCACATATTGTAGAAGTATGGAATTTGATAAACCTTTATGTATTACACACCTGTGACATAACCACAGTCAAGATAATGAACATCCCTGCACCCTCAAACATTTCCTTGTGTCTCTTTATCACTCCTTTTTCCCACCCTGCTCAGTCCTCTCATCCCCAGGCACTACTGATGTGGTTTATCATTATAGGATAGTTTGAATTTTCTAGAGTTTAATAAATATGCATTATGTGGTCTTTTCTTGGTGGGGGAAGGGATATGGCTTTTTTCACTCAGGCGCAATTACAGGTAAGTTGAGGTTTGGTAGTGTTGCAGCCTGGATGAATAGCTCATTCCTTTGATTGCTAAGTAATATTCCTAGTGTGGATAATATACCACAGTTTGTTTATCCATTCATCTTTTGACATACATTCAGGGTTGTTTCCAGTCTTTAATCAGTAAAACTGCAATAAATACTTATATACAAATCTTTTCATGAATGCTTTCTTTCCTTTTCCAAATTGGTTGTGCCGTTTTATATTCTTTTTAAAATATTTGTATTGATTTCAGAGATGAAAGGAGAGGAAGAAAGAGAAACATCAGTGATGAGAAAGAATCATCGATTGGCTGCCTCCTGCATACCCCACACTGGGAATCGAGCCCACACAGGGCATATTCCCTGACCAGGAATCAAACCATGACCTCCTGGTTCATAGGTCAGCACTCAGTCCACTGAGCCACACTAGCCGGGCCCATTTTATATTCCTGCTGGCAGTGTATGAGGGCTGCGTTTTCTTACATCTGCTCCAACACTTGAATTGGTAATTCTTTTTCTTTTTCTGATAAGTATATAAGGTTATCTCATTGTGGTTGTAATTTACATTTTCTAAATGACTTATGACGTAGAGCATTGTCTCACGTTCCGATTTACTATCTGTACATTCTTTTGGGGAAATTTGCCCAATTTTTAATTGGGCTGTTTATTTTATTACTAAAGACCTGATGCACGAAATTCATGCAAGAGTAGGCCTTTCCTTCACCCAGCTGCCCGCACCAGCTTCCCTCTGGCACCTGGGACCCGGGTTTCCCTTGCAGTCCCGGCTTCATCCAGAAGGTTATCTGGAAGGATGCCCAGTCTAATTAGCATATTACACTTTTATTATTATAGATATTTTGAGAATTACTTATTTATTCTGGATTGAGAAGTCCTGTAATCAGATATAATATTTCATGGTTTGTCTTTTCATTCTATTAATAGTGTAGTTGAGCAAAGCCAAATTTATCAATTTATTCTTTTATTATGATTTTGGTGTCATATCTAAGAACTCCTTGCCTAACCCACAATTATAAAACTCCTCCTATATTTTATTCTAGATGTTTTACATTTTAAGATGTTAAGATTTACTCTCAGGTAATTTTTGTATTGCTGTAAGTCGTGAGTAAAGTTCATCCTTGTACATACGGATGTCCAGTTGTCCAGTACCATTTGTTGAAAAGACTGTCATTTCTCCGTTGCATTGCCAGATGAGTTGATCCATGCATGTGCATGTCTATTTCTGTACTCTCTGTATACTGATCTATCTTGACACCATTGCCAACTGTCTTGATTCCTGTAGTATTCTAGTATGCCTTGAAGTCAGGTAATGTCTGCCCTACAGCTGGTTCTTCTGCTGTTGTTAGTAAGATTTAATGGTGACTAGTCATGTCTATGGTGTCATCTTCAGGGAAGTAAAACCAAAACCTCGCTTTAGCACTCTGATTAATAAAGGCCATTATTTGGCATTCCACCAGGTTTCTTTCTCTTAAAATAATTTATCTGAGACATTTCAGAATTTTCCCAAATAGCAGAGGGATGAGTTATGCACAAGTCCGTTTGTGTAATCTTTAAATTTTCTGCCTTTTTAAAACATGGTCTTTAATGATATAATTATTTACCATTTAGGCAGTGACTTCGGAATGTTTGTCATACAACTGGTGAAATCCTGGTAGATCTGATGTGGATTAGATCTGCCCAGAGGACAGTGGCAGGATTATTGTTTTTTTATTTTATAAGATGCCCAAGTGGAAGGATCTAGAGTGGAGACTGCCTATGTTGGGCATGATTTATAGTAGAAGCTGTCAACACAGCCCAGATTCTGCTTCTTGACCACATGTTTACTGATACAGTAAATGCAGCAGCTTTTATTTATTAGCTACTTAATATGTGTCCATCATTGTGCTAAGTACTTTAAATGAATGTCACATTTGATACATTGTCACTGTGAGGTGGATTATTTCTGTGATAAAATGTGTTTAATATGAATTAAGTCCTTAGAAAATGTCTTTGATGCTTCAGATTATAGACTACTAGAGGCCCAGTGCACGAAATTTGTGCACTGGGGTGGGGGCAGGTATCCCTCAGGTCAGCCTGCACCCTCTCCATTCTGGGACCCCTCGAGGGATGTCGGACATCCCTCTCACAATCCAGGACTGCTGGCTCCCAACTGCTTGCTTGCCTGCCTTCTTGATTGCCCCTAATCACGTCTGCCTGCCAGCCTGATCACCCCCTAACCCAGTGGTTGGCAAACCGTGGCTCATGAGCCACATGCGGCTGTTTGGCCCCTTGAGTACCTCAATCAGATTGAGGATGTTTTTAGCAAAGGCCAGCTTAACAGTACTCTAATTAAGTTAATAATAATATACCTACCTATATAGTTTAAGTTTAAAAATTTTGGCTCTCAAAAGAAATTTCAGTTGTTGTACTGTTAATATTTGGCTCTGTTGACTAATGTGCTTGCCAGCCACTGCCCTAACAAATCCCCTGCCAGCCTGATTGATGCCTTACTGCTCCCCTGCCAGCCTGTTTACCCCTAACTGCTCTCCCCTTCAGGCCTGGGTCCCTCCTGCCCCCCCCCCTCCCAACTGCCCTTCCCTGCAGGTCCGGTCACCCCCAACTTCCCTCCTCTGCTGGCCTGGTCACCCCTAACTACTCTCCCCTGCAGGCTTGATCACTCCCAACTGCCCTCCCTTACAGGCTTGGTCCCTCCCAACTGCCCTATCCTGCTGGCCATCTTGTGATGGCCATCTTGTATCCACATGGGGGCAGGATCTTTGACCACATGAGGAAGCCATCTTGTGTGTTGGAGTGATAGTCAATTTGCTTATTACTCTTTTATTAGATTGGATAGAGGCTTGGTGCACGGGTGGGAGCCAGCTGAATTGCCCTGAAGGATGTTCCCAGAGCAGGGTGGGGCGGCCTGGGTGAGAGGCTTGTGGTGGTTTGCAGGCTGGCTGTGCCCCTCAGCGGCCCAAGCAAAGGCCCTGGAATCTGGGATTTATTTATCTTTTATAATTGAAACTTTGTTGCTTGAGTGGAGCAAAGTCTCCTGCTTGCTCCATGGCTGCAGCCATTTTTGTTGAGATTTATTTATCTTCTGTTATTAAAACGTTGTAGCCTTGAGTGGAGGCCTGGGCCCACCAGAGTATGTGGAAAACTTGGCTTCCTCCATTGCCTGGGAAACCCAAGCCTCCTGCTTTCTCCATGGCTGCAGCCATCTTGGTTGGGGTTAATTTGCATATGTGCTCCTGATTGGCCGGTGAGCATGGTTTGTGGGTGTAGTGGAGTGATTGTTAGTTTGCATATTTCTCTTTTATTAGATAGGATGATGATTTCCTTTACCAGCTGCTAAAATCCATTAAGTTTCTAACCACACCTTCCAAAAATGGTATTATAAATATTGGGATGTGAAAATTATGATTGTATGACCTTTACATAAGTGGTAAGTTGAGTGCCACAGAGGTGATTCTTAGTTACTACACAGGTTTTAATGTTTTATATTGAATTTGAATATCATAGTTAGTGATTGTGATTAAATAATGAATCTCTTTGTATACAAAAGTTCTCATTTAAAAATGTAATTTTCCAATGTTCAGAAACCAGATATAGGTTGACAACTATATTATAATGTTTATGGAATAGTTCACTAATGAGGTTATTAAACATACTTTTGTTTGAAATCTTTTAGAATGTACACTTTACTTTTATAAGTACTTTTGCTTTGCTCTGGAAAGCTGATGTGGGCGGTGCTGTGGACCAGGTTTCAAGAAAGGCAGGTGGAGCTACAGAAACACAAAGGCAAAATAAATGTGAAACCAATATCAATGACATAAGGAACCACATAGGATTAGTTCCTAGAATACATAAGGAGCTCTTAAAAAGCAATAAGAAATCAATGCACAAGACAAAGGTAAAGAATATAGACAGTTCACAGAAGCTCAACCTGATTTCTAAATCAGAGGAACTACAGATATTATTTTACAATAAACATTCAGATTGGCAAAAGTGAGAAAGCCTGATAATTCCCTGTTTGGACAGAACAGGGAAATCAGAACCCTCATATGTTGCCAGTATGAGCATAGAGTGTACCGACACCTTGGTTGTAATTTGGCAACATTTAATAAACTTTTCAATATGTGGAACCTACAATCTAGCAGTTCCACTTTACGGTTTATACCCTACAGAAATTCTAAAGGATTCATGAATTGCAGTATCATATGTGTTCACAACAAATTGCAATCAACTTAAATGACTATCGGGTGGATTGCATGGACTCTCAGCATCAAGAAAATAAATGAGAGCATTTGTACCAATGGATAGATTCAGAAATGTAATGCGGAGTGATGAAGACAAGTGGGTTCAGACATACATATGGTCAGCATTTAGGTGTTTTGTTTTTTTTAAGAAAATCACACAGAATATCATAGGGACTACATAGGGACTACATAGGGACTACATAGCTGCTATGTTGTAAAGGCATGACGACACGGGCTGGATCAGCACACGACAAATGCGGTCTTGGTGCCCCTGGGGCGTGCAGGGAGGGGCTGGACAGAAGGACCCAGGGACTGGTTGTCATCTCCAATAATTAATCCAAAGCAAACAGTATTTTAATTGTTTCCATTCCAGGGTGCAGGAAGATAGCTATTATATCATTCTGCACAAATTAAAAAAAATAATTTGTGCTCTGTGTGGTGATGGATGTTAATTACACTTACTGTGGGGATCATTTCACCTGATATACATATATCAAATCATGCTGTACACCTGAAACTAATATTACATTATGTCAGTTATATTTCAATTTTTTTTTTTTTTAATTTTTAGAGGAGGGAACACTTAAAGGGAAAAGAGAAGCAGTGAGGTATATCCCAACCAGGAAATTGTGGTGCTGGGCTCCCGCACTGTCCTCTTGGCTAATCCCTTGAGGGCTTTTTTGGATAGTGTTTTTAATCCACACCCAAGGACATGTTTGTTGAGGGAGGGAGGGAGGAAGGGAGAGAGAGAGAGACAGACAGACAGACAGACATAGTTGCCCGCCTTGTACATCCTGACTGGGGAGCAAACCTGCAGCCTAGGTATGTGTGTGCCCTGATCAGAAATGAAACCTGCAGTCTCCTGGTGAACCGTGCGGTGCTTCAACCAATTGAGCCACTTGGCCAGGCCAGTTTGGGTCATTTCTTAGTTGTTTTCCGTGCTGTGATTTTTCTTTACACTGTGATTATCTTTAGCACAGTAATGTCTGCTATGGTTTCTTTCAAGTCAAGCTTCATACTATTTTCCAAGGAAAGGGTGACACTAATTCTGTTAGCTACTCGCCAATTTGTTAAAAAAGCTTCTCAAACCTGTTGGAGTCGGTGTTGGTTAGGGTACATGGGCCCTGGGATCCTCTGTTGGAAATACAAAGGGAGGTGGGTGCCTTTTGCAGGGAGTTAGGCAGCACCTATCCAACATAAAACAGGCACTCTCCTTCCCGGCGATCTGCCTTCTGAAAGACTCCAGCCAGAAGCTCATGGGACAGAGGGGATGTTCATGGATGCAGGCATATGCAATCCTATCTTATTTATAATAGTGAAAATTGGGAATCACTTGAATGGCCTTCAATCTGGAATGATTTAAAATTTGTAATAATAGAATGGAACATGAGGTGGCAGCTTTTTAAAAAGAGGGGAGATGTGGGTGTCTTGACCTGGTAAATTCACATTAATAAAGAAACTGCAGGAGCATATGCATTTGATAAGGGATGTATGTGATTATATTTTATTAATTTTATTTGAATTAGCCTGGAAACATAGAAAATCCATGTAAACTCTAAAATTGATTAATTCTAGCGAGTAGAAATAGAAGCATGAGATGGGGCTTTGTGGTCTGGATTTATATTTGTCTTTAAGGTTGTTTTTTTTTTTATGAGCTTATTTTATCCCTGTTTAATGAACATCATAGTGTTACTGATGCTTGAACACTTCTGTCTATGTGAAGGGAGCTTGCCTTGTATTGCATTTCCTGTCATGTGCCATCATTTTCTTCAGGGAATGAATTCTTTGAGGACTCATTCACCCTGCATTTGTAACGTAAGGCTTTTCCATGGTTCTGAAGAAAAGGCTGAGGTAATGAAGCAGTGACAACAGTGCATTGTTGAGTTTGCATGAAAGTGACTTGGATTTCAGCCCTTGGGATACCTGATCATCGTGTGCAGTGATGGACTGCATCTGTTCAGGGTTCTGCAGTTGACTCTTTAGATGTAAATAATAGCTCAGCTCTCCGGTGAGGAAGAGCCTGCAGTGCCCAGCATCCCCAGCATGTATGCTGAGCCAAGTGAATTAGCCCTTGGGATCCATGATGCTGTCAAGCTGTAACTGGCTTTCACAAATGCAGTATAGACTTGATAGTGATTTTTATTAGTTGTAACCCAATGGATTATGGCACTTAAAATTCTCTCTCTTTTTTAACGTGAGTTAACAAAATGTCTCTCCTTAAGAAGAGTGGTTTTCATGGCCTTCCAATTGTTTCTGTTGAGGTTGTCATCCTCTCCTTCCTTTATTAGACAGAACAGACAAGCATACATATAGTACCACATAGGGACCACATAGCGACCAGGGTACATCATAGACAGATACCCAGACATCCAGACACACATACACACACACACACACACACACACACACACACACACACAAATTCATGCTCAACACTTACTACTAGATTTGAACACTTGTTTTTAAAGGACAATTTTCCATTTCAGAGGGGATGGTCAGCCAGTAGAAACTCTGCAGCAGCTGAACTCGACACTGTTGTGTATTTATTCTCTGTTTTGTGTGCAAATTTTTATTTCCTCAGACTTTAGGACTTTCCACCCACTGGTGAGGTGGCAGTTGGGTAGATGCCACACTTGCGCAGTGTTGGATGAGTAAGTACGTGAATGAGGGTGGTTGCTAAGGGCTGGGTGCTGTGCACAGCGGTGGTTGTTAAAATAGGAGACTGAGACAAGGGCCCCTGAGCTTCACTTCTTTTGTTGGGGCTTACCCTGTGAAAATAATGAACTATCCCAGCTTATTCCTCTCAGTTCAATACTGGAGCAGATATTTATTGAACACCTGCTATAGTAATGTATTGTATTAAACATAGAAGGAGATATAAATCCTAGTTTTCTAGTTTCTAATGAAATATAAACATTTGTGTAACAACCTCTGCGTTCTGTGGGTCAGTCACTGAGAAAGGCTAGATATAAGCATGGGTGTTAAACATTATCAGTCACGTTTTTCTCCAAAGTTAAAGAGATGTAATATCTGCTTCCAGATAATTACATTCAATTGTGAGATATGTCCCAGAGAAAAATGCTCACAATTCATTTCACTTGCTTCCAATAGAAGGAAATCTTAAGAATCCATTCATTTGAGGTTTTTCCATGTTGTAGAATTCTTTTCTAAGCCAGAGCCTGTTTTCTATTAAATATAAGAAGGGTATATCATAATCAGGTATAATAACAATGACTTATATATAGTTCTTGTTTGTGTTAAATATTTCTACATAAAATTAATGAATAATAATTCCCCTATACATACATGTAAATAATATACAGGGTGTCCCAAAAATGTATACACACTTTGAATAATTATAAAAGCAGTATTTATTATATTTCATTTACAGAATTGATCGACTAGCTGTTAAAGTGTGTATATATTTTTGGGGGGTAGCTTGCATTTATATGTAGGCACATATTTAAGTATATACATCTATAATAATAAAAGGGTAATATGCTAATCAGACTGGACGTCCTTCTGGGCATCATTCTGAATGTCCTTCCAGATGAAGCTGAGGCCAGAGTGAAGCCCGGGTCCTGGGTGCCTGCCGGTGGCCAGAGGGAAGCAGCCCAGGTCCTGGGTGCTGGAGGGAAGCCGGGTCTGGCGGCCAGGGGAAGGAAGGCCTACTCTTGCACGAATTTTCATGCATCGGGCCTCTAGTATTTTTATCTGAAGAACCAGGCTTGGAGCTATGTTGCCAGAAGCTGTACCTCAAACCAGAGCACAGAATTTGTCTGGAAATTAACCACAGGAACCTGCTCTGCTGGTCCCCCACGCCCACGGACTCAGTCTTCCTGCAGCATGACATCCTCTTTGAAAGATGAAACAGATGGGGCCAGAGACCAGGGTACCAGGATGCAGACTTTATTAGGAGAAGAGACGACCCTGCCGCTCACTTCCCAAGGGAGGGGGGGGGGGCATGTGTGGGGTGAAGGTGTCTTTTAAGGGGAGGGGATGGGGCTTAGGGTACCCGGCACACACTGATTGGCAGCTTTATATAAGGGACATTATTGGGCACCCCTGTACCCAGGAGTCAGGGGACTTAGGGTATTTGGCAGGTGCTGGTTACATCATAACCGCCCACCAGTTGGGGGGAGGGAGTACCTATCATTCCAAGCTTCTGATAATATTTAAAAAAATAATTGAAAGTCCGGGCAAGGTCAGAGGGTGAAGGTCCATCTTCCGTAGCTACTTCCAGCTGAGACGGGCATCATTAGGGGCGTCTACCTGGAGTCACAAGGATTCTGGTGTTAGGTTCTGAATTCAGTGCCAGATAGATCTCTCCCACCTTCTGGTTGGCGAACGTCTGCATTCTGTTCTGCAAGAAACTAGTAAAACAATGCATGAGACATGGGTCAAAGAGCAAAATTAAGAGTATAGATGTCAGTGGGCCTAATAGTGGGAGGATCCATGGAGTAAGTGAGCCAAAAATGGCATACCTCCCTTCTAGCTGGTTATGTAGTCTTTGGTCAGTCCTGTCCCGGAGGGATTTAATTTGACAATTCCTGATTCATTTACAAAGTAGTAGCATTCCTCCCCAAGAGAAATACAGATACCCCCTTTTTCTGCTGTCAGGAGATCTAAAGCACGTCAGTTCTGTAGGGATACCACTGCTAAGGAATCTACTTGCCTTTGAAGGGATTCAAGGGAATTGCTAATGATGGAGATATCTTCAGAAAATTCAGCAATTTGTGGTAGAAATGAACAGAGGAGGAAATGCCTCCCACTCCTGTTCCCACTACAGTGAGGACTCCTGTACCCACTAAGAGGGGAACAAGGGCTGCCCTTTTTGTGGTGGGGTCTGAGAAGACCGAGAGAGGATTTGAGTTCTCCAGGATGAAAGATGAAATAGATGGGGCCAGAGACCAGGGTACCAGGACGCAGACTTTATTAGGAGAAGAGACGATCCTGCCGCTCACTTCCCAAGGGAGAGAGAGAGAGAGAGAGAGAGAGAGAGAGAGAGAGAGAGAGAGAGAGAGAGAGAGAGAGCGCACTTGCGGGGTGAAGGTGCCTTTTAAGGGAAGGGGATGGGGCTTAGGGTACCTGGCATGTGCTGATTGGCAGCTTCATATAAGGCACATGATTGGGCACCCTTGGACCCAGGAATCAGGGGGGAGGCCTTAGGGTATTTGGCAGGTGCTGGTTACATCATAACTCCGCCCACCAGTTGTCGGGAGGGAGTACCTGTCACTCTTGTGCTTGCCACTCATCTCTAGCTCTGGAGTCATAAAGAGTATATCTCATTGGTAGATCCTAAATCATGTTCACTCCTGAATTGCAAGGGAGGCTGGAAAAGAAATCCCTATATTTTCCACTTCTCCTATAGGAGGCTACCTCCTCAGCCAAAATAAATAGCAATTTATTATTATCACTAGTGGTCCAGTGCATGAAATTCGTGCACGGAGGGGTGGTTCCCTCAGCCCAGCCTGCACCATCTCCAATCAGGGACCCCTTCAGGGATGTCTGACTCTTGGCAGTCTGACTGTTGGCAGTCAGACATCCCTCTCACAATCTGGGCACACTGGCTCCTAACTGCTCACTGGCCTGCCTGCCTGATTGCCCCTAACTGCCTCTGCCTGTCTGCCTGATCGCCCCTAACCGCCTCTGCCTGCTTACCTGATTGCCCCTAACTGCTCCCCTACCAGCCTGATCACCCTTAAGTGCTCCCCGGCTGGCCTGATTGCCCCTAACTGCCTCTGCCTTGCCCCACACCTGGGACCCAGGCTTCCCTCCCTCTGGCCAGCTATAGGCACCCAGGACCTGGGCCAACTTCACTCAGGCCGGCCGCAGCCACAGGCAGCTGCAGGCTCCCAGGACCACAGGGCATGTGGCTTGTCCCTCTCCTGGGCCGCAGGTGCAGGTACAGCTGCTGTTGCTCAGGACTGCGAGGCAGGCGCGGCTTGTCCCAGGACCGTGGAGTGGGTGGCTTGTTCCTCTCCCAGTCCATACCCTGTCTGGTCCCCATTCCTCTCTCCCCAGTGTTGAGTGTCTGAGCCGTTATGGCATGATGGCATGAAGGTGTGATGACTATTTGCTTATTAGCTCTTCATTATATAGGATTTAAACTTGTCACAGTCTATCTTAAAATGGATATTTTATCACTTCACATCTTGTATAGAAACTTCACTGTAACAAAATTTCATTTTCCCTAGGCAATCTTTGTGCTATTGTTGTCATGTATTTTACTTACACAGATGTTATAAAACTGACATTATTGTTTAAATGGTTACGGTAATTACCTTTAAGTATATTTCAATAATAAGAAACTTCTATTATATTTTTTCCTATGCATATACTGTCTTTGGTGTTTTCCATTTCTTGGTATAGATCATTTTTGTATCTGGCAAAATTTTATTTCTGCTTGCAGGACTTCTTTTAACATTTCAATTTTAAAAAATTCAATCTTTTATACATAAAAATATTTTTAACTATTTCTAAAATAGTTTAAAATAGTTAAAATGTGTTTTAACTAATTTAAAAATATTTTCACTCAGTCTAGAATTATAAATTGAAAGGGTTTTCCCCCTTGTGAGTACTTTAATGATGTTGCTCTACTATTTTCTCCCTTACACTGTTTCTGATGAGACATATTTTGTAATCTTTATTTTTATTCCTGTGTACAGTGTGTCTCTTTTCTTCTGACCACAGCCCGGCTCAGCACCCGGCCACCTCAGGGCCCTGCGATCGATCGATTTTTTAAATTTCATTTCAGAGAGGAAAGGACAGGGAGAGAGGGATAGAAGCATCAATGATGAGGGAGTGGAAGCTGCTTCTTGGTTTTGCTCTCGGCGCCTCGTCCGTGGATTTGTGTTAAAGTCTCTGTCGGACCACGCCACGCAGTCCCGTTACTTGTGGTGAATTCATCCTGCACGTAGGTGGGGCTTTTATTTACCGGTTCTTCCGTAGCGCCCTGGGCCCACAGGTTCCCAGGTGTCGGCTTGCGAATTCTTCCTGAGTCAGACAGCCCGAGGCCTGGGGCTTGCTTTTGCCTCTGAGCTCACCCCTGTCTCCTGGATTTCTGGATGTCACAGGGCGGGAGGCCCAGGGTCAGAACCAGCGCTGGGGACAGTGACCTAGGGCTCCTTCGCCCGGTGCCCAGGCTGAGTGCGGCTCTGGATCCTGGGTCACAGGGTGCCCACGGCACCCAGACCATCACCGTCCCTAAGGGCGGGCAGTGAGCCCCGCTCCAGGGTCCTGTTCTGAGGGTAACTCTGGTCCCGTTACCCCAGGAGTGGGGCCAGCATGCTGGGTGCAGTCCAGGCCAGGGTCTGCAGATGGTCCGGGTCCAGTGCCTTTCTGGCCCATGGAGACATCCCCACCGCTTGTGTGTTAGCTCTCGTCTTTCTCACTTCCTCTCCCGCACTCGCTGCCGCTGCTCTGCACACAGGCGGGCTGGGTTGTGTGGCTCGGTCTCCTCTGCCTCAGGGGCTGTGTCTTGGCTCCTCTCCTGCCCCCACTGCTGGGCCTCGCCCTGGAGACGGGGAGCTCTGGGAGGCAGGAGCTGGGACGCTCCCCTCCATCGCCCTTCCCAGCCTCAGGACCCGGGGTAGACTTGGCCAGCATCACCATCCGCAGGTGGCATCGTTTGGCAAGCCCAGCCAGGCACAGGGAGACGCACCTGGATTCAACTCGTAACCCGGCTGCTCTCCAGCCACGCGACCTCAGGCACATATCGCACTGGCTGCTCCTCGGCTCAGCGGGTGTTCATGTTCACAGGGCCCCTGGCTCACCCCCTCTGTGTCCTCACTCCCTCAGCCGGCCCGTCCTAACATCAGGTCCGCAAAGGACCTCTCCTCGCAGGGCCCCACGATCCACTGGGGGCCACCATGGCTGGCAGGCCCCACCCACAGCCCACCCTGCCTAACACCAGGGTTATCACAGGGCCCCGCAATCCATCCGGGGCCGCCATGGCTGGCTGGCCCGCCTGTCCTAACATCAGGGCTGGAAAGGGCCTATCACAGGCCCTTTCCAGACCTGGCCATTGCCCTGTGATTGGCCGGTGGGCGTGGCCAGTGGGCATGGCTTATTGGGCATAGCGAAGGTATGGGCAATTTGCATATTACTCTTTTATTAGATAGAATCATTATACCAGTAAGTTTGGAAGGATGGAAATACCATATTAAATTATTCTGAACAAAACTATTTTAAAATGTAATTTTCTTATTTTTTTCAATTAATATATTTTTGGGTCTGTGAATTCATAGCTTTTATACTTTTGCATCTGCATTTAATTTTCAAATCATGTGTTATTATATACTGCTGTGTATTCCCCATATATATTTTCAGTAATTGCATAAAATTAAAATGTACTTACTTCACCATTATTTTAATGTTGGTGATTGCAGTTACATTTTTATTATTGTAAAATATGATGCAATGAATATGTTCATATTTAAAGCTTTGTCATCTGGACATTGGGTTTGGCAGCATAACTTTCCTGCCCATCTTGCTGTCCAGAACTCAAAGTGATACGAAGGCTTGGGTTTTGAATTAAGCTACTCACAGCAATGATGACGTTTCGTATCCTTCCGTTAATGGACAAGGCATCCTCCTTAGATCTGAGACTCATAGTTGGTCTATTTCCTGTTGTTTCTTTCATTGATTCTTACCCTTACCATCTATTCATGATAGTTAAGTCAGCTAAAAAGACAAAGATGAAAAGATGCCTAACATGCGTCCCCTCCTCTCAGCCCTCTTCACTCCTTCAAGTTGGCATTAAGTTGTTTTGAGGTGGATGAGCAAAATGATCTAACACTGGTCTACTTGAATGTGAAAGCAAAAAGTCCAATACTAACCATAAAAGAGAACATTGTTTATTTATTGAGCATGTACTGTGTGCTGAGTACTTTTTATGCATTTTTATCACTTAACAAGATCAGCAACTACTAGTTAGGTAGTATCCATGATCCCACTTTTTCAATAGAAAACTCAAGTTCAAAACATAGAAGCAGCCCTGTTGGTGTGACTCCGTGGTTGAGTGTTGACCCATCCATGACCCAGTAGGTCATGGTTCAGTTCCTGGACAGGGCACATGCCCAGGTTCCGGGCTCCATCACCAGCAGACGGACATGTGAGAGGCAGCTGATCAATGATTCTTTCTTATCATTGATGTTTCTATCTCTCCCTTTGTCTCTCTGAAATCAATAAAAACATATTTAAACAAATAAACAAAGACATTGAAGCAATTTGCCTAGGATTTGAACATCTATGTGAAACTCCAGCCAGATTCTAACAATACTAGACCACCCCTCTCCATTGTGCTCTGATAGATGGCATTATACTTAGTTTGTATACTCCAAGCAGGCATTATATGGGATATTATAATGGTGTGCATCATCCTATATAATAAAAGCCTAATATGCTAAGTATCTGGTGTCTGGTTGGCTATTCAACCAATCAAATCATAATATGCTAATGACATGCTAAGGCAGCTCAACTGCTTGCTGTAACATGCACTGACCACCAGGGGGTATACAGTTGACTGGTAAGTTAGCTTGCTGCTGGGGTCCGGCCGATCAAGACTGAATGAGACAGACCAGACACACCCTGGAGCCCCCCTGCTCTCCCTTCCCATTGGCCAACCTCCTGTGTCCCACTCTGGCCCCACACAGGAATGCTGCTTAGCCAGAAGCCAGGCTCATGGCTGTAAGCACAACGATTGCAGCAGCAAGTGCAGCAGCAGTGGCGGGAGCCTCTCCCACCTCGGCTGCAGGTGGGCGGTAAGGAGCGAGGGGTCCCAGACTTCGAGAACCCTGGACTGTGAGAGGACTGCCTGACTGCTGGCTTAAGCCCGATTCCGGGGGGATTGGTTCTAAGCCGGCAGGTGGACATACCCCAAGGGGTCCTGGATGTGAGAGAGTGCAGGCCAGGCTGTGGAACTCCCCCCTGACCCACCCACCACCAGCAGTGCACGATTTTCATGCACCAGGCCTCTAGTTTATAATAACTTGATGGTGGTGTGAGGTTTTCAGAACATTGCATAATAAAGTCCTTAATGTGTGTTTTTCTTAAATTAGATTTGATGCAAGTCCACTTCATCCTGATAGTCTAAGGCATCCCCGACTTTATGATTGTGGCTACAGGACCCTCCTAATTTGCCAGGGTCTTATCTACAGCTGCAAGGGTTCAGAAATCTGGAGAAGAGCTGCACATAAATTGAATAAAGAGACTAGACACGAAGTATAAATTTGGGAGGCATTTTGGGGGAGCTAGGGGAGGCTTAGCTCTAGTAACTAAGCTCCTCGAATTTCTTGGCCCAGAGCTTTTTATTCACACATTTTGTCCTTTAACAAAGCAGCATATATATCAAAGGTAAGATCTGGTAAACAGTAAAGGATTATCAGGTTGGAGGAACTGCCCTCAGCTGTCTGGCAACAGGCAATAACATGCAGATCTTCATCCCTGCTGAGGCCTCAAGGTTCATTCTTGCATTTTATTATGCCCTGCTGGAATTAGCCTCCAGCACTAATTTTTCTTCCTGTGTCCACTTTTACCTCCCATCCACTTTGACCCCAGAGTGATACTTTACCACTTTCTCCTGGTCATTTACATCACTTCTCTGCTTTAAACCTTCCAAAGGCTTCTTGTAAGTATCAGAGGAGAAAAGTAAAATCCCTTCAGAGGCTACAGAGCTCCATATAAAGACCTGGCCCCGCTGCCTCCCATAGGCCACGTGCTGACCTTGATACTGCTCAGCCTGCTGGCGTGGTTGTTGATGTCCTTGTCCATCCTGTATGCCAAGACAACTCCCACTCAGGATTGAAGCCCCGCTGGTGCTCAGCACAGCTTGCCTTGTTGTGGCATTGGGTTCCCAGCTGAATGGCTCCCCCAGAGAGGCCTTCAGACCTCCCCGTGGCCATCTGCTTTCTCTCCTGCTCCAAGCTGCTGCTGTTCTCCACAAGGCTCCTTCTTTGTTGATTTGTTTCCATCGAGTTTGTTGCTGTTTCAGAACTGAAACAGTTTCTGTGGGATCAGGAGCTTTCCTTGAGTTCTGCTCTCACCTCAGTGCCCTGGAAATGGTGTTTGGTGAGAGTAGTTAGGGTGTCTGTGTGCAAAGCTTAGTGCAGCGCTAGCACAGCCCGAAAGTGCTCTTGAGCTGCTGTTACTGTTGGGTTGTTGATCCCAAACTGGGATTTCATCCTCACGTATCTGTACAGTCTTCAGAATTGCCCCAGACAGTGACCTTCTGCAAACACAGGACACCCCAGTCTCATGATTTATGTCCTGAATTTTGTGTTATGACAAGGCAGCTGCTTTGTGCCGGTTGTCAGCTCTTGAGGACTTGACCTTCAAACCTGCAGCATGCAGCGCTCATTTCTGCCTGACCTTTGCTTAGGCCTGGGGCAAGGTTTTCATCTCTAACACACTTGACCTCTGCCAGTTTTTTAAGAGTTTCAGTCCTCATGAAAAGAAGTTTATCTGCCTGTGCCATAATGATCTCTAATACCCGATAAACTGCAAACAATGGGGGCATTTGAGGAGAAATTCTAATACAAGAATTCTGCAATTCTCAGCAGCGCTAAACTGGGGCGCATGGAAAAGTTCTATCATGTGGCATACCCCTCTCACACCTCCCATGGGGAGGGGGCGGTGCACAGTCCTCACAATGGCCTGTTGTAAGGGCACCATTGAGCCAGGAATTGTTGCCATCTAAGGAGCCATAGTGTGTCAAATACTATACAGACTGGACTTGAATGTTCATAAATAGCAGTCTTAATCTGACCAGGCACGCTAAGAAAAAGTTGAGATGAGGCAAATTTCATCAATATAACAACTTCATGGGTTTATTTGTTGATTGCAAAATTTTCACTAGAGGAATTCTGCCTGAATATATTTTTATTTGTCCAGATCCACAGAATTTACTTTTTCTGAATTTATAAATTTTTTAAAATTACAAAATCAGTGCCATGTATATAATAGAAAATTTAGAAAAGAATCAATAAAGTAACAGACACTTATAATTTCATCGTTGCAGGATATTCTTTACTAAGGCTTTGATGCAGAGACCTCTGCATATGTATAAACAACATGTTTAGACCAATTTGGGATCACTGTGTATGTGTTTCTAACTTGCTTGGTGTTCCTATTTACGTCAGGAACTTTCCCCTCATTAGGTTGTTTTATAAAGTAAGGGCTTTAGTACTGTGTTGTATCCATATACTGCAGTGGTTCTCCACTGGGCATAAGTTGGCCCCCACAGGACATTGGAAGGTCTGAAGGTCACAGCTGGTGTTGGGGGAAGGTTTTACTGGCATCTACTGGGCAGAGACCAGGGATGCTGCTCCATATCCTACAATACAATACACAGGGCAACCCCACAACAAAGCAATATCTGGCCCCAGAGTCACTACTGTACAGGTTCGGGAACCCTGAACTTACATGGTTGCCTCATTGCATAGTATTAGGTATATGTTTCCTATATTTTTGTTATTAGAGATTAATGGTTGCCACACTTTCTGTGAAGGGCCAGATAATAAAGAGTCAAACCTTGGTTCTTGAACGTCTCCCATTTCGAACAATTCAGTTCTCCACCAAGTTGGTCATGGAAAAAAATGTCTTGGTTTTTGAACAAAACTTTGGCTCTTGACCTGACAGCCAATTAATTTATGGTGATACTGTAGCTGCAGATAATTTCAAGACAGAATTTCAAGAATACATAGAGGTGAGGGATTTGTTCCCAACAGTGTTCAGTTGTGATAAGACAGGCCTCTCTGGAAGAAAGTGCAGAAAGGGACCCACATCTCACAGGAGGAGAAGTCATTGCTGGAACACAAGCCAGTGTGGACAGGCTAATGTGACTGTTGAGTGGGAATGTGAGTGGGGACTTTAAATGGAACCCTCTACTCATCTACCAAACTGAAAACCTGCGAGTTTTCAAGAAAAAGAATGTCATGAAAGTTTAATGTGGCATAAAGACCTAATAGCAAAGCTTGGGTAACTAGAGAATTTTTAATTGATTGAATTCATGAAGTGTTTGCCTGAGTCTGAAGAAATACCTCCAGGAAACACAGTCACTGCTCAGAGCACTTCTTGTAATGGGAAAGGCTCCTGCCACCTTCCGGGCTCTGAGGCGCAGCTGGTGGAGGCGTCCAGCTTCCTCACTGCTAGGTCCTTACCACCTACAGCTTTATCTCTGCTAGGTCCTCGCCACCTGCCAACTCCTCTCAGCCAGCCCATGGACCAGCAGCTCACTTGTAACTGTAGGAAATTTCTACACAAAGACCCTGTTTCAGAGGTGTGTTGAGGTGACCTGTGAAACCAATTTAACCTTCAGAGGTTCTGGAACTCTAAGACTTTCAGAGGGAGCATCCTCAGACAGCAGCTGAGTAGCACTCTTCAGAGGAGAGGGAGAGAAAGGAGGCAATTCCTACTTCACTAATTCAGAGAATGCTTGGGAAATGGGGAGAAGTATAAAGTTTTATTGAGAAATATCCTGACAAAGAAGTAGCAAACCATGCAACAAACTTGTTCAACAACAGTGCAGTGTTTCACTTTAGGCAAGTGTTAAAACACAGGCAAAAACAGAGTGTTTAGTGAGACAGAGGCCCAATGAGCCTGAAACAAATTCTAGTGGAGCAAAGAGAAAGAAGAGCTACATGATGCTTTTTGGAAGGGGACTTCCTAACAATGACATCCCTCTACTCCTCCACCCCTCCATTTCTCCCTCCTTTCACTCCTCCATCCTTCCATCCTTCCATCTATCCCTCTACCCTCCCATCTCTCCACCCCTCTACCCCTTCATCCTTCCCTCCTTTCACCCCTCCACCCGTCCCTTCCTCCATTTGTCCACCCCTCCTTCCTTCTATCCCTCCATCTGTTAACCCCTCCATACCTACATCTTTCCACCCATCTATCCCTCCATCCTTGCACCCTCCACCCCTCTATCCCTCCATCCCTTCATCTCTCCACTCTTCCATCCTTCCATCCCTCCACCCATCCATCCCTCCATTCCTCCTCCTATCCATCCCTCCACCCTTCCATTCTTTCATCCTTTCACCCCTCCATCCTTCTACCCAATCATCCGTCCTCCTCTTCACCCATCCATCCATCCCTCCATCCTTCCTCCCATTCATTCTTTCACTCCTCCCCCCATTCTTCCATCTCTCCATCTCCATCCCTCCATCTCCTCCACCCCTCCATCCCTCAATTTCCCCTCCCCTCCACCCATCCATCTTTCCACCCCTCAATCCCTCCACTCCTCCATCCCTCCTCTCCATAGTCAGTCATCAGTAGCTCTGAACATTGATGGATGGAGGGCTAGATGGGTGGGATTGAGGGATGGAGAGATGGATGAGTGGAAAGATGAGTTCTAGTGTGATTTTCAATTTTTACTGTTTCATTTCCTTTTTGTTAAATTTTCATTTACATTTAATGTCCTTTATGTTTTTAAAGTGTTTATTTATAGGTTAAACAATTCATTAGACATGTACTGTATATAAGAAAGGTTAAAATAGGGAATCAGCCCTAGTCAGTGTGCTGAATGGTGAGAGCGCTGGCCTTGGAATGAAATGCTGTGGGTTTGATTCCTGGTCAGGGACACATACTTGGGTTGCAGATTTGGTCCCTGGCACTGGTCAGGGAGTGTGTAGGGTACAACCAATACATGTGTCTCTTTCACATTGGTACTTCTCTCTTTCTTTGTCCCTTCCTTCTTCCCTTTCACAATCTAAAAATCAATGGAGAAAATACCCCTGGTTGAGGATTAACAAAACAACAACAACAACAAAAAGGAATCATTTGGGGGTTTGGTACAGATTACTTTAGTTTACATTATTTCTAATGGGGAAAAATGATGTCATTTTTGAACAAGTTGCTTCTCAAACAGCCTTCGGAAACACATAGAATCCGAGAACCAAGGCTCCAGTGTATTTTAGGCTTTTGCGCCAGCACTGCTGTAGTTTGACTGCCACAGAGGGAATGTAAAGGACTGTGTTCCAGAAACTTGTGACCATTGCTGTTACAGATAATGCTCTGGCTGCCATCCTTGCCTTAAATCTTCCCTGCTGTAGCTGATGATTTCCTCAGAAAAGTTCTTGAAAGTATAATGGTTGATGGATGTGTATGTATCTTTTCAAAGTTTACATCAATTTCTTTTATTTTCTCACCCAAATCATGAGGTTGTTCATTTGCTGTTGCTCTTTCTAAGTGCTTATACAACATCACCTTCCCATCAGATTTGGGACAACCTCCAAGTGTGAAGTGTGAGAGGGTAACAAAGGTGTGATGACTTGGATGCTGTCAGGGTCAGCAGGTGACAGGAGTTGGCAGGTGACACTAAGGCAGACTGGTCTGCATCAGAAGAAGGGGCTGGAGCCCGCGAGGCAAGAACAGGCCCTTCTGAGAGGGAGCTCTCCTCAGCTCTGCCCCTGGTGACCTACCACAGGGCAGCTCAGATTTATCATGAGGAACCAGAAATCCATCTTTTGGTGTGAAAGCTTTTTTAAAAATTAAATACCGGGTAAGCCAAATAGCATTGCCTGTGGACTGTTCCCAAGAGCCACCTGATTAGGGCGCTTTGTTTTATTTTTATTTATTTTTTCCAGAAAGGTATAAAGTTTATTACCATCTTAAAAAAAAAAAGACTAGCTACTGAATATGGGATAGTTCCTTATTTACAAGTTTACTGGAAGGAGGCACATTTTAATCAGCATTGCAATAATCAAAGGATTATAATTTTTTAGAGCTATCAGTTATTTCATTCTCCAGATTAAAGATTATTGAAAACATTAAGTGATAGTCCCAATTAGAAAGACAAATGAATACCTTAAAAAATGTGTAGAAAAGGGTAACTGCTAACTTAAACATGAACTTTCACAAAATTAGTCTTGTGCCTAATTCAGACAAGTTAGAGAAACTGGCACCAAAAAAAAAAAAAGCAACACATGAATATGTCTTCATTTAAGTACATGCTCTCAAGCTAGTTTAAAGAAAAAAGACTAATTAGGGTTTCCAGAGTTTTAGGAGTCCATCTTCACTGTACGTAGCAATCAGGTTCTAATGAGGATGATGTGCATTCCCAATCACATCCTTCTCATGGACTGTCCGAGTTCTCTCCAATTTGCCAGTGACTGTGCTAAAACAGTAGAGCACCAAGTCCTTTCCCACACAGTAAATCCATTCCCCACGGGGAGAGAGGGCACAGCAAACGAAGTCACCACCTTCTCTCTTGCCAGAGCTGAAGCTTCTGACAGTCTGCCCCGCATGTTCATGATGACCACTGTGTTGGATCTGTTGCACACCACAAAGTGCTCTGGGTTTTTAGGAAGCAGGATCACACTGTTGACAGTGATGTCTGTCCCTGCAGTGCTGCCCAAGGATTTAAAGGTATTTGAACATTCTGTGGTCTTCATATTCCATATCTTTACAGTGCCATCAGAGGATGCACTAATAATATAATGTCCATCTTGTGTAAATGTTGCTTCATTAACAAAGGAAGAATGGCCATGAAATTCCTTCAGGGTCTTCTCAGATTTTAAACCATGAATTCTAATTGGTCAACAGAGGCACTAAGGATTTGACTGCTATCCTTAGAAAAGCTGAGACAGGTGACACCTTTACTGGGTGCCCTTTCAAATCTCCTTAAACACTGTCCACTCTGAATTTTCCATACCTTGATTTTTCCATCTTGAGCCCCGGTTGCTAACATTTCTGTATCTCTGCTGAAACACATGCAGAGAACAGCAGCATCATAAAGTTATCCTGGGCCTGGTACTTAAGATCCTTCCTGATTTTTCCAGTTGTGAAGTTCCATACTTCAATGAATCCATCAATAGACCCAGTGACCAAACACTGACCATCTGGAGAAAATCGAACACACTCCACATGTGATTTCTGACCAAACTCAATATGCCTGCTCAGCTGTGTGGGAAACTTTTCTTCTTCCACATCTTTGACAGCTGCGTTGCCTCGGAACAAATCTATGTTCATGCCAGGAGGAAGCAACCCCTGGTGCTGCTGCCACTTCAGTGCCTGCCCCAGCAATGCCATGAGACGAGATGGAGGCACCACACTGACTTCCCCAGTGAAGGCCTGAGAAATTGCTGCTCTTCTCTTTGCTACTTCCATCTGGATATGCCTCTCGAGGATCAAAATAAGACCTGGCCAAGAGGTTCTCCAGATGAATATATACCGCTCTGGCTGTGTTTGTTTTAACATGATCATAGGATCAGTCTGTCTCACAAGAGACCTGGCAGCCCCTAATTCACGGAGTTCTATCAATTCCAGAACAACTTGTTCATGAGGGCTTTGTCTGGCAATTTCAGAGACTGGATAACCTGTAAAACAGTGTCCCAGTGGCCGCTATTAATGTCCGTCACAAAACTCTCAATGCTGTCCATGGTATTCAGAGACACAGTAGTCTCTTCCTGTAAGGTGGCTAATGCCCTGTGTAAACTGTTCTCCTTCAGGTACTGCATGATAAGACGGATCACATCCGAGGACTCGATTTCGATGGACATTGCATTGTATTTCTGGCCGCGGAGCCCAGTTCACTCTCAGGACTACCCGCAAAACACACCAACGACCGGGGTGCTTTGTTTTAACTGGGACTTATCTGGGCTCCTTCCATGTGTTTAGATCATCAGGGCTGAGCCGAGAGGGGAGAGTGAGGAATGGCAGCCTTTGGGCATACCTCAGAGAAAAGAGGCTCTCTCAGGGTGCTAGTTAGCTGGGAATCACTGCCTGGCCTGGCCACCAGTCCTCCTCGGCTGTTTGAATTGAGGGACTGTTACATCTCCATTTCTTCAGGACACTGCAGAGCTTAACCTCTAGTCCCAGCCAGGGCCTGCACAGTGGGGCCTGGTTCTTAGCTTCCATACTCTCCTCATCCAGGCCCTTCAGCCACTGGCGCCATTCACTCATCGATTCACAGAAGTTTGCTGAGGGGCTGCTACATGCCAGGCTATGGTCTGGACCAGGTGGAGCTGGGTAGAATCAGGAGCATTGGCAGCATGTGGGTTGAGATTCTGAAAAAATTTTTAGGTTGGTTGTGGGAGATAAATCAGAGGTCATGACCTCAGGGTGAAGTGGACAGCGGTGTGCTCACTTTGGCCAGCTTGGTAAAATAGATTTCTGGCCCCAAACCCAGAGGTTCTGAGTCAGTGGCTTGGGGTGAGGCCTAAAAGTGTGCATTCTTAAAGAGCGCCGTGGGTAGCAGTAGCTTAGGGACCTGTAGGCATTGTAAGTACTTTGTGTTTTCTCCCCGATAGCTAGGGAGCCATTGCAGAGCGGCTCTTGCAGGGCAGTGGTCTGATCTGGTCTGTTTCCCAGGAATCACTCCAGCTGTATTCTGAAAGCAGACTGTAAGTAACAGACTGTCAAGAGACCAAGTAAGAAACAGCGATGGTAACACTAGAAATGGGGACAGTTAGTTAAATTCTGGGTTGCATTCTGAAGAGGGAGCCAGTACCCGATGAATTGGATATTGAGTTGAAGAAAAGAAAGGAGTTTTCTCCCAAAGTGAGAAAAGGAAAGAAAGGTTTTGGAATGAGCAACTGGGTTGAACCATAAGAAGACCAGTTTTTGACCTAGAGAAGGATGGGGAGAGGACGTGGGAGGAGCTGACTTAGAGGGAATCATGGCATGTCAAGGTTGAGATGTCTGTAGCCCTCCAAAGGATGGTATGGAGTAGGCAGGTGAGGTGAACCTCTGAGCTGAGCATGTAAACCCCAAGGCTGGCTGAGGTTGCCAGGGCTGTGTGCAGGGGAACATCAGACTTGGAGCCTGAGGCACTCTGACATTCCAGAGGAGAAGATGGAAAGCTAGTAAAGGACATGAGAAGCAAAGATGAGGATGTAAGGAAAACCAGGCGAGTGTGGAAAGTTAGAGCCAAGTAAACAGTGTGCAGTAAGAGCCTCCTTGCTGTCCCCTGAGCACGGGAGGCTGCCTCCCACCAGGACTTCTGCACTTGCCCGTGCTCTTCCCTTGCATCTGCCTGGCTCATGTCCCCTGCGTCAGGTCTGTGCTTGTAGATCACCTCGGAGAGGCCCTGCCTGGAAAGCCTGTGGAAGAAGAGGACAGTTGTCAGGTATCTGGTGGGCACTCAGCAATATTTGTTTAATGAATGGTGATCATATAACTCTCTTCATGGTAGCAGAACTCCAGGTGAGAATGCATGAAGCATCAAGGTGTGGTGTGGTCTGTGGAACATTCCCATGTATTTTATTAGAAATGCATGATCGTGGGTCCTGCCCTAGATGTATGGAATTACCCTATTTAGTAAGATCTCAGGTGATTTATATGCACATTAAGGTCTGCACCCAATCCTGTACTTAGTTCTTTATGTATACTCTCAGATGTACCAAGAACATATCTTCTAGAGTTGCTTCTGTATTCCATCAATTGTCATCCTATAGCTAAAACAGTGTGTGAAGAGGCTTTCAAGAATATTTTATATGGTCATTCAAGTGATTTCTTAGTTTTATTTTGAATTGACCTGCACTGGGAATGAATATAAATTGCACAGTATCTCGTACATAGTAGACACTTTTGAATGAATTCTTATTCTGTTTTCTGTAGTTTAAGTCTCGCTTTTTAATAGGACATACATAAAGACTGGTATGATCCTCAGAGAGCAGGACCTGTAAATGCATGGTTTTCTCCCAAAGTGAGTAATGGATTAAATTTATTAGGTCTTGCTGCTTCTTTCCTAGGAATTTGATTTTGTAAGTGATGTTTTTAATCTAGGTTTATAAATATTCTGCAGGCAATAGCTCCCACACTTAAATCTCTCATATTTCTATTTGGCCAACATTAAAATGTAGTGTTTTTTTTTTATACTTGGACCTCTTATACTTGGACCTTTGGCTTATTTTAGTCTGAAAGATTAAAAAAGTATATATAGGAGGAGTTTCTTATTGAGAATACTTTTTTTTTCCCTGAGGCTACTAAATATTGTTTGTCCTAATTGCAAAGCATCCCACCTTGAGGATTATAACATGCACATTAGCTAAGGATAAAAGACTGGCTAGGAGTTTTTGGTTTAATTCCATTGCAACATCAAACATTTAGAAAAATGTACTTACTATCCTTCCCTTTTGTGCACATTTATAACTCATTTGTCTGAATTCAGAATCCTACAAAGTAGCATGACAAGAAGCAATGTGAAAGTATATAAACCAATAAAAGTGGGACATAAATTGATATGTATTTCCATGTGCACAGAAAGCGTATGTGAGTATACCTCTGGATGTACATGGCTTATCTTCTCTTTAATCAGTTAATGCTCTAGATACAGACTCACCAGCAGTGCAGGCTGTTGGCCTCATTTGCTCCTGGGGACAGAATGATGGACGCCTGGGTTTGATTTATTACCCTGGCAAGTTTTTTCACCTTCTTTTCATGGTTTCTGTTTCTTTCTATTTAAAATGAGATAATTAGAGGATGCAACTAAGATGGCGGCATAGGTAAACAACTATTGTGCTGCCCCACGCAACGATTCAAAAACTACAACATAACAACAAAACAAACATCACCCAGAATCACCAGACAGCTGGCTGAGTGAAAACTCCACAAATAGGAGTAAAGGTGGGACACTGAGACTCAGAAGAGCGGCGGAGCGCAGCCTTGAAGATACGCGTGGAATCAGAGGTTAGGAGCTGTGGCTGCGCACTCAGACTGTAGGGGTGGCAGCAGCAACCCCGGCTGGATTTCTCCAACGGGGAGGGAGGAGACGTCCCACTGCACGGATTCCCCAGTGCCAGGCAAGGTCCGAGGTCCGGGGTATGCACGCTAAAAGCCAGGCACAGCAGAGGTCTCCTAGTCTGAGGAGAAACCGGGTTGCGTGGAACAGCAGTTTGCACGCATAAAGTGTGCGACAGCACAGACGCGCGACTTGCTCCCTGGTGACTTGCCCCCTGGTCCCGGAGACCACTGGACTGCTTTGTTTTATAACCCTGGGCGAGACTTTGGGTGTGCAGACTCATTTGGGGAGAAGCAGAGTTGTCTGGCAAGGGGTAGAGACTAGCGACTTTCTCTTGGAGGTGCCTGCAACCATTACCACCCAACAGACAGAGACCCGCGTGCTGCATAGGACGTAGCTGACGCTGCCTGCTCAGCTCAGAGACTCCACCCATCCAACCTGAACACAGTCTCCCTTCACAGCCAGTTGGCTTGGAGGTCAAACCCTCTTAGGGCTAACAACAACAAGCTGGGCTTAAATTCAAAAGTTCTGTACAATCCATAAAGTATTGCAGTAAGAGTACCCACCTCAGGTAACTGGGGAGGCTGAGCCATTGTCCCTTAGAGGACATCTACCACATAAAGCAGCCACCATGCAGAGACATGGAAAGAAATCAGGTGTGAAAGAAATGGAGGAAAAAAGACGACTAGACATAGAGTTCAAAACCACAGTTATAAGGCTTTTCAAGAGGCTTCTAGAAAAGGCCGATGAACTTAATGAGAACTAGGAGGAAATGAACAAGACCAACGAGGAAATGAACAAGACTTACGAGGAAATGAATGAGACATACAAGGAAATGAATGAGACTTACAAGGAAATGAATGAGACCTACAAGGAAATGAACAGGACCTACGAGGATATGAATGAGACCCTCACAGATATGAAAAAGGACCAACTAGAAATCAAGCATACACTGACTGAAATAAAAAATATTACACAAAGTCCTAAAAGCAGTCCAGAGGGCCGCAAGAACCAAGTCAAAGATTTGAAATACAAAGAAGCAAAATCCACTCGGCTGGAAAAGCAAGAAACGAAAAGAATCCAGATAATTGAAGATAGTGTAAGGGGCCTCTGGGACAACCTCAAGCATACCAATATCCGAATTATGGGGGTGCCAGGAAAAGAGAGAGAGCAAGGTGATGAAAACCTACTTGAAGAAATAGTGACTGAAAACTTCCCCCACATGGTGAAAGAAACTGACGTAAAAGCCCAAGAAGTGCACAGAACCCCAAAATATAGGAATCTAAAGAGGACCACACCAAGACACATCATAATTAAAATGCCAAGAGCAAAAGATAAAGAGAGAATATTAAAAGCAGCAAGAGAAAAACAGTTACCTATAAGGGAGCACCCATACGATTGTCAGCGGATTTCTCAACAGAAACGATGCAGGCGACGGGAGTGGCAAGAAATATTCAAAGTGATGAATAGCAAGAATCTACAACCAAGATTACTCCATCCAGCAAAGCTATCATTCAGAATGGAAGGTCAGATAAGGTGCTTCGCAGATAAGAAAAAGCTAAAGGAGTTCATCATCACCAAACCAATATTATATGAAATGCTGAAAGATATTCTTTAAGAAGAGGAAGAAGAAAAAGGTAAAACATATAAATTATGAACAACAAATACACATCTATCAACAAATGAATCTAAAAATCAAGTGAATTAATAATCTGATGAATAGGATAAACTGGTGAATATAACAGAATCATGGACATAGAGAGGGAATGGACTGACAGTTCTTGGGGAGAAAAGGGGTGTGGGAAGTACAGCAAGAGACTGGACAAAAATCTTGCAACAATGGGAGAGGACAGGGGGGAGGTGAGGGGGGAGGGTGGGATGGGTATAGGGTAGAGGGGAGCTATAGAGGGATAAAAAGGGGGAATAATGTAATTAATAAAATGAACAATAAAGATAAAAAAAGAAAAAAATGAGATAATTAAGCACATCCTGGGTTCTTACATGGCTGCTTGTCCGGTTTACATGTATTTGGAAAAACAACTACACAAAATTATATAGACATATACTATTTCTTTTAGAAAAATGACCTCATTCATTTCTTCAAACCTGGTCAAAATGTCAGTGTAATAGGAAAGCTAAATTCTAGCCCAGTGAAATGTCCTACAGGGCCAATTTGCACCTTCTGTAAAAATCCCGAGAGTAAATATGTCAGGTATGGGGACCCTGCAGTACCCGTGCAAGGACTCTCCTGGGCCTCTGCAGTGCATAAGCCCCCTGAACAAGTGTAAGGAGTGGGTGTGGCCACCCTGAACAACATGTGAGGAATGGATGTGGCTGTGTGCAAGGACACTCTTCATGGACATTTTTAGTTTCACATAATTTTCCTGTATCATGAAGTATCATTTTCTTTTGATCTTTTCTAACCATTTAAAAATGTAAAATCTATTTATAGGTCTTATCAGACATTGGGATGGATCAGGTTGGGCTGGTGGGCAGGCTGTGTGGGGAGTCATCCTGTGAGAGGGAAAAAGGATTTTGGCTTGTCAACCTTAGACCCTTCTAACTTTCCTTTGTTTAGGGACTAGAGGCCAGGTGCATGAAATACGTGTATGGGGTGGGGGGGAGTGGGGGAGGTGTCCCTCAGCCTATCTGCACCCTCTCCAATGTGGGACGGGACCCCTTGGGAGATGTTGGACTGCCTCTTGCAATCCAGGACTGCTGGCTCCTAACCACTCACCTGTCTGCCTGCCTGGTCACCCTTAACCACCTCTGCCTGCCTGCCTGATTGCCCCTAACTTCTCCCCTATTGGCATGATTGCCCACAACTGCTTCCCTGCTGGCCTGATCATCCCTAACTGCCTCTACCTCACCCTCCACCCTGGACCCAGGATTCTCTCCTCTGGCCAGTCAACAGGCACCCAGGACCCGGGCTTCCGTCCCTTTGGCCAGCCTCAGGCAGCCAGGACCCCGGCCAGCTTCACCTGGGCTGGCCGCAACCACTGGGACCATGAGTGGGAGGCTTTGCCCAGGCCGCAGCTGCAGACACCTGGAACTTCGGGGTGGGTGGCTTGTCCCTCTTGCAGGCACAGGTGCAGCCACTGGCACCTGGGACTGCGGGGATTGTGGGATGGGCAGCTTGTCCCTCTCCCAGGCCACAGCCTGGCTGTTCACTATTCCTCTCTCCCCAGTGTTGAGTGTCTAAGCCATTAACGTGTGAGTGTGTGACAACCACTTGCATATTAGCTCTTTATCATATAAGACTAGAGGCCCGGTGCATGAAATTCGTGCACGGGGGGGGGAATCCCTCTCTCTCACACACATCTGGGACCACTGGCTCCTAACTGCTTACCTGCCTGCCTGCCTGATCACACCTAACTGCCCCCCTGCTGGCCTTGTCACCCCAACTGTTCACCTTGCAGGCATAGTCGCCCCCACCTGGCCCCCTGCCGGCCTGGTCACCCCCAACTGCCTCTCTCCACTGGCCTGGTTACCCGTTAGTGCCTCTCAACCAACCTGGTCACTCCTTACTGTACCCCCTGCTAGCGTGGTTGTCCCCAACTAGCCCCCACCAACCTGGTCGCCCTTCATTGCCCACCCCCCGCTGGTCTGGTCGCCCCCCACTAACCCCCCTGCCAGCCTGGTCACCCCACATAGCCTGCTGCTTTGTCGTTTGGTTGCCCCTCACCCTGCTGCTGGCCTGATCACCCCAACTGCTCCCCTTGCAGGCATAGTCACCCCCAACTGCCTCCCCTGCTGGCATGGTTGCCCCCAACTGCCTCTCCTCACTAGCTTGGTTGCCCATTAGTGCCCCCCCCCCCACCAACCTGGTCACTCCTTACTATACCTCCTGCCAGCGTGGTTGTCCCCAACTACCCCCTGCCAACCTGGTTGCCCCTCAATGCCCCTTCCCCCTACCGGTCTGGTTGCTCCTCACTAACACTCGTGCCGGCCTGGTTGCCCCATGCAGCCTTGGTTGTTTGGTCTTCCCTCACTAACCCCCCTGCCATCCTAGTCTCTCCATTTTTTTTTTCAAGAATGGTGACTACATAATTGACCCCTATAAACTGTCGTTTAGAATCTAAACTTCAGATAACAGTATGAGAATAATGGTGCTGTGTGGGTGACAGTGGGTAGCAATTTGTTGAATTATAATTACTTTAATTTTCCTTAAATTTAATGAGCAAAGGAACACATTCTCTGTCTAAACATAAAATGAGAAATTGAAACACTTTTTTGACTTGTTAAAAAAATAAAATCAATTGTAAGCTAAATGGATTATGTGAGTTTTCACTCAATTTTATTTATAATATTCTGGCTTATAAATAGTACAAGGAATAGAACAGTGGACATCAGATGGGGATATTTTTTCCTCCGGTGAACTATTCTTTCACCCAAGATAGTAGTGTCTGCTGCATCATCTCACACAAGTGCTCTAGGATGTCTTCAGAATGAAACTGATGGCAAATGATCTGTCAGTCTCACCTGGGAAGTGGCAGAGCTCAAGTCGGACAGTTAGAAGGTAATCCATTCCAGTTCTCTTACTATCAGTTCAACATCTGAATGAAAGGAAAAAGGGCTACCGAGAGGAGTTGCCAGCTGGAGGCAAACGTGACTACCCTGAAGCTGTCCTACTCTGGGCCCGTCATGAGAAGGCAGGATCTTAGGAAAGGGAAATATAGAAGGCAGCAGGCAAAGAGGAAGACCAACTGTGAGGCAGGTTGACCCAGAGAGGAAGCACAGGCATGAGTCTGCAGCAGCTGAGCAGGCCGTTGAGGACAGGGCACTGTGGATGTCCCTCATTCATAGGGTCACCAGGGGTCACTGCTGAGTCAAAGATATGCAGCACAACACAGTAACAAGGAAAAAAAGTTTCAAGGCTTTGTGTTTGTTTTTTATTTGCACTTTAACCAGATAGTGATCATTCTTTATGTGAAATAAAAATTTTATCAATAAAATATGATGTTTTGACCAGGTATAAAATTTCCTAGCTTTATTTTGTGGTCTGTGCTTTAAGTGCTGAGCAGTACCTAACCTATACTCTTCTAATTCCTCAACTTGAGTAGTTGGTTTGAAGCTAAAAAAAAAAAAAAATGCAGAAATTATTAAGAAATTGTGGAGATGTTTAATGTCACATATATTTTCACTTGCATGCTCATTTGTTGGCTAATTAAAATTAATGAAGGGAAAGTCACTAATTTAAAAGCTATGGTTTAGGATTCTTGAAGACAGAAAATTATATTTATATGGCTTTTAAAATAGAGGACTATAGACCCTCATAGTCATGTGACAAGGAAGTTAATGTGGGGTTCCTGCTTTCCTCCACCGTCTCCAGAAGGAGATCAGCAGCCTTCGTGCCCATTGCTTCCTCATGCAAGTGTGAATGGCAGGCAGGATGGTGGGTGCTAGAGTGCGGCTGGGCCAGGTCAGGGCGTCTCTGCAGGACTCTACAACCCCTGCAGGGGTCCTGCCAGGTCAAAACTAGCCTATGTAATCAAAGAGTAATATGCAAATTGACCATCACTTCAAGACACAAGATGGTCGCCCCCATGTGGTCAAAGATGGCTGCCCCCATGTGGATACAAGATGGCCACCACAAGATGGCTGGCAGGGGAGGGCAGTTGTTGGCATTTGGGGGTAATCAGGCTGGCAGAGGAGGGCAGTTGGGAGAGACCAGGCCAGCAAGGGAGGGCAGTTGGGGGGGACTGAGGCCTGCAGGGGAGGACAGCTGTGGGCAATTAGGCCAGCAGGGAGGGCAGTTAGGGGTGACTGGGCCAGCAGAGAAGGGCCAGCAGGGACCAGGCCTGCAGGCTAGAGCAGTTGAGGGGGACCAGGACAGCAGGAGCGGGCAGTTGGGGGGAACCAAGCCTGCAGAGGAGGGCAGTTGGGAGAGACCAGGCCAGCAAAGGAGGGCAGTTAGGGGTGACTGGGCCCGCAGAGAAGGGCCAGCAGGGACCAGGCCTGCAGGCTAGAGCAGTTGAGGGGGACCAGGACAGCAGGAGCGGGCAGTTGGGAGGAACCAAGCCTGCAGAGGAGGGCAGTTGGGAGAGACCAGGCCAGCAAGGGAGGGCAGTTAGGGGTGACTGGGCCAGCAGAGAAGGGCCAGCAGGGACCAGGCCTGCAGGCTAGAGCAGTTGAGGGGGACCAGGACAGCAGGAGCGGGCAGTTGGGGGGAACCAAGCCTGCAGAGGAGGGCAGTTGGGAGAGACCAGGCCAGCAAAGGAGGGCAGTTAGGGGTGACTGGGCCAGCAGAGAAGGGCCAGCAGGGACCAGGCCTGCAGGCTAGAGCAGTTGAGGGGGACCAGGACAGCAGGAGCGGGCAGTTGGGAGGAACCAAGCCTGCAGAGGAGGGCAGTTGGGAGAGACCAGGCCAGCAAGGGAGGGCAGTTAGGGGTGACTGGGCCAGCAGAGAAGGGCCAGCAGGGACCAGGCCTGCAGGCTAGAGCAGTTGAGGGGGACCAGGACAGCAGGGGTGCACAGTTGGGGGGAACCAAGCCTGCAGGGGAGGGCAGTTGTGGAGGATGAGGCCTGCAGTGGAGGACTGTTGCGGGGGACCCAGGCCTGCAGGGGAGGGGGCCCAGGCCTGCACAGGAGG
Organism: Antrozous pallidus; assembly: GCA_027563665.1. Taxonomy (NCBI): domain Eukaryota; kingdom Metazoa; phylum Chordata; class Mammalia; order Chiroptera; family Vespertilionidae; genus Antrozous; species Antrozous pallidus. Next base: position 3,969,398 of record CM050524.1, on the reverse strand, counting down.
GCAATTGGGGGAGACCAGGTCTGCAGAAGAGGGCAGTTATGGGCAATCAGGCCAGCAGTGAGGTCAGTTAGGGGTGACCAGAACAGCAGGGGACAGCAGTTAGGGGCAATCGGGCTGGCCGGGGAGCAGTTAGGCGTCGATCAGGCTGACAGTGGAGTGGTTAGGGGGTGATCAGACTGGCACACAGAGCAGTTAGGGGCAATTAGGCAGAGACAGGTGAATGGTTGGGAGCCAGCAGTCCTGGATTGTGAGAGGTATGTCCCACCACCCGTTTAGGTCCGATCCCACCAGGAGGGGGCAGTTAGGTGCAATCCTAGTGGGATTGGGCCTAAACAGGCGGTCGGACATTCCTAGAGGGGTCCCAGATTGGAGAAGGTGCAGGCTGTGCTAAGGGACACTCTCCCCCCCAATCCCCGTGCATGAATTTCGTGCACCGGGCCTCTAATCACCATAATAATACCAATTTGTTAGTTTCCATTTTTCCTGCTCATCTCACGAGTATGCAGAATAGTTTTATAAATGCTACAGGATTTGTTAAAATATCATTGTTCTGATGTCCAGTGGAGTGTGTGCTAGTGTATACTCTTATGTTTTAAAAATTTCTCATTTTAAATTTCTAATATGCTAAATATTGATAGGTATAATCCACAGAAACACAACAAACTTGAAGAGTTAAAAAGGGTGCTATGACACACAAAGTTTGAGAACAGCTGTTTCAGATATGGTCTTTCAGAAGCACGATTTAATTTAAAGCTAGAAATACTCTGTGTGGTGGGTTCTGTTAGCACCTCACGGAGCACCTAGAAAAGGAAGGCCTACAAATGTTGCCGACTCATGGAAGATCACATAAGTTGTAACTTGCAAAGGCAGAATTCAACCCCAGTTCTCGAACTCTTACCTATTCTGCTGACTGTGCAATTAGGCAGCTGCTTCTTAGAGAAAAACAGCAGGTTTTGATACTAAGTTCTCAGAAGAGGGACTAACTTCTCAGAATTGGGTCCACCCCAGGGAACATAGATATGAAGGGTGTCCTCATGAACAGTGGTGAGCAGAAACCACATTCTAGTCATTTGTGAGCTGAGTTTGATTTGTACAAACAATTGTGTGTCATTTTGTTAATCTGGGAAATGTTACTCAAAAAAGTTCAGACTGCCAGCTAAATTGAAGAAGTGGAAGATCCAGCTCTACTGGCTGCTATTCCCATGCCACCCCAGTCATCTGTTTCTTTTAGGTGAAGTGTGCATCCCCTAGTTTGGCACAGACCTCACCACTCCCTATTATTGCCCCATCGCTCATGAACCTCAGTTATGTTTTCTGACCCAGGTGTTTGGATTGGACATGGCTGGAGATTATATATCTACTGCGTAGTGTTAATAGCCAATCTGTTCTCAACTTAATTGAAACCTAGTAAGGCACTGACATCCCGCTCCGATCACCCTACCGCGAATGTAGTGCAGACTCAATGCCAAAGCTAAATGGAGACCACGTGACCTCTCCTTACTAAAGCATAAAGTTCTGATTCAGTAAAGAATGAGGATCTGCCAGTGAATTGCCATTTATTTTTAAATGTGCAGCCTTTTCTTTTCTAAGTGTAATAGTGAGATAAACACTTTGCACCCACTGGCCTCATTTATGTTTATTTTAGTAATGTCTGTTGTCCTCATTATTCCTGGATCCAGGCGCTTTCTGGAACTTTGAGTGTCTCTGAATCTCTGGTGCACATCAGATCAGTCATCTGAAACCACTGGAGACGGTAATCTAAAGGGCTTCATTATCCTGGGCATGTGGACAGAATTATTGAATTTCAAACTTTTTTGCTTAAAATAGCTCCCAATTCACCAGTGAATATTAATCTTATCATAGTTTTAGTTGTATATTTGTTAGCCTTTTTTCTTCCTTTGCCTCATTCCAGACCATAAGTTTCATAAAGTTGTCAATCATCTCTTTGTTCACAATGTATATTCTATGCCTTGCACAGTGTTTAGCATATAATAACAGTGAGTAATAGAATGAATGAGTAAATGTATAAATGCATCAGTTGTGTATATGATAACTCTTGTTCTCCTTTAGCCCCAGAATTATATTGAAAGATCTTTAGTAAATTTTCATGCTTTCTAATTTGAGGGTGAAATCGGGGAAACATTCCACTTAAATATACTTCCACATAAAAGTACATTCAGTGTGCGTGTGTACAAGTGCACACATTCTGTTTTATTTGGGAGCGCTCCCCTCTTCCTGATGTGGGGTCAGGAGGGAGGTTACACATCTGTCCGGCTAAGGGTGAGATGCACCTGGAGACCAGATGCAAGGTGAGGCTGACGGACTTGCAGGTTTGGCACAGACTCCTGCACACTAGAAGGACCGTGGTCCTGCAGTCAGAGTGGTGCTACTTGGCCATCAGGAAACCTCATGTGCAGCAGCAGCTTCCAGGCAGTGTGTTCTCTGAAGGGGACATAGCTCTGACCTATGGCTGGAAGAGAAATGCCATTGTCTATTAATCCTACTGGAACTAAAGATGAATAGTGAAGCGGCCTTGATCTGACACTGAGTTTGACTTTGATAGCTCATCACTTTAAAAGGTTCTTTTATATTTATGAAAAAAAAGCATGACGTCAAGTCAAGGGGGCACATTTATATCAATATTTAAGACCAAGCTTGTAGTGCTTCCAGAAAAAATAACAACAACCCTTGTGTGAACGGGCTTTTACATGCATAACTAATTAGCGTAGGTTATTATAAGCAGGGCTGCTGTGACAGTTTCCGGCAGTGCCTGGACACCTTGTGTATAGTGCCTTCTCTGTGCTGTCAGTCTCCGATCGGACAGCAGAAAGCAGAGGGAGTGAATAGCCTACGTTTCTCGTTGGAGTGGGGCCACCTAAAACGTTGTTATGCTGGAAATGCTAGAATATAATCACTATCAGGTGAGCTTTATTCTTCCTATGCAGTCTCTGAGATATAATGCAATGCATTGAGTAATTCACTTTTTCATGTAATTGCAATAGACACTATTTTCAACAAGTATAATTGTTGAAATAATTGTAGTTTGGTGCTATTTACTGTAAGAAGTAATTCAATTTTATTGTTAAACTAAGTAAATATTAGCAGGCTTTCTCCCCAGTGCTTGGCTGTGCTTAGCTCATAAGAGTAAATTATGTTTATTAAGGAAAAGTGAATTTGAGTATCACTGATTTAAAAAAAAAAGCATTCTTAATTCTGTATTAATGCTTATGAGAAATAAGAAAGAAGGACAAATATCCTGGTAACTTAATACTCCATGTGTTTAAAAACACATATAAATGTTAATGCTTTAAAAGCTGCTTAATGGGCATTTGCCTTTTTGGTTGAGTTTATGATCTTAATTAAGATGTTGACTAATTGTGTCCAATGAAAGTGGAGAATTTAATCCACAACACCTGCTTTAATCATCAGAATGTTTTTATTTTCAATAATCATTTTACAGGTGTGTCTTATGGAATTAAAAAAACACACAATTAACAAAAAAAACAAGAAGCTGTTCTGTTTGTCAAGGAAAGTGAAATAAATTGAGTTATGCTATGCTCCTTCTTCTAGACTATTGTTTTGATCTTACTAAATCTGTTCAGGTGCATTGGGGAAATTTTTGCCCTACAGTTAGTTGCATATTTTTAGTTCGACATGAGAAGGGCCGGGTTTACAGAGATGTACCACTAGTTCCCTGGGAAACAGAACAGGCAAAGTGTGAGCCCAAGTCCTAAGAGTGAGGCTCTGAACTTCAGTGATATGAAACCCATGAGCACAGTGTGTGGTATGCAACCGGAACTGGTCTTTATTCTGTTGGTGGACTGGCACGCATCTTGTCTGTGCCTGAAACCAGAGCTGTCCGAACTCACAAATAACAGCGCTGTCTTCTCTTCCCTCCACGACTATGTTCAGGTGCAGACCCACCTGGAAAACCCCACCAAGTACCACATACAGCAAGCCCAAAGGCAGCAGGTAAAGCAGTACCTTTCTACCACTTTAGCAAATAAACATGCCAACCAAGTCCTGAGCTTGCCATGTCCAAACCAGCCTGGCGATCATGTCATGCCACCAGTGCCGGGGAGCAGCGCACCCAACAGCCCCATGGCTATGCTCACACTTAACTCCAACTGTGAAAAAGAGGTAATTCATGTCTCTTCCCTCTCCTGTTTTCTTACATTAAATGACTGTCTGTTGGATATTGTTCCTGCACTTGACTGTGGACTGTGGTCTATCCATGCGGCTACATTCACGGGCTTTGTCCCGGGTCGCCCAGAGCCCAGCCCTTGGCAGCCTTGCTGGGTTTTGGCTGAGGGTGCAGGTGGAGACCTGGCACCACCCGCCCCTGTTTCTGCTGCCTCTGCTCAGGGTTCTCTTCTCTTCAATGCCTTTCCATTTACAAAGCAGTGAAAGTGCAGAGAGAGAGGAGAGGGAAGGTGGAAAAGGAGAAGCAAAAATAGACAAGGTGTGGGACAGTCGGTTTAGAAGTTCCGCTTGTATTTCTCTCTGAGTAGAAAAAATAGTACAGAATGTGTGTGGATGGATTTGAATAATATAGCACACGAGAATCTTACAGAAAGGCAAGTGTTTAATTGCTGGATAAATTCAGTTTTATAAAAGCTGCTGCCCACCCAACCTGCTTTTGTAAAGGTTGATTAGAGGCAAACTCAGACGCACCTGACACTAATCGTGGCTGCAGAATCTGGTGCATAAAAATCCGAGAGGAGAGTTGTGATTTAACACCTGTCATTTCCAAATTATCAGGTGATGAGCCTCATTTTAATGGAGCTTCAGTGGACTCTGAAACTCCAAGGTGACTTTTCTGAAGTTTGCTTGATTTTAATTTCAAAAGAATCAAGTCTTACCTCCTGCCCAAACTAATTGTCCTATTTTCTCTGCCCATATTTGTCATCTAACAGGCTGATTTAATGCAAGTTTTTTTTTCATTATTTCATTTCTTGCTCAGATTCACCTTTGTTTGAAAATGTAATTCATCTTGTTGCTGCACAGTCAGCCTCATGTGAACATGTGGTTGAAGCATCATTTGCAAACTCAAGTCATGGGCTGATTTCACTTGTGTTTTTGCAGGGATTTTATAAGTTTGAAGAACAAAACAGGGCGGAGAGTGAATGCCCAACAATGAACACACACTCCCGAGCATCCTGCATGCAGGTACTGAGGGGCTTGGAGCCCAGGATGGAACACTTGGGAATGAGGATCAGAATTTGTGGCTAATCACACCATCCTGATGCTTAAGAGCCCCCCACGTCCCCAATTTATTTTTTATTTGTTTTATTTATTTAAGTATTTATATAATATGCCTTTTATTTCAGTTTGAACTCATACCACTCCTACTCACTCCATTATATTCCATTTTGTTTCACAACTCCGGGCATTCACACATGCTCTTATATTTTGCCAAGACTCCTTTTCTCTCTGGGTTGTACCGGGTCCTTACTTATCCTTCAAGACATCCCCAGCATGTCCATGTTTCTAAATGCTTTCCTAAACGCAGATGTAACCACTTCACCTTGCATGCAGTCACTTCTCTAATTTCTACTCCTGTCAGTCTGCTATACAGGATACTAACAAGTGTTATTGTAAGTGGCAAAGGGAGTAGGGAATATGCTGTGGTCCAAAAAGAGAGAATTTTGTATAAATAAATACAATTAAGCTGTTTTTTTTTCCCTCTAGGAATAGTGAGAGCCTTTTCAGTTCTCATGTTCACTGCAAATCTCAGAGTAGACTATATCATGTACACTATTTCCCATTTTTACACAGTACTGAGTATCCTATGGGACTCAAATATTTACTAATTGTCGACTGTGAAAACCGTTCAGCTATTTTACTTATGATGTGAAGTGCCCTAGAGCTCTGAGCTTCACGAGATCAGAGTCTATACGCTCTGTAAAGTGATTTTTCCTTTAATTCATTTACTGATTTAGTTTTAAAGATAAAAAGCTATAAATAGAGCCATTTTCTTCATAGTGTCTCAAGATTAAATAATTACTAAGAGATTAAACTTAATATGCATTTTTCCTAAGTAGTTTTAAGTAATTAAATAGAGCTTATAATACATAAAGTTCAGTAAACAAAATTAAAATGCTGTAATTCATTTAGATACCATCATAAGTGTACATAAGCAAATGTGTAGGGTAGCAATTTTGATAGGCTATTATTAGTAAGTAGAGGTCCGGTGCATAAAATTCATGCACGGGAGTGGGGGGTGTCCCTCAGCCTAGCCTGCACCCTCTCCAATCTGGGACCCCTCAAGGGATGTTTAAACAGGCAGTGAGACATCCCTCTCACAATCCAGGACTGCTCACTCCCAACTGTTCACCTACCTACCTTCCTGATTGCCCCTAACCACTCCCCTGCCAACCTGATTGATGCTTAACTGCTCCCCTGTTAGCCTGTTGCCCCTAACTGCCCTCTCCTGCAGGCCTGGTCACCCCTAACTGCTCTCCCTTGTAGGCCTAGTCCCCCCCCCCCAACTGCTCTCCCCTGCAGGCTTGGGTCCCCCTCAACTGCCCTCCCCTGCAGGGCTGGTCACCCCCAACTTCCCTCTTCTGCCTGTCTAGTCACCCCTAACTGCCCTCCCCTGCAGGCTTGATTGCTCCAACTTACCTCCCTTGCAGGCCATCTTGTATTGGCCATCTTGTGTCCACATTGGGGCAGGATCTTTGACCACATGGGGGCAGCCATCATGTGTGTTGGAGTGATGGTCAAGCTGCATATTACTCTTTCATTAGATAAGATAGGTTCATATGCAATTATATATTATTTTGTAAAATGGAATCTCATGGAGCATATATTCTGAAACTATTAAGTTAATAATATTTCATGTATATTTTTCCAAGTAATTAAAGGTTCTATGACATTCTAATGGGTATAAAAATTTATGCTATATTCATTTATTGATATAGTTATATATTTAAAATGTGTGTATAGATGTATAAGAGAAAGCAAAATAATAAGCCACAAAAATTTACTGTTTTTTTTATATTTTCTGTTATCAGCTTGCATTACTTTTTTCATAAAAGAAAAAAATTATTTAAAAATTTTATCACACCAGGTCCTCTAATTTTTATAGTGAAAATAATATAAAAATTTACAAAGAAAGGTTTTTTTTTTTAAGTCCCTTCGTCCATTTGCCTGCTCACTAGCATAATTAGAAAATTATCTCTTAAAAATAAATAAAACCAGTATACTTAGAGGTGGAACTTAATAAAGTATGCTGGCAGTTATTCAAAACTGACTTCCAATCACTTTTCTCAGGACCAGCAAGCACTTTGCATGGTTTATTCAGAAACCTTAGAAGAATACAGTAAGGTAGTAAGCATTATGAACCCACTCACAGATAGGCCCACTGAAGCATTAAAGATTGGGGGCTCTGCCCTAGCTGGTGTGGCTCAGTGGATAGAGCATCGGCCTGTGAACTGAAAGATTGAGGGCTTTGCCTCAAGTACAGAAAGAGGGAGAACAAAAGTTCCAACAATTCCCTGATACTGGAGCTTGTCCTCTTTAATTGGAAGTGGGAAAAATAAGACCCACAGGAACATGACTCTGAGTCCTGAGATTTTGTTACGTGCTTACAAAGGACTCTTAAGATCCAGGCCTGTGTGGCATGCTCGTATACACGCACACACAGACACACAAACACAACTAGCCCAAGTACATAGGTGTTGGTGGAGAGATGTTTTCTCAGACTTGTCTTGCAGCTGCTGCGATGCTCACCGAATCACTGCTGTTTACCATCATAGCTGGTGCTTTGACACTTTAGGAATAAAATTGTCCGGTGGGAATGTCAGCTCCAGGGCTGCGATAATAACCCCATTCTGGGGGAGTCCCTGGGGAGCACAGAGCACAGGGCAGCTGCACAAGGAGAAACTTACTTTACAAGTCACTGTGAGATCAGTGCAGGCTGCCAGGGCCCAAGAGCCATGCCCCACAGCCTGATGGGAGCGAAGGATTGGACTGCCTCCCATGTCCCCCTCCTCCACGGAGGGCCTGGGAAGTGAAATACCACCTCAGTTGGGTTCAACTTGGGAGGCTGAATTTTGCATGAGTGACTTTGGGGTAGTTTCTGGTTTTTCCCACCTGGAAAATAACTGTAATAATAGCACTGTCCCAGTTTGGGCTACTGTGGAGGTAAAATCCCTGAGCACAGCGCTGGTGGACGCCATCCCTGCTGCATGTGTGCCAATGGCCTTAGTCACACTCACATTTGGGGGAGAAGGACAGTTCTAGAATCTAACTAAAGAGCATTATTGCTTTGGGTAAGAAAGGAGTTGGATCTCTTTTTGGGTTGCTTTGTATGGTTTTGCTTACATCTCTCTCCCATTGCCCTTTTTCCTGCAGATGGATGATGTTATCGATGACATCATTAGCCTAGAGTCAAGTTACAATGAAGAAATCCTGAGCTTGATGGATCCTGCCTTGCAAATGGCAAATACGGTATTGATGACTTTTCTTTAAGGAAAATCTTAAGCTATTTTCAGTATTCTCTCCCTTTTCCAGAACTTTTAGTTTATCTTTGGAAGTGATTCATCAAGAAATCCTATCTAATAAAAGAGTAATATGGAAATTTGACTGCACCTTCGCTACACCCACCATCTACGCCCACCAGCCACGCCCACCAGCCAATCAGGAGCAGATTATGCAAATAAACCCCAAACAAGATGGCTGCTGCCACTGAGAGCAGGAGGAAGGCTTGGATAGAACAGAGGCTTGGGTTTCCCTGGCAGTGGAGGAAGCCAAGCTTTTCACCTGCTGTTGCCAGCCTAAGCCTCCACTCTAGGCTACAAAGTTTCCAACAGAAATGGCTGCCGTCATGGAGCGAGTAGAAGGCTTGGCTCTGCTCCAGGCTACAAAGTTTCAGTTGTAGACATAAATTAATCCCAGATCCCAGGGCCTCTCCTTGGGTCACTGGGGGCCATGGCTGGCCTGCAAACTTCCACAGGCCCCTCAGGCCACCCCTTGCCCCAAGGGAACCCCCATCCTGATCTGGGACACTCTTCAGGGCAAACCAGCTGGCCCCCACCCATGCACCAGGCCTCTATCCTATCTAATAGAAGAGAAATACACAGGTTGACCATCACTCCAACACACAAGAGAGCTGCCCCCATGTGGTCAAAGATTCTGCCCCCATGTGGACACAAAATGACCACCACAAGATGGCCAGCTGGGGAAGGTCATTGGGAGGTTCCAGGCCTGTAAGAGAGGGCAGTTGTGGGTGATCAGGCCAGCAGGGGAGGGCAGTTGGGAGGGACCAGGCCTGCAAGGGAGGACAGTTGGGGGCAGTCAAGCCTGCAGGGGAGGGCAGTTAGAGGTGACCAGGCCGGCAGAGGAGGGAAGTTGGGGGCAAACAGGCTGGCAGGGGGGCAGTTAGACATCAATTAGGCTGGTAGGGTAGTGGTTAGGGGGTGATCAGGCTGGCAGGCAGAAGCAGTTAGGGGCAATCAGGGAGGCAGAGAGGTGAGCAGTTTGGAGCCAGCAGTCCTGGATTGTGAGAAGGATGTCCGACCCGGCCTAAACGGACAATCGGATATCTCTCGAGGGGTCCCAGATTGGAGAGGGTGCAGGCTGGGCTAAGGGATATCCTCGCCTCCCCCCTCTCAACCCCCGGCCCCCCCATGCATGAATTTCATGCATCAGGCCTCTAGTGTATTAATAATAAAACAATTATTTCAGGATCACAAAGAAGTGACTTGGGCATCAAAAGTTAAGTTTACAAAGATCCACTTTCCCTAGAGTCCAGGTCCACTTTCAGTAGGACAGCAGGCCTCCCTGTCCCCCTGCGTCCTTTTCCCGCTGGACACGTGCTGCCCCGGCCGGTGGGCTGCTGTGCCCAGCAGGGCCCTAGGCTGAAGAAAGAGTGCAGTCTGTAAGGCAGCAGCTTGCTGTTCACAGCTGACAGGTAGACATTCGGCTTACCGTCATTAACAAAATTTATTCCTATTTTAGTAAATTTTTTAAAAGTAGAACTATTTGCTCTTATGTGTCACTGCTCCCTATAATTTGGAATTCTGCCTGTAGTGTTTATTGTATTTCACTCCTTACATTTGTGTCTTATGTTACTCTTCTGCCAGTCTCATTGCAGGTATTTTTTTGTCCTTGCAGTCATTCTCTGAGTTGTGTTAGTCAGTGGGGTTTGTCATTGCTGCCTTCATAGGGGGTTCGGGAGGGTGGCGTGGCAGTCAGGCTACTCAGCAGGTTTCGTGTGCCCAGCCAGTCCTGTCGCTTTCCAAAAGAGCAATGCCATGCGCTGTAATAGTCCTTAATAACTAGTATGTAAACACGAACTTGTATGGGGTGAAGGGAAGTCATTGGTTGAGGGGGACAGTTTCAGATTTGCAAGATGAAAAAGCTCTGAAGATGTTTCACAGCAATGTGAATATACTTAACACCACTGAACCGTATGCTTAAAAATGGTTAAGATGGTGTATTTTATGTGATTTTTTTTTACTACAATAGAATAATTTTTACAGACTAAATTCCTGTAATATGTTCTCTTGGCCAGGAAGCATGATAACCTATAATAATTTATGCCTACATTGTTAGTAAGCTAAATTTTTATAGTTAGCATTTTCTTTTCCATCAAGTTCACTTACCTGATGTCTGGAGGAGTGAGGACACCCCTTGAAATCTCAAGCCTCTTCTAGGATCTTTAGTTTTATCAACTCCTGCCCATTTAAATTCACTCCCTGGTTTTGAAAGAACTAAATGTCCTGCCGTCCTGACAGATGTGTCCATGCAAACACGCCGTCCTCTCCGAGCCCTTGGTTGGCTTCCATGGACCCCTTCCCTTTCCAGCTTTGTGCCCCCTGTGAGGCAGACCACACCTGTCAGCAGGCCAAGGCCCAGGTGAGCTTGGCCTCGGGAATATATAAATATACCCAAAGCCAGGGCTATATTTCTAGTGTTATCCGTGCCCAGCCGCATTAGTTAGCCGTGGCCCAGTCATCTCAGAAGAACTTCGTGGTGACGTGGTCCCTTTGCCAGTGGTGTGTGCTGGACATCTGGGCCCATTCAGGACGACTGTAAAATTGATGAAATTTAAAAATCATCATTGCTTTTGTTTTCCTCCAAGGGTGAGGGCATCTGAGCCACCTTTCTCTTGCTCTGACCTTCTCTTGCATGTCCTGCGTCCCTAGCCAGGAAAGCAGACCCAGCTTCGTAGCACCTCCAGGGAAGGAGTGCACTAGCTCACAGGGAAGCAGTGAAGCACAGTGGCTAGGAGCTGGAGATTCCCATCAGATCTGGGTTCCAATCCTGTGTGGCCTAGCAGTTGCTTAGCTTCCTGAAGCCCTGCATTTCCCCTCTGTCAAATGGGGCTCATAATTGTGTAGCAATTAGAACCAATACAAGATGTACTCAACATATTTAAATACTAAGTGTAATTTATTACGCTGTAAAATAATTGTGATAGTATTTTGTTCTGGCGGTATTTATCAAGCACCTGTGTCCGGCTGCACATTAGAACATATTTAAATACTAAGTGTGATTTATTACGCTGTAAAATAATTGTGATAGTATTTTATTCTGGCGGTATTTATCAAGCGCCTGTGTCCGGCTGCACATTAGAACATATTTAAATACTAAGTGTGATTTATTACGCTGAAAAATAACTGTGATAGTATTTTGTTCTGGCGGCGTTTATCAAGCACCTGTGTCCGGCTGCACATTAGAACAGCCCCACACTTAGTCACCCAGGTGGTCCTCACTGTGGGTCTCTGGGAGTCCCAGACATGGGTCGCAGCTCACCTCACGGAGAACTCGTCCCACGACAGCACCTCTGGAGACCGTTGTCATGACCCCATTTCTTCTCAGCTTTAGCCTAAATCCATGTGTCTCCTCAGTCTGTCCACACTGGATCATATTCCCTCATTGCCTGAGTGCCCCTGCAGTGAAGTGAAGGTTGGTTTAGCATTTACTAACTGCTAATTAACCAGCCCGCACTTGGGTGAGGCCTCGGGATGCAAGCGAGGGGGGTATCCCTTTGAGAATGGGGCTCACCTGCCAGACAGGGTGCCAGGCAGACCTTGAATGGAGAAGGGTGTCAGGAGCTGGGAGGCCATCTCGGCAGAGTTCCCAAATAGGACTCTCACCCTGACACCCCTAGGCAGAGTTGAAGTGATTCCCAGCCGGGAAAGGAATAGTAACCTGTCGTCACCCTCAGAAGTCACTGACTTTGTCCTGGAGTTCATTTCTCTTTTATATTCGCACCCTGCAAAAGGCATGTGTCCACAATGGAGCCTTCCCACAAGAAAACTGTTGCAGCATTTTGCTACGATAGTGTGTTGTAGAGGCTTAAAGCTCAGACTCTGAGCCACACCTCTGCTGTCAACACATACTCCCAAGCCAGTTGACTTCTCTCCCTCGCTTTTCTAGTCCAGAAAATGGGGATAAAGACAGCATCTAAACAGAAGAATCAAGAATTCATCTACAAAAAAGCTTTTGAACAGTCCTGGCCCGATATGCTCTCATAAATGTTAGTTAAGCCTTTGTTTTTGATAAATTTTGGCTTTGGTTATCAAAACTAAATAATGAAGCTACTATAACTTAGTAACATTTAAATTTTTTTCCACAGTGAAGTTTAAATAATATTTTTCATGTTAGGCATTTTCCCCTTTTATTTGATTCTTTGAAATCTTTGTTTCAAGTTATATTTGAAAGAAGAGTGGAAGGAACACAGAAAGGAAACTGTCCTTAGGGAATTGGAATCTAGAAACCACTCTTCTGAGAGCACAAGGGCCTCTTGTGGCATCGGAAACAAAGAATAGGAGTCCCAGTTTGCTTGTGCTGACAGTGCCCCATTGATACTCAGAGAAGGAGACCATCCAGAGGGAAATATTTTACAATGATCATTTACTTGAAAAAGTAATCATTTTGGGGGGATCAGAAAATTGAACAATTCGGTCCAGACCAAGTTTGGGGTCACACCCCCAGGTAAGTCCACCTTCTTGTTTGCAGAGGGGTGTGATCCCCGCTGTCCCCGTGTCATTGGTATGCAGGAAGTGAGGTCTTGTCCACCAGGTTAAGGTGCCTGGGAAAAGTCCAGCAGACACCCCTCCTTGGAATAGAAGATGCCTCTTCTTCCTTAGCTTCAAAGGTGTGATTTTGACCTAATTTTGATGTTAACTGTGTTTATGAGGGAGTTTTTCTAATCCAGAAGAGGAACCACAGCATCCTTTCTTAAATATGCACCACTAGGAGACTAATTTTCAATTAGTAATACCATTTTAATCAACCTCCCTTTTAGTAGTTTCAATGAATTACAGCCATTAATACAAAGAACAGACACCACCATTTAGGGCAGGACCTCTTGGCCTGGCACTGTTAACATGTGAGATGGATAATCCTGGGTTGTGGGCAAGTTTAGCATGGCCTCCACCCAAAGGTGTCAATAGCACCCCCTCCCAGTTGTGACAGCCAACAATGTCTTTGACATTGACACATGTCCCTTGCAGGGAAAATCACTGGTTTGAGATACTGAATATGCATCTCAGCCCCACAGACTCTGATTCCTGTATTTAGATGTGTGCTGCAGGCTGATAAATGGTCTGCCAATCGTTGGTAATTAACATGGTGCACGGTTTTCCGTATCAAAGCAGGTCATGCCCAAGGCAGGTTTGAACTGGTCTCTGATTCCTAAGCCCAGGTGTACAGTCGCCACATTATTACTCTGTGAGTTTGACTATCCATACTTTGAATTGTTTTGGACTTTGGATTGTTCGGGTTCAGTTGGAAATTAATTGCACACTGCAGCTCCTCATTAACATCAGCAGGTTGAAACTGCTCTCCTCCACTGCTGCTAAGAATATGGGACTTGGGCCTCCTACCATGCAGACAGCTAGAACTGTGGCTCTTCTCCCTTCAAAATCAGTGACGACACAAAGAGCCGCCTCGTTCTGTGCCTGGGTCAGACTAGCCCCACCGAGTTCAACTTTCCCCAGCTGCTGGGCTCTGTGTCGCCAACTCCTAATCGTGAGGATAGGCTAGGAAAGGGCTTTGAAACAGATGGTTGGTTCTCCACTGCTTTTCTATCTGGAAGTAACGCTGTCTGGGTGGGTAAGAGGAGGTGTCTCTGAAGCTCAGGTGTATAATCAAGGAAGGGCAGTGCTGAGGGGTGCAAAGTCTTATCAGGTGGTAGTAGTTACAGGAATTGAATTGGGTGAAAATGGGAAGTTTCACTTAACTATCTCTGTAGTTAATCCTTAGAATTTTATTTCAAGGAGTGGGAAAAACAAAGTGTATTGGACCTCTTATGTCTACAAAAATGGGCTCATCGAACTCCTACCATGAACTAGTTAGAGGAAAATGTATATACAACAAAAGGAAGCCAGTGTTGGGGGAAAATATTTTTACTACTTTAAAATATTCAATTCAGAGCTAGAGGAAACTGCTTTTAACCTATCTTAAGAAAGCTAAATACTTTCTTTTCTTTTTTTTTTTTTTTTTAAGTATAATTTTTTACTTTTATTAAAGTCTGTGAGCTCCCTCTTGTGGCATTGTGAAAGATTTCAGTTTCAAGAAAAAAGCTTTTCATTAGCAATAAGGAAATCATTTATTTTCCAATGAGAAGATACTTTTCATTATTAAAGAGAGAGAGAGAATAAGAGGAAGAGGAAGAGAGGGAAGGAAGAAAATTGGCTTTGGTGAAAATCCCAAGAGAGTGAGAAAGGCATGCCATATAGAACCCTATTTTACATCGCCAGCACCCCCACCAGCCCTAGCTGCGTGGGCTGCCCTCTGCCAGCCGTCCTCTGCCAGCCATCCTGTACCACTTGTGGGTGTGAGTCTGTGTCCCTTCCTCTCGCAAGGGGATCTAGCCAACGAGACTCTACACCTGTGAGGGAACAAAAAGGCAAACATCTCATGTTTTCTAATTTGAAAAATGACTTTTTACATCAAACCATTTCTTTTAAATAAAGTCTAATATAGGATATGGGTTTTGTCTGAATAACTTAGAACTTGTTCAACAACTCATTTCTGTTATTGATTTCTCTCTCCAGTTACCCATCTCCGGAAACCTGATTGACCTTTATGGCAATCAAGGACTGCCCCCTCCTGGCCTCACCGTCAGCAACTCCTGTCCAGCCAACCTTCCCAACATAAAAAGGGAACTCACAGGTAAACCCAGCAAATGTGCTGCTTATTATGGGTTTTCTGTTAATTTTCTCATGAGTAAAGTAATCAAAATAGTGACCTCCAGTCTGTTTCCAACTCACAGACATACTTTTTAAAATCTGTGCGGCAGGTAAAACTTTGAGCAAAATTTTAAAATGGAGGACTTTACTTGAAAATCCTCATGTCTGCTACTCCGTGAGATACTGGGAGTCAGGGCTGTCTTTGTGCCCTGCACCACCGCTCTGTGGCCCTCATGTATCTGTGACGGCTGCTGCTCTGGGGAGTGGGGAGAAGGGGCACATCTAATAGCACTGTGAATGCTTTTGCCTGCCTGGTGTTTACATCACTTGCCAAGCCCTGGAGGCATTGAGGGCCCCCCGTGTGAATTTTCCTGCCACAGACCCTGAAGCCCACAGCTGGGATGGGGAAGAATATGTTTCTTACATCTTCAGATGCCTCCTATTATTTCTGCTGTATTAAGTGCAAGGGACATATTACACAGAGTGAAAAATAAATTACAAAATGGAATGCCGGGTATTGTTTGTTCTGAGGCAAGTGTGAAATTACCCATTTCTCCCTTTTGCTTAATGCTTTGGGAAAGGCACTCAGCTGTTAAAACGTGAGGGTAGTAGGCCTGGCATTCCTTCATGCTGACTCGTAGGCCCTTACCCCACCCTGTTTCTGTTAGGTCCTTGCATCCTGTGATTTTCGGTAAACAGACTGATATAGAATACAGGTTTGGTGCAAAAAATCTGTCCTATTCAATGGTATCTTTAAAAATTACTTCATAAAATTGTGGCAGGAGAAAAACATTTTTAAAAAAATCACTGATTTGGGTTAAAAAAGATAACTAATTAATACATTAGATACCATCAAAGGCCAACCAAGTAGTAAGTACCTACAGGAAAGAGAAGTACCATGAGGTTTTAGAAAACATTGCTAAATAAGATCTGTATTAAATAATAAAATGTGGTTTGAATGACATGATTAAAATTCTTACTACTTGAGTTCGAAGTAGAGTTTGAATTATATATATGATTGTTTCTTCAAAAACCTAGGAAAACCAAAAAGGCAGGGGTGAGAAGTGGGAGAAATGGGTGAAGGGGTATAAATGTATTAAATTTTTAAAAAGCAGATACAATGGAGAGTATACTTCTAAAGTCACTTGCCTCTAAAAAAGTGACTTATCTAGACAGGGTAAGGGTAACATGCCAGGAAAGGGAGCCAGTGGGCGGAGTGGGGTGCTGGATGGGAAGCGTGCATGACGCCACCGAAGGCAAACAGGCTTCGGAGTCAGTGGTCTCACCTAAGGGGTGGGGAGGAATGATCTTCATTAACTCAAGGAAGAAACCGTACAGTGATTTGAACGGAGGTTTAAATTTTCTTTAACCGTCTACATGCAATGAACTACTGAAAAAGGGTGAATACTAATGAGTACCCAACCTGAGAGGGAGCCCTCCTCCCAGGGCCAGGGTGGGTGCCACAGAAGCTCACTGGGGGCCTTGACCAGAGCTGGCCCACAGCCGGTGAGTTGAGGTTGGCAGGCAGAGAATTGTGGGGTCCGGCTGGAACCCAGAAACAAAAGGAAACAAAACAACTTAAAATCCTGAGGTGGAGGGGCATAAATAACAGGTGCCTGGAAATACGGGGGCTGGCCTCCCCAATTGCACTAATTCAGCTTGTGAATTGTGGATATAAATGTATATAATAATATACATCTAACAACTTCATGTGCTTCTCCAGCTGGAAGTTTTCAGGGCTTGTGTTACAAAGGCATCAAAGAAAGACTTAAAAGTTCTTTGCCCGGAAAGCCGGTCTGACTCCTGAGGAAGGGATGTTAGGTTCTCGCACTTGCTGCTTTTCTCCTCTGCGCCTGTCCCAGTGCGCTCTGCGCTGTGACCAGGTGACTGGCATCTCCATTTTGTAGAAGCCATGGGTTTGCATTTATTTGATATATATTTCGACTGAAAAATGCCTGCTTTTTCGTATTGTTTGGAGTCAGGTCAGGTGGGCTGGCCTCCTGGAAACGGGACTGTTCTGTATTCACATTGTTGTGTGCCGTGACCAGTTCCAGTTTCTAATTGCTTCATTCACGTGCACAGCGTGTATTTTCCCCACAGAGTCGGAAGCGAGAGCCTTGGCGAAAGAGAGACAGAAGAAGGACAATCACAACCTGAGTGAGTTGGTTTGTTTGTCATAGTGGATGTTGGAATTGATGTTCACTTTTAATCAAGTTTTTCCCCCAGAAAATTTAGAGGGAAATTGACTTCTATGATATTAAAGGTATATTTTATGACAGGAAATTATTTTTTTCAGAGAAACCAAGATATGTATTTTCCCCATGTTTTATATCAGATCAAATTGAAATTTCCCAGTGCCCTGAAGACTATTCTCCTTGTTTATAGTATTGGTTTGTATGCGTGTGAGTGAAAGACACTTGATCCCCAACTGCCCAATTGTAAGTGTCGCCCACACTGGAGCTTATTAACAGTACAGGGCTATAGGAGCGCCTACTCCAATGAGATTTGAAAGAAAAGAAAAAGAATTACCTGGGAGGTAGTCTATCAGTGGGTAAGATAGCCTTCCAAATTTTTTACTTTACCTGTGAGAAAAAAGTGTTTTAACATTTAAAATTATTTGTATGTGTTCAAATTACTCTCAATCAGGATAAGCTGTTTCTATAAAAACCTCAGATTTTTGTTTCATAAATAAGTGAAAGAGGCCGCACGGCGAAGACAAAACCAACGGGATTGGGCTTGGAGGCAGGAAACAGTTTGCTTGTGAGTCAGCGTCTCACCCCATGGCCTCCTCGCTCTCTTTCCTACACTGGTGTTTAAGAATGTAAATTACATATAATGCTATGTCCTTCCGGAAATGATAGAATTAGGCCAGAGTTCTCCTCTGATCGTTGGGATAATATTTTCTTTTCTCCGTTTTCTGTCAGTCTTCTCGGCCTCTTTCCTTGTCTTGAAGCAATACTCAAAATAGAAAGCACTGCTGTGTGAGGAGGAGACACACACGCTGTTGCACTGTCCACACTGCGGCCTGCTGTTTCCTCTCAGCGTCCTGAAGACTTCTCAGTTCATAACTGACCCATTGCCTTTAAGGACTGTTGCTGAGTATTCCACAGTGTGGCCACCTGCTGCGAGGGGTGTTTCCAGTGTGTCCCTGTTGTAAACAGTGCAACGGTGGACATCTGTGCATGTGCCTCTCTATGTTTGTTACCAACAGAAAGAACCTGTGGTCCCCGCACCCAGTTACCTCTACCCCCCACCAGGTGCTGGCAGAGCCATACTCAGAACTGGGAAGGAAGACTGGCTATTTTATCACGAATGATGCCACCCAGGAGAGCGGGCAGCTAATGCTCAGAGCCCAGACCCCTCCCGCTGGCGTGGCATATGCATTATAGATTCTGTAGGATAAAGCACAGGGCACTGTGGGTTGGGGGTTCCAAGTTGTACTGGGAGCTGCTGGGGCAGGGGAGGGCCAGGGAATCAATTTCTGAGCACAGTTCTGTCTGGTTTCATAGGAAAGTAGCCAAGGGACCATTCCACTTTAGGTCTCAAGAGCTGACACAACCAAGTCAGGATGTTCTCTCTCCCGTAGAGGTCTATTCCTCAGTCCTGGCTCCTGTCTTCTGCTGCCCTGGGGTTGCTGATTCCCAGGGGAAAGGTCTCTGAGTGGTAGAGAGAGAGAGACGATTTCTAGAGCTAAATGTAATCACAGTCATATAGATCCTTAGGTTCATGTGCAGGGGAGCTTGTTGCGCCAGGTTAGGAGCTGAGAGATGGAATTGCTGCGTCCCTAGGGGCGGTCTTTCTAAGTGGGTATTGCCCTAGCCAGTCCCTTCCAGTGATGAGAAGCTTCCTTCATCTCTTACCAAAAGATTTGAGTTAATATTAGATCTCTTCTAGCTTCCAAGTAATTTTACTCTTAGATATTTCTCCTTTTCAAATGCCTTATAAGTAAGATAATTAGGCATTATCCAAAACTTGTCAAAAACAATATTCACCTAATCTCTCAAGTTCATAGTTGTCAAAGTGCAAGCATGGTTAGCTCAAATTCTGAGGGCTACAAAACAATCCTAAAATCGCATCTAACAAATAGAAATTAACACTCAAAGTTACATTGCCTTTTAGGGTAGCTCTTCCTCTTCTACCCATTTTATCTTGTGAGAATATTTGCCAAAATGTGCAAAAGCACACAGCCATTTCTCCATTCTGTTTATTGAGCCCCTGATAGCTACATGGGAAGCACTTTCTACAAACAAGGCTTCCCATCCTATGTGCTTAGATTCAAGTCCGAATCCGGCAGAATAGATGAGAAAACCAATACATCGAGGTGGTGTGTTCAACATTAAGTATTGTGATGATAGGAATGAAATATACATGCAAGTCCTGACAGAAACACTTCTTACACACTGAAAAGGAGGGAGAACTTGGAAACAGTGTAAATAGTCATCAGTAGAGAATTTTTAAGGAAAGTACGGTGCCTCCATGTGGGGATTCTCAGTGTCCCTTAGAAGAATAGGGTGGTCTGGCCCACCTGACTCAGATGGTGTCTACCATACATTGCTGAGTGTAAAGCAGAACAATGTGTGCAGTGTCTCATTAGATACAAAGCACCTACTATGTGTTTATTGATGCATGGTGAGAG
Source organism: Antrozous pallidus (assembly GCA_027563665.1). Taxonomy (NCBI): domain Eukaryota; kingdom Metazoa; phylum Chordata; class Mammalia; order Chiroptera; family Vespertilionidae; genus Antrozous; species Antrozous pallidus. Next base: position 3,949,613 of record CM050524.1, on the reverse strand, counting down.
GTTCTGGGAGTCACTCTGATCCTTGACAAGGAATATAGGTTTTTGATGGTGTATAAAGATGGTTTTTACTTCTTCCTTTATACACTTTTGTATGTTTTGCAAGTTTATATAAGTTTATACCACTTGTATAATTTTCAAAAGTTTGGGAGTGAAGGCATTGAATTAAAAATAAAATGTAGTACATCTAAATGTTGACAGTAATAGATGTCAACAATGTGCTGTTAAGTGAAAAACGATAGATGCAGAATCATCCTGTATAATAAAGAGGTGATATGCAAATCGACCATCACTCTAACACATAAGATGGCCACCCTCCTGTGGACACAAGATGGCCAGCAGAGGAGGGCAGTTGTGGGTGACTAGGCTGGCAGGGGAGGGCAATTAAGGGCATCTAGCCGGCAGGGGAGCAGTTAGGCATCAATCAGCCTGGCAGAGGAGTGGTTAGGGGGTGATCAGGCTGGCAGGCAGAAGCAGTTAGGGGCAATCAGGCAGGCAGGCAGGCGAGTGGTTGGGAGCCAGCAATTCTGGATTCTGAGAGGGATGTCTGACTGCCCATTTAGGCAAATGGTCAGTCCTGGAGGAGTCCCAGATTGGAGAGGGTACAGGCTGGGCTGAGGGACACTCCCCCCTCGTCCCCCCCTCCACCCCCCCATCCCATGCACACATTTTGTGCACTGGGCCTCTAGTTTTTAATATTATTCTGCTGTAATTGCATCATTTTTTATTTGATACATAGTTACTGAGGGCCTACTGTGTTCCAAGCTATTATGGGTGTTTTGAATGAAAATATGTACATACATACATACAGAAAATACACAGACATTAGATAGTATAAAGTCATATAAATGAACCTATGAATGAATGATGTGGATGTTGGATGGCAGGAAGTTTTATAAGGAGACAAAGTGCAACCTCTTACTAGTAGAGTGTCAGGATAGAGTGGGTGTTGGATTTTAAATAGGGTAGCCAGGGAAGGTTCACTGGACAATGTGGGTCACTCCCTGAGGGAGGTGAGGGCAGAGCCACTCAGATACTTGGGGACGAGTGCTCCAGGCAGGGGTGACACCAGTATGAAGCTCTAAGTGGGAAGTGGAGTCCCAAAGTGGTTGAGGAATAGCAAGAAGTTTAAGGGCTGAAGGGGGACCCAGATGAGTAATGATAAAAGATACGGTTGGAATGGGAGAGGGTAGAAAACGAGGTGGCGGGATGGAGGCCTCCAGTGCTTGTGGGATGCCTTGATTACGTGGCTTTTGTCTAGGTGAGATGGGGAGTGATAGAGGGTTTTCAGCAAAGGACAGCCGTGCTCTGCCTTACTTTTCATGGGACCCCTCCGGCTGGGATATTCTGGATAGACCAACGGGAGTGGGGAACGGTGGACCTGGGTGGAGCACAGAGACCAGGTAGTTGCAGGAATCCAGGCAGGAGATGGTAGCTTTCATCAGTAGCTGTGGAAGCTGCATGGACTGTTCTAGAAATACGGTGAGGATAGAGCCAACAGATTTTATGCTGAAGCAGCTGTGAGATATGAGATAACAGAGGTGCAGTATTGATTCCAGGAGAGAGTTCTGCAAAGTAAGGGGAACCTGGGCAGAGTGTCAGTTGCCTCTAGAACTCCCCAGGGAAGCAAGGAGGTGGACATGCGAGTCTGGAGTTCCAGGAATATGCCAGGTTGGATGTGTAACTAGAGTCTCAGCTGGTGTGTGGCATTCAGACTGGGAGGTGGCACCAGGTCACAGGAAGTGAATGTGGACCTAGGAGAGCCCCCAGAACTGTGGCTGGGGACCCATGTGTGTGTATTTTCAGTATTAAAAATAATCTCCAGGGACAGATAAGACATACAACAGCGGTTGTAGCTGGGTCATAGGAGGCTTTTATTTTACTCTGTGTATTTTAGTATTGTTCGAATTGTTATGATTATTATATGCTTGGGAAAAGTAAGGAATGTCATCAGAGGAGGTTAGCTAAGCAGATCAGAGATGCAAAAACTCTTCCTTCAGAACCATTGTATATCACCTATTACTTCTATTTTTATAAAAGCTTAGTGATAGACAGTAATATATACAATTGATTTAATGATAGAGATCATCGCTCAGCTTAAAAATGCAACCTGTTTTGGGAAGTAGTGAACAATATTTTTATTCAGGTGAATCAAATATGAATATGTACTTAGTTATACAAAATAATCTAATAATAAATATGTATAGGTTATAATATATTTAAAATAAAAAATTAACATCTTTAATTCAATTTATTAGACCTTAAGTTATTTGGAATTAATAAGTTAAGGACATTTATTAACACGTATGCTTTGCTACTTCACCCCCCCTAAGAAGAACATACAACTAGATTTACGAGTGGGGACGTTGTTGGGCTGGTGTTGTAGGTAAGGGTGCTGGATGTAACTTCTGCTGGGTTATCCGGACCACAGCCAAACAAAACATCACATCGCCTGACATGCATGTGGGATGTGGCTCATTGAAGCAATCATGTACAAAGGAGAGAATGTAAATATTGAATTTATAAATTTTTATACTAATTACATGTTGAAATGACAATCTGAATATATTGGTTTATTAAAATGTTAAAGTTAATTTCACCTCTTTGTACTTTTTTAACGTGACTGCTAGAAATTTAAAATTTCATCTATGATTTGCATTATGTTCCTATTGGGAAGCACTGGGCCATAGCAGGAGTTTCTGTGTGGCCTGTGGACAAAAAAAAAAAAAAAGGTGTTTTACATTTTTAAATAGTTTAAAAAAAATCAAAACAAGAATTATATTTTGGGATATGTAAAAGCTAGATAAAAGCCAAGCTTCAGCACCCAGGGCTTTTTATTAGCAGACTTGCACTGCAAACACGTTTTGCCTGGTTAATGTGGTCATTGACTTTGGTCAATAAATAAGTTGTGAAGTCTGTTTTATCTCCTATTATGTAAGGGCCTACATAATGGCCTCGGGTCTTGCCGCTCAGCCAGCAGGGCCTCTGCAGAGAGTCTGGCCTGGTCTGCAGCCAGGTTGGGGTCCTGGCCCTCCCCACTTCCTGCTGTGTCCTCACCCCCTAGTCTCCAGGGAAATTTTCCTGTTTGTAATGTATATAGGAACTCCATTCAGGGTTGTGAAGGGAGCAGATGAGAAACCTTATATCTCAGGGCTTACTTAATGATAAAAGGTAGCTCATGTGAAAAGCTATTTTACCTCAGTACCAAAACCACGGAGAGACGGAAATACAGACCAGGTTTCCGTGGCCTGAGCGGTAAGGTTGATACACGCATGTTGTTGATGAGATAACGTTCATGCCAGTGTGACAGTGTTGCTAATAGTCCTTCCTGTGCTCTTTTCTTGAAGTTGAACGAAGAAGAAGATTCAACATAAATGACCGCATTAAAGAACTAGGTACTTTGATTCCCAAGTCCAGTGACCCGTGAGTACAATTGCATGTTAATCTGCACCGTGTGTTTTTTGTGCCTTAATGTTTTTTCATGTTGCAAAGCCTGCACCATTATGAAAACCAGTGTAAAAATGTCCCGCTTTCCTTGGGTTTCATCCTAAATACTCCATACACTTTCTTTTGATAGTCTTATCAACTAAGATGGACAACAGGGCGACTGGGCATGAGATAGCTCTGGGTGTGGGGAAAATCCTTGGCAAGTAAATGCTGAGCTGCTAAACCGAATTTACCCGTTCCTGCAGGACAGTGACGTCAGTGCCTGCCGAAGCAAGGTTTTGCTGGCTGCCCTTCTCAGACAGCATCTGCAGGCACTGAGAGCCAATATTGCATACTTCACATTTAACAATTTTGCTCAATTGTGTGTGTTTTTAAACATTCATGTTCTTTGTATATTTCTCCTTTCTAGAGAAAAAAAATAGTACTTTTTAATCCTCTTCTAAGTATATAGGTCAGCTCCTGGAATTTCAAGCTCTATCTTTCTTCCCGCCCACTGCTTGGGGGATCACAGTGGTAAAGGTCTCTTTCCTGCTGGCAACGGCAGCAAACAGGACAACACATATAGTTTTTACCCATTAGACATCGGCCCATTTGAAGTGAGGGGCTCGAGGATGTACACATTTTAATGGCTCCCACAGGCATTCAATGAAATTACCCTGTGAATATGACCTTTTAGCTATCTAATAAAATGGAAAGATGAAATCGACCATTATTCATGCATGGCTTATTAAGTTTGCTATTCACATTATTGTCAGGGTATTTGTGACAAAATAAAATAAAATCATTGTAAGGTGCCTCTGATGAATGAATCTTCAAGCACAATTTCCATCATCCACATTTTACTATCCAGGTTTATCAAGGAAAACCATTTTGAAACTCAGAACATTCGCATTCTCAGCTCTGCAGCACACATTTATCCCATGAAGGGCTGTGACCTTCATTTCCTGTCCTCATTCTGGCATGATAGTGGGGCTTTCCTGTTCTTCATCAGCTCTCACTTCTCCGCACGTACTTTCAGGCTAGCATGGGAACCTCTTTACCACAGGATGAAGCTCTGGGCAGGAGTGAAAGCCTTGCCCTGCCTGTCTCCTTCCTCCTTTGCCCGTCACTTATGTTTACAATCTAAACTGACAATGATCTGAATCGGTAGGCATTGTTTTAAGATAAAATGGACTGTCATCTGTTACGGGGTTTCTGGGCCAGGTCTGGGAGCAGACCATGGGGCGACTAAAGAGACGGTCCAGCTGACCAGGTTCTCAGCCCCATGCCCTCGCCTGCCCTCAGCAGACCTGCTCTTGTTCATTTACATGGTAGAGATTTGTGTACACTTCTGTGTGAAAATGGGTCTTTCTCATTATGACAAAGAAGTTTAAAAACTCTTCTTTTAAGCCCCCACGCATAATTAATTGGTTGGCTCTCACAAGGAAGTAAACCCAAGATGACTGGTTGAAATGGTCACTTCTTAAACATGAAGTGGCTGTGTGCGTACCTCAGTAACTTGTCCTCGCCCTGCTGGCCTCAGCAAGGTGTATGTTGCAGTGCAGTTGCCTTTCTCGCTGCCTGCTGAAGGTTTTCTTCCTTGGAAGAAAAAAACATTGGCCAGTTGGCTCAATTCCAGGACACCTCCTATGCTGCCGTCTGTGGTGCTCACCCTGGGGATCAGCCCCCAGGAACTCTCAGGGGCCTAAACGCTGTCTCTCCTGGGAGAACTCTGACCGTGTGAGCATCAGTGACTTGGTGACTTGTGTTGACCGCCCTCCATTCACAGGGCCACCTGATACTTCTGATCCATTTTGAACAGCTGCAGAGTAAAGCTTTGGAAGTTTTTCATGCGTTAAAATTGTTTTTGTTTTCACTATCATTGTCATTATCATCATAAATATTGTCTATAAAAGGGCTCAGATTAAAGTGCTATAGAAGTTTTACTTACATAATTATAATTTCATTCTTAATCATTGATCTGGAGTGCTCTCAGTGGTGTTCTGTTTGTTCCACATGTGAGCACATTAGAGCTGTGGCGATCACAGACTGAGGGGCCTGGGCCGCAGGTGCTGGGCTTGAATTCCCTGACGGTGCCTTCCTAGACATCTGTGCTGGGGAAGACCTGGAGCTCTTGGGCTCCATTCTCCTCAGCTGGTAAATCCCTGCCTAGTCTAGTGGTTTTGAGGACTCAATTATATACAAGGAGGAATGGCGCAGTGGTGTACAGCCTGCATCGAAAGCCAGGCAATCTAGGCTTCCTGGTCTACCACTTCCCAGCCGTGTGGCCTTGGACAAATTCTTTGGCCTTTCTATGCCTGAGTTTCCCAGTCCGTCAGATGGAGTTGTGATGAGTAAATGAGCTGTAAGATTCTTGGTAAAGCACCTGGTACCTAGTGAAAGCTATTTAAAGATAGCCATCGAGTGAGTACAGAACTGCACCCTCAGCTTCTCACAGCATTTCTATATAAAGTGGCTGCTTTGGTTCCAATAACACCCCAGGAGGCTGCTCCTGCGAGGGTCATATCATGGTTTACAGAGAGGAAATAAAGACGGGAGAAGTGGATAACCTACCTGTCCATGGAAACCATGACACAATTTAAGGATGCCACTGTGTGCCTCACACAATCAGGCAGTGAGACATCATGGGATGTTTTTGCCACAGCTTATTCTCTGAGTTAATGTGATAGTCCTAGAAAGCTGTAACTATTTAATAAGATGTTAAGAATATTGACTTTGCAACCAACAGACCTAAGTTTTTCGGCTCTGACTACACCTTGTAGCTCTGACCCAGGCTAGCCCATGCATACCCCCTTGCCAGGGTGCTCCTCGGGGTGCGTGGGGAGGAGGGGAATGGCAGCGGCTGGTAGCTGGACCACCCTGCAACTCCATAGCGCGTTTTTAGAAACTGCTCTGACTGTTGCCTTTTTGTTGAGCCTCCAGTCATACAGAGTCTGTCTCCTTGCGTTTCGTCAGGGACATGCGCTGGAACAAGGGCACCATTTTGAAAGCATCTGTGGACTACATCCGAAAGCTGCAGCGGGAGCAGCAGCGGGCGAAGGAGCTGGAGACGAGGCAGAAGAAGCTGGAGCATGCCAACCGGCATCTGCTGCTGCGCATCCAGGTACAGCCGCCATCTGCACTCCTGACTTCACCGGGGAGAAAAGCGGGTGCAGGGAGCCCCCAGGGAATTGACTCACGTGATCCTCATTATTTGTGGACTCCCCATTTGAATCTGCCATTTGTAACGATTTATTTGCAACCTGGAGCAACATTTGTGGCATCTTTTGGTCATTCTTGGAATGTGCAGAGCCACAGAGCTGAGTGGCCCGGGACATCTTTCGCGGGGGGAACAGGCGAGGTTCTGCCTTCTGCTATCAGCCTCTCCTGTGACCCTGTGTCCTTTTTGCAGTTTGGTTAGTGCCAGGTTTTTTATATTGTTGTGGGTTTTGTAGGTGATTTTGCTGACTACAGTGGCCTGTAAGCATCATGCCAAAGTGTTGACTAGTTTCCCAAGCACCGAAGGCTGCCCTGTGTCTGATGAAGCTAAGCTGACATCAGCCACAAGTTGCAGTGCTGTTGGCTGAGTTCAGTGCTAATGAATCAGCCTTATACATTAGATGAGGAAGCATGGCTCCATGATGGAGTGTGGCCAGAGGCCCGCAGGCGCTGGCTGTGTCCTCTGCAGCCGCAGCTGGCTGTCCGCTCGTGTGGCTGACAGTGTGGCCACAGCCAGCGGCTTACCCCGCAGACACACCATTCCCGAGGCGCCAGCTGGTTCTGAGGGTGAGGCGGGCTCGCTTCCTCCTTCAGAGACAGCGCCTCCTTGCCCAAGTTCTGTGTTGGGGAAGGGGTGAGGGCACTCTCAGGGACATTTTTATAAGGACATAGGTCCCACCCAGGAGGATTCCACTCACATTACCTAAGGGCCTCCCAAACCTCTGTCTCCAAATACTGTCACCCAGGGTCATCAGTTTCCATGTAGGAATTTGGGGAGCAGGTACATCCAGGGTCATCAGTTTCCATGTAGGAATTTGGGGAGCAGGTACATCCAGGGCCATCAGTTTCCATGTAGGAATTTGGGGAGCACTGTGGTGATTCCTGTGAATAATGAGAACTGACTGTGATTGTTCAGTACAAAGATGCCTTAGTATTGGAGGGGAGGAGGGTTAGTCCATGGTCAGAGCCCATGTTAATAGGCAACTTGGGGATGCCCAGAGGATCTTATCATTAAGACATAAATGTAAGAAATGGGACAGAGAGTGAACTTATACCAGGTATAGCTTCAGTTTACACTCTATTTTCTTAGTGGGAGAAATACTAGTTTTGCAGGTCCATAGGGTCTGCCGTCAGTTCATGCAGAGATGTGTGTGCAGTGCAGCGTGAGCAGGGCCCAGCGTCAGCCAGGCCTTCTCGCAGGCACAGCCTCGGCACTGGGTGTGAACACAGCTTCCTCTGAAACTGCCTGGAAACAGAGGAAGAAAAACTGAGTCTGCTGATGGCTGCAGGAGTTTGCAGGAGTATCTTAATGTCCTGGTCGACTGAACACAACCCACCAATAGGACTCACTGTGCCTTCTTGAGTAGATGAACCCACCTCGTACCAGATTTTGCCATAAAGCAGTGGCTACGTTTCAGGTTTCCAAGGCAACCATTCATAGAATGGCAGTGCAAAGTGCAGCACTTCAGCGACCAGTTGTCTGCCACAATGCTGGGAGTCCCAGACATGGGATTATGTAGCTGAGTAGTTCACTGACAACGATGCTCTCAATCTTGGCCATGCCCACACCACCGTGACCCTTGTGGTGGCACCACTCGTGGGTGCCGGGACCCCAGCCTCGGGGCAGGGAAGTGAGGACAGCTGTCCTCTGGGGGCACATTTTAGAACCTCAGCAGGGAAGAAGCAGTCAGCTGAAATGTAAATTTGCTTTGTTCTTCTTTTATTTGGCTTTTGCTGTTGGTCCCATGTCCTGTTCTTCACTGAGGAGCTATAGGACTTGGATCTATTGAATCTAGGCTACCAATTTATAAAAGCAGTTTGTACTAATGTGCTAGTTCCTCATACAAATATTAAGGTACTAGAGACCGGGTGCACAAATTCATGCACCAGTGGAGTCCCTCGGCCTGGCCTGTGGGATTGGGCCAAAACCGGTTCTCCAACATCCCCTGAGGTGTCCAAATTGCAAGAGGGTGCAGGCCAAGCTGAGGGACCCCACTAGTGTATGATCAGGGCCGGGGAGGGATGTGGGAGGTTGACCAGCTGGGAGGGACTGTGGGAGGGGTCCAGGGTGTGTCCATTCCATCTTACTCAGTTCAACCAGCCAACCAGACACTTAGCATATTAGGCTTTTATTACAAAGGATTATATAGGACAGTAATTGTTTTGAAAGAGAGTCTAGGTTTTGTTTTAAGGCTCCAAGTATGTCTTTTTGTGTGAAATACAAGTATTGTAAAGTAGGTAATTGGAAAATCCGCGGGGGAGCATCTCGGGGTTTCCTGTGTGATGGTGAGGCAGCCCTCAGGCTTGGCGTGTCCCAGAAGCGTGACCAGTCAGGGCAGCTCTGCAGACCCAAGCCTGCACTTGGATGGGAGGCATCGAATTATTCAGAAATCTTTTAATATTTTAAATTAAATACCAGAAGATAGAGCGGGATATTTGCCTCTCTTAGTTCGACTTTATATTTGGATTGAAAGACAAACTACTTGTGTGGGAGTGCCATTCTTATTAGCACATTGGTATGGATTTACAAGAGCAGGTGCTCTCAGCCAGGGCTTCCTTCCATCTCCATTCTAAGTGATGTACGCACAGAGGAAAGCATGAGGCCCGAATGGCATTGGAACCCCCATTTTATCCCACAGCCAGGCTCTGACCTGATGCCGAGAGACAGGTGTTTCTGGAGGAGTGAGAAGGAGGGGCAGGCAGGTGCTGCTGGCTCCGGCTCTTACTTGTATTGCATCCAAAGATCTTGCAGGTCAAACAGCCTTTAATAAAGACCGAACACGACTCTTCCGCAAGGTAGATCCTCAGGCCTGTGGCCAAGGCTGAGGCTCTTTGTGTTGGAGGGCCGCTCTCCTCTCCGAGGAGGCCAGGAGACTCTCAGCCTTCCTGCTGTCCTTACTGTATCACACATGGGAGGGACACTGCACAGGGAGGGAGAACGCTCACTGGGGAGTTTGTCAGGGTCTCGGGTTCATTTTGGGAGGGTGCAGGGATACTCGGGAAGGAAGAGGGAGGGCCCTTTCGAAATGAGTGCTGGAGTCCCATCAGGCAGCTCATGCTGCCCCAGGCGGTATAGGCAGCAGACTTCTTTCTGCAGTGCAGTCCTGGGAAGGCAGTCTGCAGTTTTTTTCTCCTGAAAGCGCTGCTGGGTGTGGAGACTACGCCTTCCCTCTGCGCCTGAGTCCTGGCCTCTTCTTCCCCAAAGACACCAGGACTGCAGCAGATTCTGTCAGGGCCCCCCACTGACCTCGTGGTAACTTAAGGACCTCTGAAGACGCTGTCTCCAAACACAGCAACATGCTGAGGCACTGCAGAGTAGCTTTCAGCACAGGACATAGGAAGAGAGTGGAGGACATTCTTGTCTTCACCAGCACAAGAATTAGTCAGAGGAGAACTTTTTTCTGGAATTAAAAAAAATGTTCATTTCTCATGGTGAAAAGGCCTGAAGGATGCTTCTCAGCCTCCAGTTCCTTGTGCCAACCTTCACCACTTTTGCCGCTACTGCCCACTTTCTTATTGCCGCTGCCCCTGGTGTCTTAGTTACTCTTCCCATTTCTGTTAGGTCCTGACTGTTTAGTAGGCATTTGAAAACTTAAACATGTAATTTAAGAAAATAGCATTTTTATGTTATTTTAAAATAACCGCATTATTTGTTGCTGCGCTGTGTGCCTGACATGGGAGGTGGCCGCCGGCACTGGTCTCTGCTGCCAGGTATTCCCATGCAGTGCTGGCGTCTGTCAGAGCCCCCGTCCCCCGTCTCCCCCCCCCCCCCCCCCCCCCCCCCCCCCCCGCTCCCAGGCCCTGCTCCCAGGCGTGGCCCTGTCGCAGCTGACCAAGCATGGCCCTCCAACCTGGGCGGCAGCCCTCCCAGAGGTATCACCACTTCCCTGAGGTTTTCAATCTCCCCAGGGCCCTATGCGTACTTTGTTGCTCCCCACCTCCCCCCCCCCCCCCAAATACTTAAGTGCACAGTTTAGGGACCATGAAACAATGTTTACTGAATATTTTCCTTTAATCAGCTTACATTTGGAAATCTTATTTTGATTTTTTTAACTTCTCCTCATTGTGAACATTAAGGTCTGTGAGAGCCTCTCTATAGTTAACAGATAAAATCCGCTACCACCTAAAAACATTTCATTTAGTTCCAGTAGTACTTATCTTCTACTTTTAAAAACATGGCATTTAATAATTTAGAAGAGCTAAATATTTTAATATTTATTGTTTTCTCTCTAAGTCTATGATTTTTTAAAAATAGACTATTTTTTGGAACAAGTGTACATTTACAGCAAAATTAAGCAGAAGGTACAGCGCTTTCCCATACACCTCCTGCCCCCAACCAGCCACTGGGTACATTTGCCACAGGCGGAGGTGGGGTGGGGTGGGGCCGTGGAGCCTGCCCTCACCAGCGCAAGCCCCCACCCTTCCAGGGTCCCTCCCCTCCCCCTCTTCCCTCTTCCCTCCCCCCTCCCTTTCCCTCTCTTCCTCCGCACCCTCCCTTCTCCCTTACCCTTCCTCTCCTTCTGGTCCAGTGTCTGACTTTCCCTTTTCGTTCAGGAACTTGAGATGCAGGCTCGAGCGCATGGCCTTTCCCTTCTTCCGTCCTCGGGCCTCTGCTCTGCGGACCTGGTGAACCGCATCATCAAGCAGGAGCCCTCCCTGGAGAACTGCAGCCAGGACCTCCCGCCGCGCCCCGCGGACCTCTCCTGCACCAGCACCCTCGACCTCACCGATGGCACCATCAGCTTCAGCAGCAGCCTGGGTGCCAGCACCGAGAGCAGCCAGACCTACAGTGTCCTCACGAAAATGGGCTCGAAACTGGAAGACATCCTGATGGACGACACTCTTTCTCCTGTTGGCGTAACAGATCCACTTCTTTCATCGGTGTCCCCGGGAGCTTCCAAAACCAGCAGCCGGCGGAGCAGCGTGAGCATGGAGGAGCCCGAACATGCGTGTTAGCAAACCTGCTCGCCACCCCCAGGGGATTCCATCTGACCTGAGGGGTTTTCTCGACAGTTTTCCTTTAATACGAATTTTTTCCATGCTTTCTCAATAGCCAAGGATATATTTTATTTTTAGAATTTTGTGAAGCGGAACTGTTATATTCTATTTTACAACTATAAATGCCTCCAACGTATTGTACAATAAGCGTACAGAACCTGTGAACTGAACTCATCCTGGACACCAACTTCCTGAGCAAAAGGATTTCCATCAGAGAAATGTCCACTGTTATTCAGGAGAAGCAGGTTGGAGATTTTTATGCCTGTGACTTCCTTGGAAATTAAATTGAAAGTTTAATCAGAGGAATATAAACAACCCCCCCCCCCAAAAATAAATAAATAAAAAGAGAGACTGACAGACAAAAGAAAAGAAAAAATTCACACTAACCTTTTCCATTTTGTAAATGTGTTCATTGGTACTGCCTTAAAGATACAGTACCTTCTAGCATCAGTCTTTCTACTGCAAACTATTTCAAAAAATGCTATATTCTCAAAAGAAAAGCATTGCAAACATTTTTATGAGGATTGTCTGGTGGAAAAATAGCTGGTGTGTTCCTTACCGCCGAATCGCAGGGGAGCAGGGCTCTGAGCCGGAGCTCGGCCTCTCCCTGCTGCCGTGGTTTCCTCACTGACGAGTGGGAGTCAGTGTTTCTTAGCATCTGTTTTATTCTGAAATGAAAATGTCCTCTCAAGATAAGACATTGAGGAGCACTGAATGTTTTACTCTTTTTTTCCTTTAATTTTGCTTTTGATAAGAAAACCAAATGGTACATTTCTAATTGGCTTTACTATTTTTATTTTTAAGTTATGTTTTACTGTTCATTTGAGTTGTACAGATTCTTTATTATCATTGTTCTTTTCAGTATGTTTATATTAATTTGTAAGAAAATGCATCTTAGAATGGCAAGTTTTCAATATTTTTACAACTCACTATGGTTTTCTGCATTATTTGTACACACATGAAAGAAAACTTTTATGTAAGGTTTGTGTTTAAAGAGAGCTTTGCGAATATTTTGTATATCACAGTCTACTCAGAACTGTTTTTCCACACATTTAAGGTGTAGAGCAATAGGCAAAACTGGCCTTTTAGAGAGAATAAACTTACATATTTATTTTTAGTGATATAAAAGTAGCAATATTCTTGGAGACTGGTCACCATAGTATTAATACGCCCAGTATGGTCATTTAAATTGAGGTTTATTTCAGCAAGCTTGCTGAACTTTTCTGAGGAGAGAGATAGTGTATTGGCAAATGACTGGTACTTGGTAGCCCTGCTTTGCCAAGCGGCAGTGCCATACAGCCAGCTGCTGTCCGGTCAGCTGCCACGCTCAGGCATGTGTGGTCCCGCGAGGTAGCAGCAGCGGCCCCGCGCTCTGTCGGGCGCGGTGTCACACAGGCATGGGGTCAGGAAGCCAGGCTGTAGAGTAGACGTCTCAGCAGCATGTGCAGCTGAACAGCCGGTGGCATCAAGCACGCGCAGCCGGAATGAGTGCCTTACACAGAGCAGAGCCGCGGGGCCGGGCGCTGGCTGAGCGGGCTGCGGGAGAGAGTCCCGTTGGTCCCGTGGAGAAGGGCGTATGACGTGGTGCCTCTGGACAGAATCAGAGCTTCCAGTTCTCCTTCATATATTTTTAATATTGAATATATTTTAGTGACAGAGTGCCAACTTCTTTCATCAGGAAACCTCATTCAGGAGGGTTTTATAAAAAACAAGGCTGAGTTTAAATGTCAAACATGAATTGGTGATGGCTGGTAGAAGGTTCAGGGAGAAGGAGTGATTGTCGAACATAGGAATGGATGACTTACGTGTAAATAATCCATGCCTGGCTCCCTGACACACTGGGCAGCGAGAGTCGTTGGAATTTTGAGAATGCTGTCAGTTTTATAGCTTCATTACTTAAGGGGCAGGGAACTTGGTTCCCATTCTTTCAGCCTCCTTCACTGTACAGATACTCTTCTCCTAGAATAGTGACGGGTCTGCATGAGCAGCCAACTGTGCCACAGTGTGCACAGTCACAGCATCAGCCATTTTTCTCTTCTGATTGACATGGGGGAGGGGCCTGGGTGCAAAAGTCTAAGGTGGTGATAGTCTGATGCTAGTTTTCTTTGGCTGATTTGGAGGTTCTTAAAAATAGAGCAAAGCTGACTAAACCAGGGCCCAGGATTAAGAGAATGTAGAGGAAGCTTTGAGAGAGAGCATGGCATCTCCTACCACTGTCCTGGGTCTCGCACTCTGGAGCTGACCCTCCCTGCTGCCCCAACCTTTTTAAGAGACAGTTTCTGGGAGGAGCAGGCGAGTGAGCCCAGAACACTGCAACTGCAGGAGTGGTTTTATTTATTTCTTTTTTGCCAAATAGTGTATGGGTTTGTTTTAGGGACTAGTTAAGCCAGGAGAGGTGGTTTGGAATTGCAGTTTGTGATGAGAAAATGATCCACACCACTCCCTGTCCCTGGGTGCAGAGCTGTGACCTGGGGCTGGGCCTCCATTTGGGGTGACTGAAATGCCAAACTTGTCCACCTGCCTCTGGGTATGGTGATGGAAACACCAAACCTGACTTTGCCAAAAAACATGCAACCAACTTGGTCATACTAGGATGACAAAGTTCTTTCTGGTTGCTTTTTTTTTTTTTAAAAAAATAAAGCAATAAGAATAAATAAAATTCATAGGAAGATAAAAGATACAAAATAAAGCACAAAGGAATGCACTTACTAATATTTTTTTAAAATGCACTGGGGAAAAGTTGATGTTGATAACAGTGTATTAAAAAACTCCTCTTTCTTGAGGGGGGACAATGGCCCTCTTGCGGACACTGGGTACTGTGATGCAGTCACCTGCTGGGCGCAGCAGCGCTTTCTGTGGCCCACAGCGCTGTACATTGTGGATCACTATTAATGTATCCGTGATATTTGAACTGTTGTTCTCGATAGCTTCATTAAAGCATTTGGTTTTTCACACAGTGCTGGCAAGTTGTGTTTAGTTAATGCCAATTTTGAGTATTATTTGCCTTATCAAAAAATGATAGTGCACATTTTCTTCCAATTGAATGAATAACAAATTGCATGAAAAAAATTTAAATGCCAGTAAGTACATTTTTTGTTTTAAATGTCATTCTAAGGTATTGCTTTTTTGTTTCAAACACTGATTATAACTTGCACTCAGATGAACTATAATTATGCAGCTTTTCCCCTCTGACTCTGAGATTTGAACTCTCGAATGCCAAGAATTCATTTTAGATATATGGGTATTATTTTAAATGTGTTAGTGAGAGGTGGTTCTCCAAGAGAGCAATTATTGGAGGGTCCCTTGCATATTTACAAAAAAAGATACTGGGTTTTAAAATACAAATTTATAATAATGAGAGCTTAGTAGACTCAGGTTGCCTTCTTTTTTTTAAATACAGCACTTAAGATAATTTGATAACTCCTGGATTTGACATGGGAAGTGTCAGACAGAACATGTCTTTATTCCCTAGCTAGACCTTAAACTTATGCCCTCTTAAAAAACAGTTGGTTGAACCTCTGGAGAAAATGAGCAAGAAACTTTGTTTAATGCTTCTGATCTGATTGTCAGCTTTTTAAAAATTTTTGATTTTTTTTCTTAAATTGTAATATACAATAATTGAGCTCTTTCTTCTCAGAGTCATTTGAATTATTTATATTTTCCATAGAAATGTGGTTATGTGATGTCCTGAAAATGTGTAAAAGAAAAATCTGACTGCGCAGGAGAGCTCCCGCTACACCGGGAGCAGGTGAGCTGAGAGTGGGGCTGCTTGTCTCGAAGGTCGGCAGCAGGATCTTACCCTGGACTTCGGACCTGCGGTGCCTGTCACTCATGTCACATTCTACAGAGATCCCTAGTCGCCAGCTTCCCCTTGTACAGCCCCCACCAAAACCATGAGCGAGGACTCAGCAGACTTCCTGAGTGTGGGTCTTCTCTCTGCCCATGGCCACTGTGTGGTGTGAGAAAGTTGCTTGGCTTCTGCGTCCCACTTTTTGTTCATTGAAGGTAATACCAGCCACATGGTGGTCTTGTGGAAACCGTTCAATTAATGCTCTAGAAGTTTTGTTTGGCAGCACGTAGTGCATGGCAGCTCTTTTTAGGTGATTGTCATCACCTTCGTTGGTGAAACAGCGCACTCTGGACCGTTGGCGGCGCTTTGCCGCAGGCGCCCCGGAGACACGGTGGGAGCAGAGACCCTGGCCATCTCTGGGACCCAGGATCAGAACACTGCAGAGAATTAGCAATAGACCTAGCTCATCACATTTCAAATACATCTTCAGCACAAGTGAACTGGCCTTTATTTTTTTATTCTGTTTTACATTTCCATTAAGCAGGAGTCATTTTCTTTTAAAAAAATATTCCTTAATGTATAAAGTATTACATATGTCCCCTTCCCCACTCCCTTAATTAATTCCCTTACCCTGCCCCTGCCTCCCGCCCAGGCCGTCACTGCCCCAGTGGCTGTGGCCATGGGCCATGCATATGTGCATACAAGGTTCCTGGATGATTACCTCCCACACACCTACCCTCCCCCACCTCCCCTCTGAGATTCTGCACTCTGTTCCATGCTTCTATAGCTCTGAATCCATTCCATTCATCAAATTATTTTATTACTTAGATTCCACATGGGAGTGAAATCATGTGATACTTGTCTTTCTATGACTGACTTATTTAGCTTAGGGTGATACGCTTCAGGGCCCTCCATGCTGTCTCAAAGAGTAAGAGATCCTTCTTTTTAACTGTTATATAGTATTCCATGGTGTAAATGTACCACAGCTTTTTAAAAAATTTAATAAGTCTTTATTGTTCAGATTATTACAACTATTCCTCTTTGTTCCCCTTATAGCTCCCCTTCACTCAGTATCCATCCCACCCTCTGCTCTTACCTCCCGCCCACTGTGCTCATCCATAGGTGTACGATTTTTGTCCAGTCTCTTCCTGCACCTCCAACACCCCTTTCCCCCCAAGAATTATCAATCCACTCCCTTTCTATGTCCCTGATTCTATTATATTTACCAGTTTATTCTGATTTTTAAATCACTTGATTTTTAGATTCACTTGTCGATAGACATGTATTTGTTGTTCGTAATTTTTATCTTTACCTTTTTTCTCCTTCTTCCTCTTCTTAAAGAATACCTTTCAGCATCCTATCTAATAAAAGAGTAACATGCAAATGTGACCGTACCTTAGCTCCTGATTGGCTCTGCTACCAGCCAATCAGGAGCGGGGGCAGAGACAAGTGGCACGAGTTCCCAGCCCCCGGGCGCTGTGAGGGGAAGTGGCGGCAGCAGCAGCAGTGGTGGTGGCGGCGGCAGGGAGCGCCTGGCCCCCAGGCGCTGTGAGAGGAAGTGGCAGCCAGTGCCCAGCCCCCAGGGCCAGGTGGTCACAGGCAGCCGGGGCTGAGCTGAACAGGGCGATGGCTGGGTGCCCAAGGCCTAAATCCTCGCCAGAGGCCTTGGGCAGGCTGGGGGTGAACCATCAGTTGGACATCCCCTGAGGGCTCCCAGTATGAGAGAGGGAACAAGTTGGGTTGAGGGCCCACCCACCCCCAGTACATGAATTTTCATGCACCAGGCCTCTAAGTTTCATATAATACTGGTTTGGTGGTGATGAACTCCTTAGCTTTTTCTTATCTGTGAAGCTCTTTATCTGCCCTTCAATTCTGAATGATAGCTTAGCTGGGTAGAATAATCTTAGTTGTAGGTTCTTGCTATTCCTCACTTTGAATATTTCTTGCCACTCCCATCTGGCCTGCATCGTTTCTGTTGAGAAATAGCTGGCAATCATATGGGTGCTCCATTGTAGGTAACTGTTTTTCTCTTGCTGCTTTTAATACTCTCTTTGTCTTTTGCTCTTGGCATTTTAATTATGATGTGTCTTGGTGTGGTCCTCTTTCGATTCCTTTTGTTTGGGGTTCTGTGTGCTTCCTGGACTTGTAAGTCTATTTCTTTCCCCAGCTGGGGGAAGTTTTTAGTCACTATTTCTTTAAATAGGTTTTCAGTGTCTTGCTCTCTTTTTCTGACACCCCCATAATTCGGATCTTGGTATGCTTGAGGTTGTCCCAGAAGCTCCTTACTCTATCTTCAAATTTTTGGATTTTTTTTTTCTTTTGCTTTTCTGGCTGAGAGTTTTTTGCTTCTCTGTATTTCAAATCTTTGACTTGATTCTTGTGGTCCTTTAGTTTGCTGTTAGGTCTCTGTATAATATTTTTTATTTCAGTCAGTGTAAGCTTAATTTCTAGTTGGTCCTTTTTCATATCTTCAAGGGTCTTGTTAAATTTATTGGCCTTTTCTAGGAAATTCTTGAAAAACCTTATAACTGTGGTTTTGAATATGTCCAGTCATTTGTTTTCCTCCATTTATTTCAATTGTGATCTGTTTCCTTGTCTCTGCATTTTCGCTGCTTCCCTGATTTGGTGAAGTAGCTTTGTGTGGAAGGTGTCCTCTAGGGGACAGTGGCTCAGCCTCCCGAGTTACCTGAGGTGGATACTCTTGGTGCACCCTTTCATGGGCTGAACTGTCTTGTTGTAGTTAAGCCTAGATTGTTGTTGGTATCACTGGGAGGGGTTGACCTCCAGGCCAATTGGCTGTCAGGATCAGCTGTGTCTATCCTGGGAGAGATTCTGTGCTCAGCTTGGATGGGGCGGAGTCTCAGGGCTGAGCAGTCAGCCTTGGTTTCCCATCAGCCCCACCCTAAGTGGCGCCTGGGTCTTTGTGTCCCACGGCAATGGCTGCACGCACCTGTGAGAGAAAGCTGCCCTCGAGTTTTTCGCGCTGCCAGACAGTTCAGTTTCTTCCCGAATGAGTCTGGACACCCAAAGTCTCACTCGGAACTGGAGTACAGTGCAGTTGGGAGGTTTTGTTTTCCTCCCTAATGAGAAAGCCAGCCATGTGCCCTCTTCACGAGCTCACGTGCCTCTGCAGCTCACAAGTCTTGGGGTGCTTCCTCCTGACAGTCCAGTTTCACTCTGTAAGAGTCTGGGTTCCTTGAGACTTGCCTGGAACTGGAGTTCAGCGCAGTGGGGAGCCTTTGTCTTCCTCCCCGTTCGAGACACCAGCCGTGTATTCAGCCACTCGCCCTTTTCCCGTGAGTGTGTCCCCATGTCTCTACACCTCTGCCCTCCGTACCTCCTTTGAATCTCAGTGTCTTTTTATCTTTTCTTTTAGTTGTAGAATTTCCACTCAGCCAGCTTTCCAGTAATTCTGGATGATGTCCATCTTGTCTTTTAGTTGTAGTTTTGAAATTATTGTGCGAGGCGGCAGTATAGGTGTTTTCCTATGCTGCCATTTTGGTTCCTCCTGTACCACAGCTTTTTTATCCTCTCATCTACTGATGGGCACTTGGGCTGTTTCCAGATCTTAGCTATTATAAATTGTGCTGCTATGAACATAGGGGTGTATATATTCTTTCTGATTGGTGTTTCAGGGTTCTTAGGATATAGCGCTAGAAGTGGGATCATTGAGTCAGTGGCAGTTCTATATTTAATTTTGTGAGGAAACTCCATACTATTTTCCATAATGGTTACATCAGTCTGTATTCCCACCAGCAGTGTACTAGGGTTCCCTTTTCTCTACACCCTCTCCAGCAGTTATCATTTGTTGATTTATTGATGGTAGTCGTTTTGACAGGTCTGAGGTGATAGCTCATTGTCATTTTAATTTGCATCTCTCTAATGATCAGTGACTTTGAGCATGTTTTCATATGCCTCTTGGCCATCTGTATGCCCACTTTGGAAAAGTGTCTATTTAGGGCCCTTTGCCCATTTTTAAATTGGATTGTTTGCTTCCTTTTGTTAAATTACATGAGTTCTATATATATTTTGAATATTAATCCTTTATCAGATATATCATTGCAAATATGTTCTCCCATAGAGTGGGCTTCCTTTTCATTTTGTTGATGGTTCCTTTTGCTATGCAGAAGCTTTTTATTTTGATGTGGTCCCATTTGTTTATTTCCTCCTTAGTTTCCTTTGCACTAGGAGATGTATCCATAAACATCTTATCTAATAAAGACAGAATATACAAATTGACTGTCATTGTGACAAAGATGGTGGAACCCAAGGCCAATAAGGAGGGAATATGCAAATTGATGTGACAAACATGGTAGCAGCCAGTCCAAGATGCTTGCGACGATGCAGGCATTCTGCCCCGCCCCAGCCGCTCTCGTGGCCAGGGTGGGCAGGATGCCTGCTATGGGGTGGATAGGGGAGGACGGGAGGTAGAGGGAGCTACAGGAAGGTGGCTCTGGCCAGAGTGGCTCTGCCAAGATGTAATGCATATCTGAGTAGCATGAAGAAAACTCATTAATGGGAGTGTAGTCAAGTTAGACTCATTGCATTTAGCAAGGGTGGTGATGACCCTCCATGTTTGCTGCCATGGCAAAAGCTCACCAGCCGCGGCTTTCTGTCTTCACCCAGCAGGGCTTCTAGTCTGCATCTCATGCAGAATGTAAGCAAAGAAGCTTCCATTGCACTCACTCCTGCTGTTTCCAAAAGACATGTCCCCCTAAAAGAAGTTCCAAGTACTTTGTCATATTGAAATTGTCAGGCTCCGTTATGTGTAAAACTTGGCATGACTAAACTGACTTGTTTGGTACTTACAGTCTATGGAGTCCATTACCTACCCCAGACGTACGGGCAAGTAATAGGACTGGACCCAATTCTAATAAGTCTCAGCAGTGTTGTTAAATGGTAAAGGCTTTTGAAAAAATAATGCATTTTAAGGATGCTGGGACAGGCCTTCGAGGTGCTTGGCACAAGCAGGGCTGCAGTGGCGTTTTTTCCAGCTGTGTTTCAGGCCATGGAATACATGGCAACTTCTATGGCTAATAAGCTTTAGAGAGAACGGAGGTACAAATGCCCATCTCAGGGCCACTCTGAAGATTGAGAGAAAATACAGAAGCACCTATTTCCACACTTGGCAACACTTGATGGCTGTTATTGTCTCTTAATTGTGTTTATATCATTGTGTCTTTCTTCAAACAATAGTTGTCTTTTCTCCATATAAAATAACTCTGCTATTAGCCAACATATTTTAGTGGCTCTAAAGCCCAACTGTACTTAGTCTTAGCTTTTGAAATGGTGTAAGACATCAAACTTCATTTTCTTTATTCAAATGCAATTCCTTTGGCAGGGGGGGAAGCCAGTAATTGTTTTGTTTTTATGGAAAATCCATAGGACCTGCTCTAGTTCAGTAGATTTCTCTGTGGGACCACATGGGGTCTAGGCACAACAGGCTCTTGCAGTGACCAGGAACCTGGCTGCTGAAAGCAGGCCGGGCGTGGCATCCGTGTCCTTCACTGGCTGCCTGGCCTCCTTTCCTTGGCTGCCCGCCTACCCAGCAGTGACAGCCCCACTCACTACTCTCTGGTGTGCTCCTGGGCTTTGTTTCCCAACTGTTCCACTTAACTATTGTCTCAGCCCGGGCCCATCAAGAAGCGTTGTCTGGTGTGGGCATTTTATCATGCTTGTGGCTTATGTGTCAGGAGTTTAGTGAGGACACAGCTGGGATGGCTTTTCTGCCCCCATGATATCTGGGGCTACTAGCTAGATGGGAAGACCCTAGGGCTGGTACTGACTTGGATGCTGACAACTAGGGTCATTTGGAGGCTCCTTCACTCACAAGCCTGGCATCTCAGCTGCAATGCCTCAAAGACTTGGTTCAGCTGGGACTGTTGGCCAGAGTGCCCAGGGATAGCCCCTCCAGGCAGCTCGGTTCTTCCCAGTATGGTGGCTGGCTTCTGAAAAAGAACAACCCAAGAGCGAGTTTCAAAAAATCCAAACAAAAGCCTCATGGCTTTTTATGACCTGACCTTGTAAGTCTCTGCCCTTTTATAAACCTTTCCTCACATCACTTTGGCTCTGTTCTGTTGGTAGCACTTGCTCCCAGGTTCTGGGTACTAGGCCCTGGTCTTCCCTGATTGCTGTGCACCTTGGACTAATCCTAACCCCATAAGACCTGGGCCTACAGCATCTCTCTGTTAACATGCTCTTGCTCCTTCTGCAGCCCAGACATACTTCCTGTTAACTACTGACCATCCCCCACACCCCACCTCACTGCTCCTTTCTTCGCTCCAACTCCATTGCTTACAGGAAATCATCAGGTAGAATAATATTTTTGTAATACTAACCAAACTTCTGAGTATTATGACTTCCTCCTGGTCTCGCCACAACTTTATGCAGCTCAATTGTTCTGTACTTATGGGCTTGGAACAGCCATGTTTCTTTAGAAAGTGGAAAGCTGAGGAGGTTCTTAATAGGAAAACAAAAGACACACAGCATAGAACAAGCATTTGGATGCAGTTTCACTCGCAGACTCCAAGGAGACTCCAGTTGCAGGAGAAGAGGAGGTAAGAGGGAGAGCAATGAGAGATTGATGGGTACCCTGTGCACTGTGGCTCAGGCAAGGCCTGGGAAGATGGTAGGAATCTCAAGTAATGTTATGAGAGCAAGAGAGGATGTGAGGCTCTTCCCAGGCACGTCCTGGAGAGGCAGCACTAGAGGAGAAAGGACCACTGGAGGACTTAGGTAGCATGGGGCCGTGGCATAATGTCCCTGGAGAAACTCCTGGATTAAAGAAGGAAGCAGCTGGTTATGCAAAGACCTGTAGAGGAGGATGATAAAAGACTCAGCACTAATTCATATGGGCCCATCACCAAACACCAGAGAAAGAAGGCCATGGAGGACATGGTGCTTAGCAGGCCCAATGACTATATTCTATAGATGCCCATGAAATTTGGACAAAACCCCATATAAAAAAGAAAGGAAACCCCCAAATTAGACTCAAATTAGAAATTAAATCTAGTGGGTTGTTGTTTTTTTTATGGCCAAGTAGCATTCCATTGTATATATGTACCACATCTTTATCTAATCATTGGTTGAAGGACACTGGGTTGTCTCTCTGTCTCACCTATTGTGAATAAGGTTGCAATGAACATAGGCTACATATATCTTTACAAATAAATGTTTTCAAAAATTTTGGTTAGATGCACAGAAGAGGATTGCTGGCTCATATGGTAATTCTAGTCATAATTTTTGAGGAACCTACATATTGTTTTCCACAGTGGCTGCAGCAATTTACATTCTCATGAGCATGTATGAGTTTCCCTTCTCTCTACATTTTCATCAAGAGTTGTTATTTCTTGTCTTATTGATAATACCCATGGTCACGGGTGTGAGGTGGTATCTCACTGTGGTTTTGATTTGCATTTCCCTAATAACTAGTGAAGGTGAGCATCTATACTAATAAAAGGGTAATATGCTTTTTAGACCGGATAGACCGGAAGTTTTCCAGGCAAAGCCATGGTGGTGGGGGCTGAGGCAGAGGCGGTTAGGGGCAATCAGGCAGGCAGGCAAAGTGGTTAGGGGTGATCAGGCAAGCAGGTAGGTGAGCTGTTAGGAGCCAGCGGTTCTGGATTGGAGAGGGTACAGGCTGGGCTGAGGGACCCACCCGCCCCTGGGCATGAATTTTGTGCACCAGGCCTCCAGTCTTTTCATATATCTGTTGGCTGTCTGTATGTTTTTCTTGCAAAAGTGTCCAATCAGGTTTTCTGTCCATTTTTTAATCAGATTGTTTTTTTGTTGTTGAGTTGTATGAGTTTTTTATATACTTTGGAAATTAGGAAATTAGCCTCTTACAGGAGGTATCCTTTGCAAATATATTCTCTCATTCATTTGGTGTCTTTCTGTTTTGTTGATGGGGTTTTTTTTTGCTATTAATAAAAATAATAAGTTTTAGAAAACTAAAACAAGTTCTATATTCTTGCACATCAAAATATATGTACTACAGTCTATGTTCATGTTCACTACATATATTCAATGTTTCATGTTGAGACAGATTTCTGGAGATTGGTGGATGTACCCAATAGAGCACTATATGGCTTTGGTCTCTTCATAATTAATTCTAATTTCTCTTGTCTTAGAATTGTATTACATATTGGGTTTGTCAAACACATTTATAGGGAATTAGAACTGCGGACTAAGTGGAAATTGTTATAAAGGAGAGCCACCATTCACTCATGAAACCTTTCTGAGTAATTTCTATATGTCAAACACTGTTTTATGTGTTGGGGTTACAGAAGTAAAAAGGAAATAGTCTTTTCTTGTGAAAATGAAGCTCACATTCTAACAGTTTTAGTACAGACAGGATTTCTTGATTCCATAAATTCAGCCTTGTTCTTATAGTGAGACACATATAAATGCGTGGGCAATCTGGTCACTTCTGAAAAAATATATCCTTAGAGCTTTTTCCTCTAAGCCTGGGTTCATCTCTGGAGCAGTTCACCTCTTCTGTGGCTTGCCAACAGACTCAAGAGTATGGCTTGAAACACATGTCAACATTTATCCACATGTGTCATCACTGTATTCTGTGGGAGGGCACACGACCACTGCATGATATATTTAGACAAAATCCACTTACTTTTCAATGATCTTGTTCACTTAAAAACTGCAGAAATAAATAGTATTGCTGATTTTCTTCTTTTGTCTGATGTCAGTGTAAGATATTTATTAAGAAAATGCTCTGGATATAATGTCGCCGTAATTACAGGTGTGAAAGCTTGACGAAGGCAAATTCCCCTTTAGAGGTTTAAGGCCCCAGCTCTTCCATTTATCCCAATGAATTATTTTCTGGCATCCATAGAAATCCCGTTAAAATGCATGACTAACATGACATTCACACAAAACATCCCATTAGTTCCATACGAATGCTTCCATTCTCCGTGAACACCCAGCCAAGTCATGTTATTGTGATGTGCGTGGTGATTTACCACCCTCCTTTGTGAGGAACTTTGTCTGAGTCTAGCATGTTATTTACAATACTCAGGGTAGTTTCTAAGACATACTAAACACACTTTATTTGGTTTGGCTACCCCCAATACATATGCCTAAATAATATGTCAAATAGTAATTTGCTACTAAATATATTCTCAACCATCTTCCTACCAATATTATAGTGTGACAGTAGTTGACTTTCAATAAATCAAAAGTTTCTATAATGTAACATTCTTGGAAACTTGGAGAACTACAAACAATATCATCTATCTAGCCCAGGAAAACTATGAAATGAGGTCAAAATCATTCTGAGCAGAAGTCACTCTGGTTTGAAATAAGACATTCTTTGCGCCAGAGCCCTCCTGCCCCAGCCCCCAGGGGAAGCTCCCTGCAGCCTCAAGGCCTCACTTAGATGTGAACCTGGGGAGGGCCTTGGACCACCCAACCTTAAAGCAGACTCCTGTGCTCATCACACTCCCCCATCACCATGCGGCAATACCTGCCTGCCTTTCCCTCTGCTCTTCCTTTATCTTAGTTATAGAAAGACTGCTCATTTCCACCTCCACATGGGCAACAAAGGCTATCTGTTCCAGCTTCTCCTGCAGTCAAGGATTACGTTCTGGATGTCGATATAAACACTAAATTATCCTTAAAGGGAGGAGATCTTTCTCAAAGGTGTAATGGCTGAAACACAAGCAGTCATCTTGGCCCATGAGGTGAAAACCACGTGCTGAGACTAATCAATAGAAGTCCTTGATGAATTCATGAAGCTGCAGTGCCCATTCTTTAACATGAGAGAAATAAACTTTACAAGCCACAGTCAATATTCAACATACTAGGGGCCCAGTGCACAAAATTTGTGCACGGGGGGAGGGGAGTCCTTCACACATACTGGGAGCCCTCAGGGGATGTCCTACTGATGGCTCACCCCCGGCCTGCCCAAGGCCAAAAGCCTCTGGCCAAGGCTTTCATCCTTGGGCAGGGGATCTCGGCCAAGGGACCTCAGCCAGCGATCGCCCTGCCATTTGGCTGACCTCTGGCTGGCCCTTCCCCCAGTCCAACCCGGCCTGCCCAAGGCCCGTAAAAGGCCCCTTGGTGAGGCCTTTTCCAGGCCTTGGGCACCCAGCCATCGCCCTGCCATGGAGCCGATCAGTCGCTGGCTGTCTCTGCCCCTAGCCAGGCCCAGCTGAGGGCAGAGCCAGCCAGCCACCGATGGGCCCTTGCCATGGGGCCGATGGATCGCTGATGGATCGTTGGCTGGCTCCACCCCAGCCCCGGCCTGCCATGGGCAGCAGCCATCTTGGTTGAGTGTTAATTTGCATATCACTCCTGATTGGCTGGTGGATGTGGCTTATTGGGTTTAGTGAAGGTATGGTCAATTTGCATATCACTCTCTTATTAGATAGGATATAGCAACTTGTCCAGCATTATGAATCTGAACCAACCAAAGAGAACAGAATACTGATCAATCAGAATAAATGCCAGTGTTAAAAAATGTTGTAGCTGCCCCCAGGCACACTGGCTGAATCACAGCCTTGGTTAGAGCCACATGACTTCAAATCTTCTGTCACTTGCAGTTAAGCCAAAGCCTAAGTCATAGACTCTGTTTCTGTTATAAACCCCCTATGGTTTGTGATTATCTTTTCATTGTTTTACCTATTCATTATCTTCCCTGCCTTAAACCACGCCTCTGAGGGCAGTGGTGCCTCTGGGGTGTGCTGCTGGAACATGGTTCTGTTGGACATTGAAAGGATGAATGAACTAATTCTTTAATTTTTCATAGTGAGATATAATATTTTGGGACTTGCTGATCTGGAGGAGTGAAAAGAATTCTATTTGGAGGACTGGCGTTGGCAGTAGAATTGACAAAAGTTATTTTTTAATTTTTCTCTGACTCAAAAAAAAAAAAACCCTGATGAAATTAGTGGTAGATAAAAATTCATTTCCAACTTTGAACAAGGAGTCACAAACAATGGAGGACATATAAATAGAGCAGCAGCTTTATTAATAATATTTCCTCTCCGCTCGCAGGCTTTTAATGACAGCCCTACACGAGGCTCTTTATCAGCCACGAAAGCAATTTAGATGCTGTCACATGCCTTTCTGGATACACACATTAGACATAGAGCAGTTTTCTGTTCTTTAGCTTATTTTAGTATATAATTAAAACTCCACTGCCTGCTACTAAGCAACGGAGCATGGCAGAGGTTGATCACATCCTATCACAAAAATAGAAAGAGGAAAATAATAAAAATAATCATACACATTCCTGAAATCAGTCTTCAGATCTTAATTATATCTTAACTTCTTTGTTATGGGCTAAAGGCAATGCCTACTGGCATTGAAAGGACACTCACTTTTCTGCCTAAATTCAATCTGTCCTTTTATTTGGATCCTAGTCCATTTATGGAATCCTCTTGGGGGCATTGAAGAGCACATGGGGTGATAGAAAACTGGGAAGAGGTCAGGAGGTTTAGGTTCCATTCAGTCCCAAACTGGTTAGATGTGTGCAGGGCTGATTCTCAACTTGGGCCAGCAGAGGCTGGAGTTGGGGGTGTGCAAGGCTTGGTGCAATAGAGGGAGGCAGGACTTGCACTACATACTCTGAGCAGCCTTTCTCCCCAGCTGAGTGTCTGACCTCTGAAGTTTGACTTGTGTATTTCACTCTGCCTCCAAAGTTGTGTTTTCATCTGATCTTATGCACCCAAAGATTCTTAATCAGCTACATGATTAGTGCTATTTTTTAAAAGTTGTTGCAAATGCATCCTTTTTGAAGAATGTGCAGAGGCAACAGCTCTTGCTCTGCTATGGCCCTTCTCCCTCAGCTCTCCAAGGGCTTCTGAATATGAAGCTTATTCATTCATTCACTCACAAATTGCTAATATTAATTTGTATTTTTATATGCAACACTTTAATTTGACTGTGATGAGTCCTGTTTGCATATTTGTCAGATAAAGTTTCCTGTTCTATATTTCATGCTTATTCTAGGGCCTCTAAGGCAGCCTGGGAGTCTGGTGGCCTCCTCATAGACCTGTGTTGGTCAATCCACCTTGTGAAAATTGTCCCAGCTGTGAGTTCCCTAAATGGAAGGGAAGATTCGGGAGATAGGAACCTGAATCTGTCAGTTTTTGGCACTGTTGGATGCTCTGTGAAAGTTTTAGTTGTGAGGCAACTGGGTGAAAGCACTCAAACTCTTGACAAAAAGCTTGGGGACAAATCTGGTGTAAGTGAATAACTGAAAGGGAGTTTATTGGAATGATAGGGTGGCATTTCAGCAAATGCAGAATAGCCAGACGCCCTTAAGGAAAAAAGAAATTCGTTATTCTCTGGCCAGCAGAGTGACCGTCTGGCCTAAACCTGGCCAGTTCTGCAGGTAACTTGGGGAATATTTCAGACTGGAGAAGTCAAAATTATTCCTCAGGAGCAACAATGTGACTTCTCTAACTCAGTTCAAGGGATGACTGTGGGACCAGATTATGCAGATCAGCGCTAACCCTTCCCCTGGCCCTCCTCCACGCATTCTCAGGCCCATGGAGCTGCAGCACCGGACTGCCAGCCATGGTGCAGGTGGAGTTCCTAGAGCCCAGACCTACAGAACTCTCTTTTGGGGGAGTGTGTGGAGGGATGATGATTGATAACTATTACGGTCACAAAAGGACATAGAGAAAATCTGTAGTTAGGGAGGGCAGGAAGAGCTAAAAATAATTTCCTATGTTATGGAACCCCCCCAAAGTGCTTTTGTGTGCTGATGTCTCTGCACTCTAACCATACAAATTCCTGGGGGCGGGGTGGGCGAGCAGAAAGAATTTAAGAGTTCATGGTGGCCAGGTCCATTGTTTTTCTTCTTAAACTTTTGTGGTCTTCTTACAGATTAAGAAACTACAGTTGACATGCACTCTTATTTCTGTTCTTCTCTCAACACCTGACTCCTCTCCTTCTCCTAATAGGCTGAGTATAGTCATGTTTATGCCTAAAGAAGCTCCATTGTTTGCCTCAAAACAAGAGAACCTGGGCAGAAGAGATTGAGAGAACCCAAGGGAGGCAGAAAGAGTGTAACTGGTCAGTATCAGCCAATGAACAGGCTCCATCATAATAATATGTCTGTTCTTGCCCAATCGTTGTCTGAAAGATGGAGTCAATTTGCAAGATTATGTAGCAATAAAGATGGGTTGGGCAAACGTTCCAAATGTCTTGACTTTTGGTAGTCTCTGGAATTTTATTTTCCATATAATATGTTCAATTCCTATTATCTCTGCCCTCAATGCCACATCCTAAATAAAAGCCTAACATGCTAAATCTGGTCATTCGGTTGGCCATTCAATCAATCAAAGTGTAATATCCTCATAATATGCTAAGGCTGCTCAACCACTTACTATGATGTGCACTGACCACCAGGAGGCAGACAGTTGACCAGCCTACCAGTTGCTATGACATGCACTGACTATCAGGGGGAGATGCTCCAACTGGTAGGTTAGCTTGTTGCTGGGGTCTGGCTGATCAGGACTGAGTAAGATAGACCAGACACACCCTAGAGCCCTCCCCCAGTCCCTGCCCGACTGGCCAACCTCCCATGTCCCTCCCCAACCCAGATGGTGCACCAGTGGGGTCTCTTGGCCTGACCTGTGCCTCTGGCAATGTGGGTTAAGGAACCCCCTCCATCTCCCCTAAATGTGCAAATTTCGTGCACTGGGCCTCTGGTTATAAATAATTAAGCATGAGCCATATTGTCATACCTCATATCTTTAGTCTGGGCCTTCCTATGGGTAGTCATGTCCTGATTACTTCTGAATGTAATGTGTAGTCCCTGTGAGTGAAGTGTCTCAGAATCTTGCACCCAAAGATTCTCTGATCTGTAGCCAGCAGGGAGCACCATTGGCCTGATACTGTGAAAACCAAATTTCCATGTGGTTTATTCTTCCAGTCAATCTATCAACACTTGGTCTCCCTCTACTGAAAGTACTGCAAGGAAAAACAGAAGCTGTGCCCTCAAGGAGTGGATCATGGCATACAAAAGGTTTCAAGATTTTTTTGCCACGTCCAGTTGTAAAATGAGTAACTACATTGGCTCCTTGAAATAAAAAAAATGTCTTGCAAGAACATCTATTACTATTGTGTGTTAACTATGTACCCTCTCCCTAACTTCCTTTTCTGGTGAGGCTATGCCCAGCAGTTGGCTACCAGTCAGAAAAGCATTACAATCAGAGGCAAAAGCTCAGCCAAAAGGCCACATTTTCCCCGAGGGTAAACTTGTCACAGTTGGGAACTCAGCCAGGGTCATCCATCTAAGAACACCATGAAAGTGTGTTACGGTTGTTCATGGAGCTACGGTCTAATTAATTTTCAAATGGACAAAGTAGCTTGTGGGGCCGCATGACAAGCATTTTCGTTCATTTAGGGGAAGCTGGGTTTGGCTCAGAGCAGGATCACGAGGAACTAATGGCTTCCTGTCTTCTCTGTGTGGCCTCAGAAGAGCTTGCACTGATGTCAGCAAAGCAGATTGTGCTCCCGGCAATCAGAGAAGAATCGGTTTCCAGAGACCCAAGTTCTTTGACTCCCCTGGAAGGAAAGGGTATGGAACGGGGCATCTGGGGGCTCTCAGGCCCTTTTACATGATTCAGTTTAGCCCCGCTCACCTAATGAAATTGTTGAGATGGTTTAACCCTGCGGCAGGGACTTGTGTTAGCAGAGAAGAAGCGTGTGCTAAAGCCATAAGAAGAGTGCATTATAGAGATAATGGAATATTTTCTATCTTTTGCCTGGTTTTCTGCACAGGGCTGACATTTTTTTTCTGGGCATTAAGCCAAAGGTCTCTTTAATTTCTTAAAAGTTCCCCCAGTCACTATTCCTGTACCCTGATGGCAGGCCCACAAATTAATAAAGACAAAGCCATTAGAAAGGCTGTCCTCACAGTTCATTTTTAAAGAACACGTGGAAGCTTCTTTTAAGGTGGCTATTTTGCACAGTAAACATAGTAATACCTACTATGAAAGCATGTTCTCAAATCTTCAGAAAAATGTTCCAATGATATCACCCAAATGTCAACAAAATATTGAACTTATTTATCTTTGTCCTGAGACTGCATTCATGATTAAATAAGGCTTGAATATAAAACTGCAAGTGTACTTCAATCATTTGAATTCTGATGAGCTGTCAGAGTTATATCATTCTTTTATTTTTATTGCATTTAGGATTTGGGGGTGAAAGTGACATTTTTGCTATAATTTTAAAATGTTATTTATTTTTAGATTTTTCTGGAAGGTTTTTCTTGGGCAATTTAGAAACAGAAATGTGTTTGTCTTGGGGGCAGCATGGGGAGCAGGCAGCTCCTCACAAAGGGCCCTATGACAGTTGGACCATGAACAATGCAGCCCGGAGCCCCCGCGTGTGCGGGGAAGTGGCAGCCACGAAACCCCTCTGCCCACATGCCTGCCAACACCCTTGGCCACCAGCCGACTACTAAACGCAGCCGGAAAGCGGGTCTGATCCTGAAACCGCCCGAGCAGGGCTCTGGCCCCAACGCAGGCTCTCCTTCTCCCTCCGCAAACCCCCTCCAGCGTCTGGGAACCGCTGCTGGGACTCAAGTGCACTGGAGGGGGCCTGGCCAGTGCGGGAATATTCTTGATTCGTTTTCTCTCAGACTCAGTTTTGTCTTTGGCAGATGTATTCTCCACTTGGAACAATGTCTTGCCCATAGAAGTATCAAATATTTACCTTTTCACCAGCGTTCTGCTCATTACTTGCTATATAGAGGTCTGTGCCCAGCATGCCCAACCAGTACGCAAAGGTTAATGCAAGGATTTTATAAATAGTAATAGCATATCATTAACAGTACTTACTGAGATGCAGACCTGCTTTTTATAGTTTAGAGAGAACTGGCTCTGCTTTTAAAGTATAATGCGACCAAACTGTTGTCTAACCTTTGGAGCTACTTGCAACAGAGAAGCAGTCACGTGGCCGCGTGTCCCAAGACAAAAATACATTAGTCAGAGGCGCTGCGTGTCCCAAGACAAGAATACATTAGAAGACCTTTCACACAGTTTTCTGTGGCAGGTGAAATGTCCTTTTTTTAAGTTCCTGGAACTATAACATAACTATATGGTGATATGTATTCACAATATTCCACTTTCACCCCCATTTTATATCTGTTTTCAAGATTACAACAAAGGCCTAGCAACAATAATGGGAAGAAATAGCAGGAGTAAATAAAACATTTTCAGTTCTCTTTCCACATAACAGTGTTCTGTGCTCACTGTGTTAGTTAACAAATTCGAGTCTGTTTATTTTGTTTGAAATCCCACTTCCTCCATGAATTACAGCACCGCACACTAACACTAGAAGGTCAATATCACCATGATTTGCCTTTGCAATCATCTCAGCCCCCAAAACTCTGTTCTATGTCTGCTTGCTGTCAGGCATGTTGTCCCTCTTCCCAGGGTCTCTTACAATTATGGTTCAAGTTACGTAGACACTAGGCAGTGTTTCTGCTGTCAGTGAGACTTGTAAAGAACTGGAGCGTGGTGGTCAAATACCCCTGGACGTGACTCTCTCCACGGGCCTGACTTGCCCGGACCCTGGAGTAGCCGAGGGCAGCGTGTGCCTCACAGGGAGTCTGTCCCACTGAACAAGGAGTCCTTGTCTAGTTTATTCTCTGGCCACATGTGTGCACATGATCAGATGGAGTCGGAGAAGCGAGGATTGAAATGTAAACAATGGAAAAATTAATGACACTTTGTAATAACTGTTATAAGATCACTTATAACAACAATTCCCAAACATATATGTATATACATGGATATGTGTGTATATATACTATATAGTTTTAATTGATATTCTCTTTATCCCTTTTTCTAATGATAAAGATTAACATATAAGAAGTAAGCCTCTGCCCCTAGTTCTCTTTCGAAGCACATTGCTTTATTCACTCTGTGGCCAGTTCCCTCGCCTGCTGAATCTCTGCCTCTGGCATGCAGCAGTGCCTGCGACAGACGCAGGATCGTGGACCCATGGAAGTGAGGGTCTCCTGGGGGATTCAGATCTTAAATGCTTTCTGGAGTTTTGATGGTTTTTAAGAATCCATTCTAAGTGGATACTTGTAACATGTACTCTCTTATTTTTAAAAACAGAGATGGTGACCGGGACTTCCCCTCCACTTGCTGTTTGTTTTCTTTCTGTAACAGTGTGCAGAGGACTTCCTAACTGCACACCCTTCTTTCTCCCTCCAAGCAGCACCTGGCTTTATTTCAGGAAATCACCTCTTTCTCGGTTTGCATACTCTCTGAGGAAGGTAAACAGTGTCCCTTGTGGCCAAGAGTCAGGTATCTGACTCGGCTCTCTCCCTCACACAGTGACTCATGGACTGAAGTCCTTGAGGGTCCTGTCCACATCCAGACAAGATACTAGGGTAATCTGATGCCACGTGGTTGGAGCCACCTTCCGTTCTCCAGCCTCTTGGCCACTCTGTGGACCAACTCATGTTCTCCAAGTTGTTTCACTTTGGCTCGAGTATTCCAGAAATGGGTTTCTGCTGCTTGCAACCCAAGACACTAAACCGAAGATGAGCAGACAGACCTGCTTCCTGGTTTGAGAGCCGAATGGCATGCCACGCTGTCCTGTGGCTCAGTCAGTTCACCGTCCCAGAGGCCACACAGGCTGTTGCTAGTGTCCCACCAGCAAGTACTTCAGAATGTACATCTGCATAAACGCACTAATTCGTGAGCTCTTTCTCTGGAGAGATATATGAGTATGTTTTGGGTAGTACATTTCTAGAAGTAAAATTGGTGAGTGAAATAATACACACACTTTCAATAACACCAAACAGTGGGGAAGGCCTCACATGAGAACAGTTGTAACTATTACTTGAAATGAAAATAATGGAAACATTTAATGACACTTTGTTTGTAATAACTGTTTATAGTCACTAAGTAAAATGGTCATTCTGATTGAATTTAGAAAAAGTAATTCTTACTGAATTTAGAAAACTGGGAAAATAAATACAAATGCAAAGAAAAGCCACCCACCAAATTACTTATAATTCTCTCACCATAGTGGTTGGATTACATTCATTCATCACTATTATGTTTTTATAGATGTCTTGAAGAGGATTGTTATCAAGAACAAATTCCATCACAGCTAGGATTTCTTTGATACCAGTACATGAGAGTCTCTACCTATGTTTTCATCTCTGATTCCTAGTTTAATTGTGAGTGTGTTCTATGACAGGTTTTAAGTCTTTGAGGTTTGCTGGAACTTGCCTCATGAACACGATCTGACCAATTGTGGTTACATGCATATGTGCCTTCCAGAGTGTCTTCTTTACTTTTGAGTAGCATTCGTTGTGCTTGCTTTACATGGGTTTGCTAGTTATTCTGTTTTCACCTCCACAGCTTTGCTGATGGTGTTTACCTGATCTGTTAGGAACAGGGACAGTACGTTAAATGTTCCTGCTATGGTTATGGGGTTGTCTCCTTCTTCCATTTCTGTCCTTTTTTGCTTCATATATTTTGAAGCTCAGTTCTTAGTGCATCCAAATTTAGATTACTGTTTTCCCAATGAGTTAAATATTTATTATTTATTGCGCTCTTCAATGCTAGTGGTATTTTTTAGTTAAAACCTATTTTCTGTTATTTCACAGCTTCTTTTTTTTTAGTTTGAATGAAATAATATTTTTTTCTTTAAAATCTTTTGTTTTCAACCCAGTAAGCTTATCCTTATAAACAGGTTTTCCTGAATTTTGTTTTGTTTTGTGTTTTTAAGGCCATTTGAGTAGTCTTCATTATTTAAATGGAGTGCTTAGCACATTTATATTTAATGTATCTGTTAATAAATTGCAGAATGTCTCCTATCTGTCAACCTGTTCCTTCTTCGTTTTCCCTTTTTTATATCGGGGGTGTGAGACTATCTTAAATGAATCAAAGACTTCTTAATTATCTTATATTTTTTCTAGGGGTTTGAAAGTTTTGCTCATATTTTGTTACTTACATGGTTATCACATCTATCCTTTACTTATCAAAGTTGAGTATTAGTGTTTTAACCTCTTTATAGGTAATCTGAGGACTTTAATGCTAGTCATCTTAATGCTATTTATTCCCTATTAATTAATATGACACTTAGCAAATAAAACATTAGTGTTGTTGTTTTGTACATTTAATATTCAGTTGACATAGCCACATATATGCCCTTTGGTTACTTTTCTCGGTTTTCTGCTTCTTGGTTCAATTATCTGGGATAATCTTTCTTTTGCTTAAAGAATCCTCTTTAACATTCTTCAGTGAAGGAACATGTGCTGGTGATAATTTCTTTTAGTGTTTTAGAGTGAAAATGTCTTTATTTGGCTTTCATTAAGAATTATTTTTTATTTGTCCTGTTTGAAAAATGAGAATAGCGTTATACTGTGTTAATTTGCATGTATTTTATATTTTTACTACTTGCTGTATTTCTTCTCTTAGATAGTTAATCTTACTAGGTAAAAAAGCATCTTTTTTTCCCCCACCAGGAGATGAGGAGCGACTACATTATTCCCACAACGGAGATGAGAGTGTGGTTTGTGTTGGGCAGTATTTCTGCTTACTGTGCAGAAGTGGCCAGGAAAACACAAAGACACGGGGACACGAAACCCTCCTCGACAGCCTCTGATTTCACAAGACGAACTCCTGGCCCAGCATCCTTTCCTCTGGGGAGTGACACTTGGGGCATTCTCTCTCTCCCCTCCAGCCACACAAGAGGGGCTCTTTCTTTTGGAATTACTTTGCAGGAAAGAGGGAATTCCAGGTGAATAGAGTCACCCATTCAACCAGGCACTTCATTCTGAGCACTTATGTAAAATGTTGTATTCATCCCTTCATTCCTCCTGCCTCCATTTAAGTTATCTATTTGGGGGACACAGAGCAACACTAAAACAGTTATGTTCATCCTCCACAGTACCGACAGCAGGAGACCTGGCTGAGCCCATCCGGGCAGGGCTTTGTGCCATGTGGGCTGGGTGTGGCTAGCTGGTCCCAGAAGGTGTTGCTTACTTGTCTGGCCTGGGAGCCTGTGCTTCCCCCAGAGCCATTCTCTCCAGGGGCTGCCATTAGTATTCTGGCCTGAGCTGCTTGGGGTTGACATCTGGCTTCCTATATGGGAGGTGGAGACCCCTGAAGGATTCTGAAGATCATGAGCAGAGCTGACAGCATGTCACTGGGCGGTAGCCCACCGCTCACAGCCCGTCGGGGCAGGCCCAATTCAGGAGGGACATGCACTCTGCCTCCGATGCCGCGTGGTGTACGGTTCCGGGAGGGAAGAAATGATGGAAGCGTCTTTGGACACTATTCACGCCCTTCCTTTAGCAAGTGTTTCATATTTCCTTTCTGAAGACCAGAACACATTGCTTCTTTCAAACTTGTATTTATTTTAAAGCATAAATTAGAACATGAGTTGCACATATGCTTACCCACTTGGTCCTTCCTTCCCTTATTGACTAAAGATAGAATAGACTTTTCTAAACAGGCTGCAGTTAATAGAAAGTATGTAGGCCACCCTGGAGAAGCTTGCTTTATAGTGCTTTATCGTTTTTCATTTGCTTCACCTCTCTTGATAATAGTCACTAAAAGAATTATAGTTTTAATAACTAGTTGATGCAGCTGATTTTATTGATTTTCATAAACAATTAAATATCCCTAAAGCAGGCATCAAACAAATGATTTAGATCCCTAAAACTTTGAGTGTGCTAATCATGAAACTCCGTTAAATGACTAAGATAAAACAGATTATTGTCATTAGGAGAAAAAAAGAACGCGCACCAGTTATGGGGTAAGACTTACCGGTTTGCTTCATAAAACCCGAGATGCTCCATGGGCAGTTGTGCTCTCTTACCTGTTGGTGAAGGATGCAGCCTTTTGTTGCCACCATCCAACTAAGGAGAGGAATCCCCCGGCCAGTGAGGAGCCAGAGCCCCCCCCCCCCTCCCAAGCCCGCCTTCCTTCTCGGTTTTCTCCTTTGTTATCCTGATGAGCTCTATGAATTTTTCACAAAGATGGAGACTGAGACTCAGAGATTAAGTAAGTGGTCCAAGGTTCGCTGGCTATGCAGAGATGGAAGTGGGCTTCAAACCGAGGACTCGGGCTTAACAAATCTCTGTGATCTCCAGGTGGTGTCCCAAAGGGAATAAAATCATACCGAACATCGACACCAGGGGGCATCTTAGGGTGTCCTGGTCTGTGATCTATTGGTGTTCTCACACCTCACCAGGGAGAGGAGGGATGCTCTTCTCAGATGTCGTCCTCAATGCCTTCTGGTTGCTGTTCAACACCCTCTCCTTCCTTTCTAAACCTCTTCACATTTCACAATGTCCAGCAGCTCAGGGAGGGTTGAGAAGGTCCTGAGGGCTGTCTGGGATACAGAGCACTGGCTTTCACACTTTGGGGTTTTACTCCGGGGTTCTTCATCTCTTCTGTACTGCAAATCCTCCATGCTATGGTGAAGACATCTCAGATCATGCTTCTGAATGCATGCAATGAAATATAAAGAAACCATGGCTCCACTTAGTATCCCAAATTAATTTAGCTCAAGCAGAAAAGGAAAAACATGTCAAAAGTGAGGGTGAGCTTATTGACTTAAAGAACTAAACCAAGGCTTAGCAGACTATAGTCCATGGCTGAATCTGGTCCTTCACCTCTTTTTGTAGCATTCACTGGAACCCGTTATTTTCCTTTGTTTAAGTCTGCGGCTGCTTTAGGAGATAAAAAAGAAGTCCCCCGTTTTCTCATTCAGAGCAACCCCTTCTCCTTGCTCTATCTCCAAACTCCATTTCATCCCCAAGGATTGGGCCAAAGTCCAGAAAGTCCCTGTAGTTAGGGTCTGGCCAATGGCACTCTCTCATTCAGAGTCTGTTTTCTCCCCAGGCCCAATGTGTAGGTAGAGTTTTGTGTGCTTTTTTCTATGAGCCATTCAGAATGGATGAAAAGCCTATTTTGGCTTATGTCCACTTTGATTTAATCTAAAATTCATCGGGGAGAAAGATCTCAGAATTGCATACAAGACTGAAATGAACATATATTTATTTTTTAAAATTCTATAAGTGAATTCCATTAGTTAAGAAGTTCCTGAAAAAAATGGGGGTATTTCAGGTCCCATTTCTCTAATAGCAAAGGAACAAGGAGTGAGAAATCTGTGATGCCCATTCAAATGTGATCTGGGAGGGGATCCAGGAAAGCAAGCTGTGAAACAAACAAATCCTTGGGATTATGAAGCACAAAAATCACAGTGACTTCAGACCTGGATAGGACATCATCACATATGGATACTCAGTTTTAAGCACAATTAGTAGAGTGGCCTCTGGAAATGTATTCTGGAATAGCGGATGAAATGGTGCCTGCGGGTGGCTGCATTTTCACAGGACAAACGGCAGTGCTCTGGCTCAGAAGACAATATGACTTTTGGCCCAGAAGAAACAGGGACAATTGTGGGAACCTTCTTCACCCCTTTGTCTACAATCCCTGAAAAGACAGAGCAGGAGGCTCTGCCGGCCCTTCCCCCAGGTCCTGAGCTGGAGCAGAGGCTGCTCAGCATTGCAGGCAGGAACCTGAGAAAAATGTCCAGAGCGGGATCTGTAGGCCTCTCAGGAAACGAAAACCTCCTTGGCTTCCGTGGAGGCAGAGCAATGGCCTCTCAGGTGCCCACATACTAATCCCTGGAACCTGAGGAAGCTAATTCCACACAAAAGGGACTGTGCAAATGGGATACGGCTCTTGAACTGGATCGCTGGATTATCTGGGCCAGCCCAGTCTAACTACAAGGGTCCTTGGTCCTTCTAAGTGAGAGAGAGAGACAGGAAGAGGAAGTTGAAGAGGTGGTGGCCCTGCTGACTTGCAGATGAAGGAAGAGGTGCCAGCCAAGGCAGCAGGCAGCGCTCCAGGCTGGCAAGGAAGCCCTCCTCCCCCCAGGGCGAGGGCACAGACCTGTGAGCCCCTTGTCAGAGTCTGGTCTCCAGAACATGAGAGAATAGAGCGTGTAGCTTTAAGCCACTGAGTTGGTGGCCATTTATTCCAGCAGCAATGAGAACAGGAACACTCGCTCCTTTCTGCTCCTACAGAAAGTGGGGAGAGCCTCAGCTGCAGGGCGCCCTGGGGAGCGGATGCAGGAGGGTGGGTGCGTGGTGAGTCCCTGCTCTCAGGTGACTTCTCAGTGAGAAGTTGGGGTTTTTTTGGTTCCTGGGCTTCCTGACTTTCCATGTGGTGGCCCTGGTCCATGGTCCTGGGACTCACTCTATGGGACAGAGCCCTGCGGGTCCCCTCACCTGCTGCAGGCTGAGCAGGAGGTCCTTGCATCGCTACCTCTGTGAACTGGCCAAGGCCAGCTGGTCTGAAAGGCAGTGGCTGCGGGCTGGAGGCAGTGGCTCCCTCTCCACTTGGCTGGGAGGAAGAGCAGTGTGTGTGTGTGCTGAGCTGCCGGGCGGGGAGGAAGAGCAGTGTGTGTGTGTGCTGAGCTGCCGGGCTGGGAGGAAGAGCAGTGTGTGTGTGTGTGCTGAGCTGCAGGACGGGGAGGAAGAGCAGTGTGTGTGTGTACTGAGCTGCCGGGCGGGGAGGAAGAGCAGTGTGTGTGTGTGCTGAGCTGCCGGGCGGGGAGGAAGAGCAGTGTGTGTGTGTGCTGAGCTGCCGGGCTGGGAGGAAGAGCAAGCAGTGTGTGTGTGTGTGCTGAGCTGCAGGGCGGGGAGGAAGAGCAGTGTGTGTGTGTGTGCTGAGCTGCAGGGCGGGGAGGAAGAGCAGTGTGTGTGTGTGTGCTGAGCTGCAGGGCGGGGAGGAAGAGCAGTGTGTGTGTGTGTGCTGAGCTGCAGGGCGGGGAGGAAGAGCAGTGTGTGTGTGTGTGCTGAGCTGCAGGGCGGGGAGGAAGAGCAGTGTGTGTGTGTGTGCTGAGCTGCAGGACGGGGAGGAAGAGCAGTGTGTGTGTGTGTGTCTGAGCTGCAGGGCGGGGAGGAAGAGCAGTGTGTGTGTGTGTGTGTACTGAGCTGCAGGGCGGGGAGGAAGAGCAGTGTGTGTGTGTGTGCTGAGCTGCAGGGCGGGGAGGAAGAGCAGTGTGTGTGTGTGTGCTGAGCTGCAGGGCGGGGAGGAAGAGCAGTGTGTGTGTGTGTGTGCTGAGCTGCAGGGCGGGGAGGAAGAGCAGTGTGTGTGTGTGTGTGTGAGCTGCCGGGCGGGGAGGAAGAGCAGTGTGTGTGTGTGTGCTGAGCTGCAGGGCGGGGAGGAAGAGCAGTGTGTGTGTGTGTGCTGAGCTGCAGGGCGGGGAGGAAGAGCAGTGTGTGTGTGTGTGCTGAGCTGCAGGGCGGGGAGGAAGAGCAGTGTGTGTGTGTGTGCTGAGCTGCAGGGCGGGGAGGAAGAGCAGTGTGTGTGTGTGTGCTGAGCTGCAGGGCGGGGAGGAAGAGCAGTGTGTGTGTGTGTGCTGAGCTGCAGGGCGGGGAGGAAGAGCAGTGTGTGTGTGTGTGCTGAGCTGCAGGGCGGGGAGGAAGAGCAGTGTGTGTGTGTGTGTCTGAGCTGCAGGGCGGGGAGGAAGAGCAGTGTGTGTGTGTACTGAGCTGCAGGGCGGGGAGGAAGAGCAGTGTGTGTGTGTGTGTGTACTGAGCTGCAGGGCGGGGAGGAAGAGCAGTGTGTGTGTGTACTGAGCTGCAGGGCGGGGAGGAAGAGCAGTGTGTGTGTGTGTGCTGAGCTGCAGGGCGGGGAGGAAGAGCAGTGTGTGTGTGTGCTGAGCTGCAGGGCGGGGAGGAAGAGCAGTGTGTGTGTGTACTGAGCTGCAGGGCGGGGAGGAAGAGCAGTGTGTGTGTGTGTGTGTGAGCTGCAGGGCGGGGAGGAAGAGCAGTGTGTGTGTGTGTGTGTGTGTACTGAGCTGCAGGGCGGGGAGGAAGAGCAGTGTGTGTGTGTGTACTGAGCTGCAGGGTGGGGAGGAAGAGCAGTGTGTGTGTGTGTACTGAGCTGCAGGGCGGGGAGGAAGAGCAGTGTGTGTGTGTGTACTGAGCTGCAGGGCGGGGAGGAAGAGCAGTGTGTGTGTGTGTGCTGAGCTGCAGGGCGGGGAGGAAGAGCAGTGTGTGTGTGTGCTGAGCTGCAGGGCGGGGAGGAAGAGCAGTGTGTGTGTGTGTGCTGAGCTGCAGGGCGGGGAGGAAGAGCAGTGTGTGTGTGTGTACTGAGCTGCAGGGCGGGGAGGAAGAGCAGTGTGTGTGTGTACTGAGCTGCAGGGCGGGGAGGAAGAGCAGTGTGTGTGTGTGTACTGAGCTGCAGGGCGGGGAGGAAGAGCAGTGTGTGTGTGTGTACTGAGCTGCAGGGCGGGGAGGAAGAGCAGTGTGTGTGTGTGTACTGAGCTGCAGGGCGGGGAGGAAGAGCAGTGTGTGTGTGTGTGCTGAGCTGCAGGGCGGGGAGGAAGAGCAGTGTGTGTGTGTACTGAGCTGCAGGGCGGGGAGGAAGAGCAGTGTGTGTGTGTGCTGAGCTGCAGGGCGGGGAGGAAGAGCAGTGTGTGTGTGTACTGAGCTGCAGGGCGGGGAGGAAGAGCAGTGTGTGTGTGTGTACTGAGCTGCAGGGCGGGGAGGAAGAGCAGTGTGTGTGTGTGTGCTGAGCTGCAGGGCGGGGAGGAAGAGCAGTGTGTGTGTGTGTGCTGAGCTGCAGGGCGGGGAGGAAGAGCAGTGTGTGTGTGTACTGAGCTGCAGGGCGGGGAGGAAGAGCAGTGTGTGTGTGTGTGCTGAGCTGCAGGGCGGGGAGGAAGAGCAGTGTGTGTGTGTGTGCTGAGCTGCAGGGCGGGGAGGAAGAGCAGTGTGTGTGTGTGCTGAGCTGCAGGGCGGGGAGGAAGAGCAGTGTGTGTGTGTGTACTGAGCTGCAGGGCGGGGAGGAAGAGCAGTGTGTGTGTGTGCTGAGCTGCAGGGCGGGGAGGAAGAGCAGTGTGTGTGTGTGCTGAGCTGCAGGGCGGGGAGGAAGAGCAGTGTGTGTGCTGAGCTGCAGGGCGGGGAGGAAGAGCAGTGTGTGTGTGTGTGCTGAGCTGCTGGGAGGGGAGGAAGAGCAGTGTGTGTGTGTGTGCTGAGCTGCAGGGTGGGGAGGAAGAGCAGTGTGTGTGTGTGTGTGTGCTGAGCTGCAGGGCAGGGAGGAAGAGCAGTGTGTGTGTGTACTGAGCTGCAGGGCGGGGAGGAAGAGCAGTGTGTGTGTGTGTGCTGAGCTGCAGGGCGGGGAGGAAGAGCAGTGTGTGTGTGTGTGTGTGTACTGAGCTGCAGGGCGGGGAGGAAGAGCAGTGTGTGTGTGTGTGTGCTGAGCTGCAGGGCGGGGAGGAAGAGCAGTGTGTGTGTGTGTGTGCTGAGCTGCAGGGCGGGGAGGAAGAGCAGTGTGTGTGTGTGCTGAGCTGCTGGGCGGGGAGGAAGAGCAGTGTGCTGAGCTGCAGGGCGGGGAGGAAGAGCAGTGTGTGTGTGTGTGCTGAGCTGCTGGGCGGGGAGGAAGAGCAGTGTGTGTGTGTGTACTGAGCTGCAGGGCGGGGAGGAAGAGCAGTGTGTGTGTGTGTGCTGAGCTGCAGGGCGGGGAGGAAGAGCAGTGTGTGTGTGTGTGCTGAGCTGCTGGGCGGGGAGGAAGAGCAGTGTGCTGAGCTGCAGGGCGGGGAGGAAGAGCAGTGTGTGTGTATGTGCTGAGCTGCTGGGCGGGGAGGAAGAGCAGTGTGCTGAGCTGCAGGGCGGGGAGGAAGAGCAGTGTGCGTGTGTGTGCTGAGCTGCAGGGTGGGGAGGAAGAGCAGTGTGTGTGTGTGTGCTGAGCTGCAGGGCGGGGAGGAAGAGCAGTGTGTGTGTGTGTACTGAGCTGCAGGGCGGGGAGGAAGAGCAGTGTGTGTGTGTGTGCTGAGCTGCAGGGCGGGGAGGAAGAGCAGTGTGTGTGTGTGCTGAGCTGCAGGGCGGGGAGGAAGAGCAGTGTGTGTGTGTGTACTGAGCTGCAGGGCGGGGAGGAAGAGCAGTGTGTGTGTGTGTGTGTGTACTGAGCTGCAGGGCGGGGAGAAAGAGCAGTGTGTGTGTGTGCTGAGCTGCAGGGCGGGGAGGAAGAGCAGTGTTTGTGTGTGTGCTGAGCTGCTGGGCGGGGAGGAAGAGCAGTGTGCTGAGCTGCAGGGCGGGGAGGAAGAGCAGTGTGCTGAGCTGCCGGGTGGGGAGGAAGAGCAGTGTGTCTGTGTGCTGAGATGCTGCTGTGGAGCAGTGGGCTGTGCTGGGCACAGGCAGTGGCTGCCGGATGAGGACTGGCATCCGGGCTTCCTCTGGTCTCAGATCGGGCATCATTGTGTCCTGCATTTTAAACCAGAGCGAGCTGGTTTCTTCCCTAGAATCCAGAGGCAACACCACACTGACCTCTGGGGCTGTGGGAGAACAAGGTCACCTGCACGAAGCACAGGGCACGGTCAGTGGTCAGTCACCCCCCTCCCCCATCACGGGCAGGCTCGGGGCAGAGGAGGCCCATCAGGTGCAGCTCTCAGGGGCACCCTTCATCATCTCCTCAGGGAGCTGCCTTCCACCAAGGAGTGAGGCTGAAAGGACAGGAAGGCCTAGGGCATCTCATTCCTAAACCATGACCCAACTGAAGGCTTCGGCCTCAAGGCGGGGAGGGACACTGGGGTCTTTGGTCATGAGGGGGTATCTGGGGTCCTCGGCCATGAGGGGGTATCTGGGGTCCTGGGCCATGAGGGGGGAGCTGGGGTCCTGGGCCATGAGGGGGTATCTGGGGTCCTCGCCATGAGTGGAACTGGCATGTCTTCCTGGAACATCT
Organism: Antrozous pallidus; assembly: GCA_027563665.1. Classification (NCBI taxonomy): domain Eukaryota; kingdom Metazoa; phylum Chordata; class Mammalia; order Chiroptera; family Vespertilionidae; genus Antrozous; species Antrozous pallidus. The sequence continues at coordinate 3,906,473 of CM050524.1, read as the reverse complement.
GTTTTGCTCAAACATAAGTAATCTTTTGTCTTGAAAACAAAGGTGTCTTAGGAAGTAGGATGCGCATGCTCCATGAACCTGAGAACAGGGTGGGTCTGTCCACCATTGCTTCTGCCTCTTACAAACCCAGTGTGAGGAGCTCAAGCAGAAAAGAGGGCCACCAGAACTCACAAGAGGCCCAGGTGGCCGGGCACGAGGGGGGCACTCGTTAGGAACCTCCCTCTCAGGCTTCCGGTCTGCTCCCCCTGGCGGCACTGAGGCAGAGGGCCTGTGCTGCGCTCCATGAACTTGGCATCTACTGTTTCCAAAGGGGAGCGAGAGCTTCCCACAGTTAATGTGTCTGCGGGACAACAGAGACCTCTGTGGCTAAGTATTTACAGTGCCAAGTCCACGCCATGGAGAGTCTGAGAAAAATAAACCCATCATGATTACTAAGGGGGGGGGGGGGCGGGCGGGAGTGCCAGCAAAGTCAGCCCTGTCTACTGGGAGGGGACCCCAGGAGATTGCTTGCTGGGAGCTCTGCTGTCGGGGCCTCAGGATGTACTGGCTTTGATTCTTTGACACCCAGGCCTGCAGCTTGGACACAACCTCCTGTTGTCCGAGCCACACCTTCCAGCCAAGTCCAGGTGCACTGGCTCAGCTCTAGGGAAGAGGGGACAGGCGCAAACCCGGGGAGGGGGGGTCCCCCATGCTGGCCAGCTCCCTCAGAAGGTGCTGCATATGGAGAAGATGCTTAAGGATAGAACCCATCATCCCAACTTCCCACCAGCCCCTGTCTGGCCTCAACCCACAGGAGTTCCCACTGCAGCTTGAGAAAAATCTATACTAATAAAAGCCTAGGAGGCCCTCACACATGATGTTGCAACAAGATGGCTGCCCCAAGATGACCAAGTGCTCAGAGGAGGCAGGGCCTAGCAGCCACTTCAAGTGGTGAGGTCGGGGGTCTCAGCATCTTTTCCATCATCTCATGCAGGTTGGGGAGGGTCCTGGTGGAGAAAGTAGGTTGTGGCAGGGGAGGGCAGTTGGGGTCGATCAGGCCAGCAGGGGAGCAGTTAGGTGTCAATCAGGCCGGCAGGGGTGTGGGTAGGGGGTGATCAGGCTAGCTGGCAGAAACAGTTAGGGGCAATCAGGCAGGCAGGCAGGCAAGTGGTTACTAGCCACCAGTCCTGGATTGTGAGAGGGATGTCCAACTGCCAGCGTAGGCCCAAGGAGTCCTAGATTGGAGAGAGTGTAGGCCAGGCTGAGGGACACTTTCCCCAACCCCTGTGTACAAATTGCATGCACTTGGCCACTAGTTATTTTCATAAAAGTCAAGAGTGTTGTTTTGTACGAGGGGCCAGTGTCCATATCTCTTAAGAACTTGCAGCTTCAGCTGAAGCCCTGTGTCCTGAATACCACACCCGCATTACTGAGAATGACTGCAGCACTTCTGCATTCTCCCTCAGGAGATAAGATGGGCCTGTGTTTCCAAACCTAAGTAAGTCAGAACAAAGAGAACAAATCAAGATGTGAAAGCACTTTGATTGGACTGTCCCAACCATTTCCCCTCGTGGTTAGGAGACCAACAATGCCGAAACTGCTCTGTGAAAGTGTTGGTGATCAAGGAAGTACCTCTCTGGGGAATTAGTTCCCTATTAGCACATCAGGGGCTTTGAGAAGTCTTGCAATAGGGTCCCTGGTTGATTTTGTTTGGCGCAGCCTTTCTCCCACAGATGGACAGTGTGTATAACAGTTATTAAAGTTTGGAACATGTTGTGGGGAGAAACACTGCCTCAAGTCCAGGACCTGGGTACACAGGAAATTGTTGCTTAGCTCCTCAATTACAGGCAAAGAGAATGTGAGGACTCTGAGGACAGAGTTGAGCATGCCCATGTGCATCCCAGCCAGACAAAGGCTGGCCTTCCTCACGTACAAGCTCTGGGCTGAGACCGCTCATGCTTACAGGTATGTGGTCAAGCAGATCGCTGGGTGTACTCAGAGAAAGAGACAGTGGTTACCTTTAGTCTTTTTTATCCTTTCTTATTCCTTTCTGTCCCCTCAACTCCTTTTCCCAATCCAGAATGAAGACATTAAGATGGCAAGGAGAGAAAGGAACGGGGAGCTTCCACACACACTAGATGAGGGAGTACAGCTGTGATCTCATGGGGCTGGCCAGAGGGCTAAAATCAGGCAGAAGCCCTGCATTGGCACAGGTGTCCTTGGACTAACCTCACTGATGTCTATGTGCCCCGATTTCATATACTTACTCCTAACTCTCAGGTGACGGTGTTAGGAGGGGGGACCTTTGGGAGGCACTTAGCTCATGTGGGTGGAGCTGCCATGAATGAGATCAGTGCCCTTAGGAAGAGACCCCAGAGAGCTCCCCAGCACTGCCCACCATGAAAGCTGTCTATGAATTGGGAATTGGAGTCTCACCAGACATTGAGTCTTTCCACACCTTTATCTTGAACTTCCCAGCCTCCAGGATTGTGAGAAATAAATTTCTATTGCTTATAAGCCATCTGTATATAGTATCTATATATATAATAGCTTAAGTGACCGAATGACTGAACGACTAAACAACTGGTCAACCAATTGCTATGACGCGCACTGACTACCAGGGGGCAGATGCTCAACACAAGAGCTGCCCCCTGGTGGTCAGTGCACTCCCACAGCGGGAGTGCCACTCAGCTGACCCATGGGCACCTGGCACAGGTCTCACGGCTGGCTGTCGCAGCCTGGAGACAGCAGTGAGTGCCATGGGGCAGGAGGAGCAGGAGCAGCAGGTGGCGCTATAACCGCCCAGGACACTAAGACCCCAACCCCAGAATCTGGAAATTATGAAATCTGTGGAGGTGGCAGACAAGTCAACAGCCGGACCTGGCCTGGGAAAACCTGTTTAAGAAGTGGTGTTTCTCAGATTTCCCTCCCTTCAAAACGCCCTTCCCTCAGTGTATTGCTCTCCACCTTCTAACTATCTGATGGAGCCAACCTGGATCACACTCCTTTCCCCATGGCAGATGGAGACAGATGGTAATAAATGATTGAGCACCTCCACAATTCATAAGGAGGATACAAGTGAGCCCTATGCAGACAGTGTTTCCTGTTGTCTCCCCAACAACTGGGTGGAACATATTTTCTGGGCCAATGAAGGGATTCAGATTGAGGACATTTAAATAGGTTTCTCAGTACTAGAGTGAGATTGTGGCAGAGCCAAGTTTTGAAAGACTTGGTAATGGTGAGTGAAATGCTTTGCTCTCCTCACTGTGACCATTTTCAGGGGTGTCCTCCAGCTTTTGAGTGTCTTGTTTAGAGCGGGGCTAACAGTGGGGATTTTATTTTTCATGGAAACCACCTTAGAGATCTTTTTTTAAAAATCTTTATTGTTCAGTTTATTAATTACATTGTTTCCCCTTTTTATCCCCCTATAGCTCCCCTCCACCCTGTACCTATCCCACCCTCCACCCTCACCTCCCCCTCCCTACTGTCCTCTCCCATTGTTGCTAGATTTTTGTCCAGTCTCTTGCTGCACTTCCCACAACTCTTTTCTCCCCAAGAATTGTCAGTCCATTCCCTCTCTATGTCCATGTCTCTGTTATATTCACCAGTCTATCCTGTTCAACAGCCTATCAATTCACTTGATTTTTATGTTCATTTGTTGATAGATGTGTATTTGTTGTTCATAATTTTCATCTTTACCTTTTTCTTCTTCCTCTTCTTAAAGAATATCTTTCAGCATTTCATATAATGTTGGTTTGGTGGTGATGAACTCCTTTAGCTTTTTCTTATCTGTGAAGCACTTCATCTGACCTTAAATTCTGCATGATAGCTTAGCTGGATAGAGTAATCTTGGTTGTAGATTCTTGCTGTTCATCACTTTGAATATTTCTTGCCACTCGCGTCTGGCCTGCATCGTTTCTGTTGAGAAATCCGCTGACAGTCGTATGGGTGCTCCCTTATAGGTAACCAACTGTTTCTCTCTTGCTGCTTTTGATATTCTCTCTTTGTCTTTTGCTCTTGGCATTTTAATTATGATGTGCCTCGGTGTGGTCCTCTTAGGGTTCCTATATATTGGGGTTCAGTGCATTTCTTGGACTCCTAAGTCAATTTCTTTCACCAGGTGTGGGAAGTTTTCAGTCACTATTTCTTCAAATAGGTTTTCATTGTCTTGGCCTCTCGCTTTTTCTGGCACCCCTATAATTCAGGTGTTGGTATACTTGAGGTTGTCCCAGAGGCCCCTTACACTATCTTCAATTTTTTGGATTCTTTTGGTTTCTTGCTTTTTCAGCTGAGTGGATTTTACCTCTTTGTATTTCAAATCTTTAACTTGATTCTTGGGGTGTTCCAGGGCACTTTTAGGTCTTTGTATAATATTTTTTGTTTCAGTCAGTGTATGCTTAATTTCTGGTTGGTCCTTTTTCATATCCTTGAGAGTCTGCTTTATATCCTTGAGGGTTTCTTTCATTTCCTTGTAGGACTCATTCATTTCCACGCTGGTCTTGATCATTTCCACGTTGGTCTTGATTATTTCTTTGCAGCTCTCGTTTATATCCTTGAGGGTGTTGTTGATTTTCTTGTAGGACTCATTCATTTCCTTTGTGGTCTTGCTTATTTCCTTATAGGCCTCGATCTTTTGTTGGAGCCTCTTAAAAAACACTATAACCGTGGTTCTGAATTCCATGTCCAGTCGTTTTTTTCCCTCCATTTCTTTCGCATCTGATTTCTTTCCATGTTGCTGCATGGTGGCTGCTTCCCTGAGTTGGTCAATTAGCTTTGTGTGGTAGACTTCCTACTAGGGATAGTGGCTCAGCCTCCCCGGTTACCTGAGGTGGATATGGGCTGCACAGTCTTGCTCAAGTTAAGCTCAGTTAATCGTTGTTAGCACTTGGAGGGTTGACCTCCAGGCCAATTGTCTGTGAAGCTCAGCTGTGCTCAGGTTGGGTGGGCGGGGTCTCCGGGCCAAGCAGACAGCGTTAGCTCCGCCCTATGCGGCCCCCGGGACTCTGTGCCGGGGGCAATGGCCGCCAGCACCTCTGAGAGAGAGCCACTGTGGAGCGGCTGCCGGTTGCCGGGGAATTCAGACTTTCCCAAAATGAGTCTGCATGCGCAATGTCTCACCCAGGGTCGTAAAACAAAGCAGTCTGACGGTTTTCCGAATGAGAGACAAGTCGCGGTGCGCTCTCTGCGCCGTCACGCAGCCGAGCTGTTCGCGCAAGCTGCCTTTTCCACAAGCCGGGAGACCCGGCAGCACCCGAGCTTCGGCGTGCCCTCCCACTGTCCAGTTTTCACCCCGTGTGATAGTGGGTTCTCTGGACTTCGCCCAGAGCTGAAGAATCAGTCCAGTGGGATGCCTTTGTCTCCCCGTTGGAGAAAACTGGCCGGTTTTGAGCTGCCCGCCCTCTCTGCGGCGCGCACTCCAAACCTCTCTGCGCGCGAATCTTTCAACGCTGTTCGCCGCCGCTCCTCCGAGTCACAGTGTCTTATCTTCACTTTTATTTGTGGAATTTTCACTTGGCCAGCTCTCTGGTGATTCTGGAAGGTGTTTGTTCTTTCGTTAAGTTGTAGTATTAAAATTGCTGATTATGACGGCAAGATAGGTGTTTTACCTTTGCCGCCATCTTAGTTCCCCACCTTAGAGATCTTTCTCTTTTCACCACATCATTTGTTCATGAAAAGATCCCATGTGTTTGAATGCACATGTGTGT